>CM045745.1:28977781-29052781 GCA_024760905.1 Plotosus lineatus
TTTGGTAATTTTTTTTTAAACAGTGAACTTTGGAGAACTTGCGTCCTCGTCCAGGCTTGTTTACCTCTGTTCCGTTTGTTTGAAACGTTAATGATTCCTCTGACAGTAGATATGAACGATGCAGGTGTGGGATTATTTTCTTGTAGCCATTGCATGACTTGTGAAGGTCGACACACATCTGCCTGACTTGAATGATGTTTTCCTTTTCTTTCCCAAGTTGAAGAGAAGATAAGAGAAATGGTGTCTGTGTCACATCATATTTATTCTTCTTTTTCTTCCGGCTGTTCCCTTCAGGGGTCGCCACAGCAAATGATCTGCCTCCATCTCTCCCTATCCTCTGCATCTTCTTCTCTTACTCCAACGACCTTCATGTCCGCCTTCACCACATCCATAAATCTTCTCTGCATTGTCACATCATATTTATACCGCAGGAAAACAGGAAGTGATGAATTACCAATTAAATGTTCCCAGATACCCTGATCAACTTTTGTAAACTGCTGTAGAAATAACAGATAAACTTCAGTTACAGTAATTTCCTATGAAGTGTTAGGACTGTCAGTAATTGTGGAAAAGATGATTTTATGAAAAATAATTATTTATCCGTTGGTATTTTTTTCATCTTAAAATTGATTTGAGTCAAAGGTTACATTTATTTCTCCTTTTTTCTCATTTTCTCATTTTTTTTCTCAGCTGTCACGGAATTTATAGAACATTATTAACGAAATAAAAATTATGAGAAATTCATTCATATGTAATTTTTAATGAACCTGATCCTACTGCCAACATTTCAGAGATTTATTGCTGTAATTCTACAGGAAAAAGTTAAATGATTTCATCAGATATTTGGTGATGACAATTATTGAGAATATCAGAAATTATTTATTTTCTTTTTGTGGATGATATACTGCATTTAAATATTAATTTAAAAATGTAATCAATATAATATTTGAAATAAATACTGCATTAAATCCCTTAATTATACTGAATAATACAACTCCTCTGTTTTTTTTAATTGTTCCATATTTTTTTTGAAATTTTTTTATTTTTATTTATTTTTTTGTAAATGTTTCTCTTCTTCTTTTTATATCAACAGAAAAACCCAAACCGACTATGAAAGTGAATCCTCAGAGCTCCGTCTACACTGGAGACACGGTTACTCTGAGCTGCAATCTGCAGTCTACTGGATGGACTTTTTTCTGGTACCAACAGTATCCACGAGATTGGCAGCATCCAAACCCGACAGAAACCAACACTCACATTATTACAGTCTCTAGTGCAGGACAAAAATATTACTACTGTAAAGCACGCAGGGGAAACTACGACTCACAGATCAGTGATAGAGCCGAGATTACAGTCACAAGTACATCATGCTTTATATAATCTCATTATTTACAAATATTAAATGTGGATTACTTTAAAAATGCTTCAATTATTGTAAGGACTTACTGGCAATGTGTAATTACAATATCTGTTTAAAATAATTTTATTATTGTTGTACAGCGAGACCAAAAGCTGCAGTGAAAGTCCAGCCAGCTGAGAGTTTGTTCATTGGGGAAACCGTCACTCTCACATGTGAGATACAGACTGGAGCATCCTGGCAGTACCACTGGTACAGAGATAATAAAGAACTCAGAGATGCTGCAGGAAAGAAAATAATCTCAATCAGTGATGTTAAAGAATCTGATAAAGGTGATTATACATGTAAAGGAACAAAGTCATCAAACCCCAAACACACAGAGATCAGTGATGCTGTTACACTGACTGTATCAGGTGAGTGTGTTTTATTCTCATTTATTGTTGTTTACATTAACAGTGAGTATATGTGGGTGTTTTTGTGGTTGTTGTTTAAATATATCAGGAGGAATTCGGGTCCATTATACAGGTAAAGTTTACAGTTCACCCGAGACAAGTTTACTCATCATTTTATTTATTTTTTTTCAAATTAGTTTATAGTTTATCTCAGATTATCATTAATAGTTTATTATTATCATTAATAGCATATACACCAAGGGCGGAGGCTGGGGGGTGCACAGGGTGCACGTGCACAAACCCTGCCCCCCTCCCCCCACAGCAGGAGTTTAGTTCTGCTGGACAAGAAATGATGTGTGTTCACAATCTTATAAATAAACTTAATGAGTGTTATTGAAGAGAAAGTCGGAGATAAGTTCCGCATGACTAGAGTCAGGAAGGAAACCGGAAGTTCGCATGTAACGGGCACTGCGTCTGGTTTGGGTGAACCATAATATTTGAGTTGTTTTCTGAGAGTAATAGATGAATCGTCTTCTGCTGAAAAACTGTGCGTGTTGTTGGCGTGAGATTCCGTGTTGTTTATATCATATAAAATGCTGTGATACGCATGTACGATATTTCATGTGGTACTTTGTCCCAACCCAAAGACGTCACGGTAACTTTGTGGAGGCGGGCACTAAGCAATGGCGGCTTTCAGGTTGAAAACTTATACGACAAACACATAAAACAAAACCGCTGTGTGTGCAATGGTTTATTTATGATATAAAATTTGAGCCACAATCGCTTCAATAAACTCTACTTAAGCTTCCGCCAACTTATTTAGTCAGCGTTTCATTTCCCCTTTAAAGCTACTTCCGTCAACCGAGATGTGCGCACACACACACACACACACACACACCATGGTCAGCCCAGCCTACACCCTTGTACACTGCAAATATAGTATAGGCACTCTTCTGCATTATGAAATAGGAATAGTTCATATATACTGTGTGTGTGTGTGTGTGTGTGTGTGTGTGTGTGTGTGTGTGTGTGTGTGTGTGTGTGCGTGTGTGTGTGTGTGCATTGGTACGTGCATGCGTGGCGTGCTCTCTTCCATTTCGACATTCCCCTGATAAACTTGACTAAAAGATCTTGATGGTGATTCTGATGTCAGATGGCTGTATTTTATTCAGTAAATGTCTGCTCCATCCTGCATATGTTTTGTAGAAGATTAAAAGATTCTGTAATTATTTCTGTAATGATCCTGAGATTAATTCTTCAAGCTCTTGTTGAGGTTTTATCTTTCATTCATTTTCCGAAATGCTTCATCCTAATAAGGGTCATGGGGAGGCGAGCGCCCATCGCAGCCAATTCTGAGCGAGGGCGGGGTACACTGGACAGCTCACCATGCCATCACGGGGCCAAACATTCATACACACTCTCACACCTGGGGGTGATTTAGAACAGCCAATTAACCGACTGTGCAGGTTTTTGGACGGTGGGAGGAAACCACTGTACTTGTAAGAAACCCTCACAAGCACGAGGAGAACATGCAAACTCCACAGAAACACCCAGGATGGGAATCAAACTAACGACCTTCTTGCTGTGAGGTGGAAGTGCTAACCACTACGCCACCATGCCGCTGATGTTTTATTAAATATTCATTGTGTACTCTGATTTATTCCCATCACTTACAGAGAGACCTAAAGCTGTGGTGATTATAAAGCCTGATACACAGGTGTTCAGAGGAGAAACTGTGACTTTCAGGTGTGAAATACAGACAGGAAGAAACACTGGGTGGATATACGACTGGTACAGGGACGATTCCACATTCTCCCCATACCGCACAACACAGGAGTTCAGGATCTACACTGGTACAGGTGATGATGGAGGTAAATACACCTGCACAGGGAGGAGGAGGAGAGACTCTCAGATCTCACAGACGAGTGATTCTGTTACTCTCTCTGTATCAGGTGAGTGTGGGAATGGTATTTCTGATAAATATCTTTCTTGTACTTTCAGATTTTGTTCCACAGTGTATCATATGAACAATAAAGTTTCATTATAATGATTCTTTTATATTTTTAAATCCCTATTTTGAAATAGGTGGCATGGTGGCGTAGTGGTTAGCACGTCCGCCTCACAGCAAGAAGGCCCGGGCTCGATTCCCGGCCTGGGCGTTTCTGTGTGGAGTTTGCATGTTCTCCCCGTGCTTGTGTGGGTTTCCTCCGGGTGCTCCGGTTTCCCCCGCAATCCAAAGACGTGCGCTGTAGGTTAATTGGCTGTTCTAAATTGACCGTAGTTTCTCTCCTGCAGCGGCACTGGAGTGGCACTGGAGTGGCAGCGGCCCAGTCGTATCGGCACTTGCCTTTCCATTGGATCCTTCCGGTGGCGCTGAGACAGGGGGGGACTTGCTGCTTGGGTAACAGCCTGCCCCTCATTACTCCCTTCCCAGGCACTGTGCACTGGGGACTATCACCAGTCGGGATACTGGCCAGAGCGCAGCCATAGTCCTTCGGGACTGACGGAGGCCTACGCGCTATTTTGAAATTACTGATTCATTTGATTTGTAAAGAATCACTGCTATATATTATTTTTTCTGTTTTGTGTGACATTTTTTTTTGTCAGCTGTCACGGAATTTATAGCACATTATTAACGAAATAAAAATTATGAGAAATTCATTCATATGTAATTTTTAATGAACCTGATCCTGCTGTCAACATTTCAAAGATTTATTGCTGTAATTTCACAGAAATAGTTAAATGATTTCATCATATATTTGTTGATGACAATTATTGAGAATATCAGAAATTATTTGTTTTCTTTTTGTAGATGATATACTGCATTTGAATATTAATTTAAAAAATGTAATCAATATAATATTTGAAATAAATACTGCATTAAATCCCTTAATTTTTTTATTTTTATTTATTTTTTTGTAAACGTTTCTCTTCTTCTTTTTATATCAACAGAAAAACCCAAACCGACTGTGAAAGTGAAACCTCAGAGCTCCGTCTACTCTGGAGACACGGTTACTCTGAGCTGCAATCTGCAGTCTACTGGATGGACTTTTTTCTGGGACCAAAACTATCCACGAGATTGGCAGCATCTAACCCCTATAGTTACAGAAACCAACACTCACAATATTACAGTCTCTAGTGCAGGACAAAAATATTACTACTGTAAAGCACGCAGGGGAAACTACGACTCACAGAGCAGTGATAGAGCCGAGATTACAGTCACAGGTACATCATGCTTTATATAATCTCATTACAAATATTAAATGTGGATTACTTTTAAAAAAATTACATTATTTTAAGGACTTATTGGCAATGTTTAATTGCCTATAATATTGAAATGAAGTCGTGATCTAGTCTTCTTCTTCTTCCCTTTCTCAGTATCTGTTTAAAATAATTTTATTATCGTTGTACAGCGAGACCAAAAGCTGCAGTGAAAGTCCAGCCAGATGAGAGTTTGTTCATTGGGGAAACCGTCACTCTCACATGTGAGATACAGACTGGAGGATCCTGGCAGTACCACTGGTACAGAGATAATAAAGAACTCACAGATGCTGCTGGAAAGGAAATAATCACAATCAGGGATGTTAAAGAATCTGATAAAGGTGATTATACATGTAAAGGAACAAATTCATCAAACCCCAAATACACAGAGATCAGTGATGCTGTTACACTGACTGTATCAGGTGAGTGTGTTTTATTTTAATTTATTGTTGTTTACATTAACAGTGAGTATATGTGGGTGTTTTTGTGGTTGTTGTTTAAATATATCAGGAGGAATTCGGGTCCATTATACAGGTAAATTTTTACAGTTCACCCGTGACAAGGTTACTCATCATTTTATTAATTTTTTTTCAAATTAGTTTATAGTTTATCTCAGATTATCATTAATAGTTTATTATTATCATTAATAGCATATACACCAAGGGCGGAGGCTGGGGGGGTGCACAGGGTGCACGTGCACAAACCCCGCCCCCCTCCCCCCACAGCAGGAGTTGAGTTCTGCTGGACAAGAAATGATGTGTGTTCACAATCTTATAAATAAACTTAATGAGTGTTATTGAAGAGAAAGTCGGAGATAAGTTCCGCATGACTAGAGTCAAGAAGGAAACCGGAAGTTCGCATGTAACGGGCACTGCGTCTGGTTTGGTTGAACTACAATATTTGAACGGCACTGGAACCCAGTCGTATCGGCACTTGCCCTTCCATTGGATCCTTCCGGTGGCGCCAAGACGGGGGACTTGCTGCTTGGGCAACAGCCAATAGCCTGTCCCTCAATACTCTGCGCACTGGAGAGTATCACCAATCACCAGTCGGGATACTAGCCAGAGCGCAGCCATAGTCCTTCGGGACTGACGGAGGCATACAAACAAACAAAAAAAAAACATATACTGTGTGTGTGTGTGTGTGTGTGTGTGTGTGTGTGTGTGTGTGTGTGTGTGTGTGTGTGTGGGGGGGGCTGCACCAATGTACGTGCTCTCTTCCATTTCGACATTCCCCTGATAAACTTGACTAAAAGATCTCATTGATGATGCTTCTGATCTCAGATGGCTGTATTTTATTCAGTAAATGTCTGCTCCATCCTGCATATGTTTTGTAGAAAATTAAAAGATTCTGTAATTATTTCTGTAATGATCCTGAGATTAATTGTTCAAGCTCCTGTTGATGTTTTATTTTTCATTAATTTTCTAAAATGCTTCATCCTAATCAGGGTCATGGGGAGGCTAGCGCCCATCGCAGCCAATTCTGAGCGAGGGCGGGGTACACTGGACAGCTCACCATGCCATCACAGGGCCAAACATTCATACACACTCTCACACCTGGGGGTGATTTAGAACAGCCAATTAACCGACTGTGCAGGTTTTTGGACAGTGGGAGGAAACCACTGTACCCGTAAGAAACCCTCACAAGCATGAGGAGAACATGCAAACTCCACAGAAACACCCAGGCTGGGAATTGAACCCAGGACCTTCTTGCTGTGAGGTGGAAGTGCTAATCACTACGCCACCATGCTGCTGATATTTTATTAAATATTCATTCTGACTTATTCCCATCACTTACAGAGAATCCTAAAGCTGTGGTGATTATAAAGCCTGATACACAGGTGTTCAGAGGAGAGACGGTGACTTTCAGGTGTGAAATACAGACAGGAAGAGAAAATTAAAAAAATGTTTTTAATACAAAAAAAGTCAACCTTCAAATAATTATGTTCAGTTATGCACTCAATACTTGGTCGGGAATCCTTTTGCAGAAATGATTGCTTCAATGGGGCGTGGCATGGAGGCAATCAGCCTCTGGCGCTGCTGAGGTGTTACGGAGGCCCAGGATGCTTCGAGAGTGGCCTTAAGCTCATCCACAGTGTTGGGTCTGGTGTCTCTCAACTTTCTCTTCACAATATCCCACAGATTCTCTATGGGCGCTTCAGGTCAGGAGAGTTGGCAGGCCAATTGAGCACAGTAATACCATGGTCAGTAAACCATTTAGCAGTGGTTTTGGCACTGTGAGCAGATACCAGGTGCCAGGTCTTGCTGAAAAATGAAATCTTCATCTCCATAAAGCTTTTCAGCAGATGGAAGCATGAAGTGCTCCAAAATCTCCTGATAGCTAGCTGCATTGACCCCGCCCTTGATAAAACACAGTGGACCAACACCAGCAGCTGACATGGCACCCCAGACCATCACTGACTGTGGGTACTTGACACTGGACTTCAGGTATTTTGGCATTTCCTTCTCCCCAGTCTTCCTCCAGACTCTGGCAGCTTGATTTCTGAATGACATGCAAAATTTGCTTTCATCCGAAAAAAGTACTTTGGACCACTGAGCAACAGTCCAGTGCTGCTTCTCTGTAGCCCAGGTCAGGAGCTTCTGCCGCTGTTTCTGGTTCAAAAGTGGCTTGACCTGGGGAATGCGGCACCTGGAGCCCAGTCCACTGCTTCCACAGGTCCCCCAAGGTCTGGAATCGGCCCTTCTCCACAATCTTCCTCAGGGTCCGGTCACCTCTTCTGGTAGTGCAGCGTTTTCTGCCACACTTTTTCCTTCCCACAGACGTCCCACTGAGGTGGCTTGATACAGCACTCTGGGAACAGCCTATTCGCTCAGAGATTTCTTTCTGTGTCTTACCCTCTTGCTTGAGGGTGTCAATGATGTCCTTCTGGACAGCAGTCAGGTGGGCAGTCTTACCCATGATTGCGGTTTTGAGTAATGAACCAGGCTGGGAGTTTTTAAAAGCCTCAGGAATCTTTTGCAGGTGTTTAGAGTTAATTGGTTGATTCAGATGATTAGGTTAATAGCTCGTTTAGACTACCTGAACATCATATGCTAATTTTTTGAGATAGGAATTTTGGGTTTTCATGAGCTGTATCCCAAAATCATCAGTATTAAAACAATAAAAGACCTGAAATATGTCAGTTGGTGTGCAATGAATCTAAAATATATGAAAGTTTAATTTTTATCACTACATTACAGAAAATAATGAACACATTATGCTAATTTTTTGAGAAGCGCCAGTGTATTATTATTATTATCATGATTATTTTTATTTTTTAATTATTTATTTATTTATTTATTGGGGGGGGGGGGGCGTTCTGTTTTTTTGTGTGTTGTGTGACATTTTTTTTCCCTCACATATTATGAAATTTATAAAACACAATTAAGTATTTTAATAATTATGAGAAATTCATTCATTTCTAATTATTAATGAACCTGATCCTACTGTCAACATTTCAAAGTTTTATTGCTGTGATTTTACAGGAAAAAAATAAATACTTTAATCATATATTTGTTTAACACAATTATTGAGAATATCAGAAATTATTTATTTTGTTTTTGTAGATGATATACTGCATATAAATATTAATTTAATCATGTAATAACTATAATATTTGCAGTAAATACTTCATTGAATCATTTAATTATACTGAATAATACAAAAAGTTTATATTTTGTAAAGGTCAATGTTTCTCTTCTTCTTTTTATATCAACAGAAAAACCCAAACCGACTGTGAGAGTGAAACCTCAGAGCTCCGTCTACACTGGAGACACGGTTACTCTGAGCTGCAATCTGCAGTCTACTGGATGGACTTTTTTCTGGTACCAAGACTATCCACGAGATTGGCGGCATCCAAACCCGACAGTTCCAGAAACCAACACTCACATTATTACAGTCTCTCGTGCAGGACAAAACTATTACTACTGTAAAGCACGCAGGGGAAACTACGACTCACAGATCAGTGATAGAGCCGAGATTACAGTCACAGGTACATCATGCTTTATATAATCTCATCACAAATATTAAATGTGGATTACTTTAAAAATGCTTCAATTATTGTAAGGACTTACTGGCAATGTGTAATTACAATATCTGTTTAAAATAATTTTATTATCGATGTACAGAGAGACCAAAAGCTGCAGTGAAAGTCCAGCCAGCTGAGAGTTTGTTCATTGGGGAAACCGTCACTCTCACATGTGAGATACAGACTGGAGGACCCTGGCAGTACCACTGGTACAGAGAGAATAAAGAACTCAGAGATGCTGCAGGAAAGGAAATAATCACAATCAGTGAGAATAAAAGATTTTGGATTTGGCAGATTAAAGAATCTGATAAAGGTGATTATACATGTAGAGGAACAAAGTCATCAAACTCCAAATACACAGAAATCAGTGATGCTGTTACACTGACTGTATCAGGTGAGTGTGTTTTATTATATTTTTTTTCCTACGTTTACAGTGAAAACACTTGGGTTTTTTTTTTGTTTGTTTGTTTCTTTGTTTTGAAAAGATCTTTAAATATTCAGAGAAATTCAGGTCCATTTTCCAGGCAAATTATACATTCAAGCTGTGATAGATTTTCTAATCATTTTACTAGTTTTTCAATTAAATTAATCTAATATTGTCATTACAAATATTTTACTCTTGTGCATCATGAAAAAGAACGAGTTTAACATGTGTATATCAGTGGTGGGTCAGCACATTTTATAGAAAGTACAGTATATATACACAGTGACAACCCATTGAGAATGAAGTTTGAACCCTCAACCTTGGATTCAGCCTTGAGTTATCCCCAAGCCACCACTTCCTTGGTGTGAGTTGTTTGTTTGTTTGTTTGTTTTAACTCATGCAGCCACCAGAAAAAGCACTCAATCTTATTTTGATAATCTTTTAACACGAACACACAGAAACTAAAATATATAAAAAGATCCATGTTCTATTTGTCTGAAATTAATAACGGTACTTCAGCAGTTAAGACCTGAATGATAAAAATACAATTCACAAAACAAAACAGTGATCCTCCAAATTAAAATACACTATTCTATATTCAAAAGGTGTATAAATATATCAAAATAAATTCAGGTTAATTTTACAAGAATATTATTCATTCAATTTTTGACAGATTATATTATCAGTCTCTTATTTTTCAAGTTTAGTTTGTCTCATATTTTCATAATACTATATACGAGGCAAATATAGAATGTACACGCTTGTGCATCATCAAATAGGAAGAAGCGAAAGCGTGTGCATATCAGTGGTGAGCAATTTGGGTCAGGAAGGCATATATTATATATATATATATATATATATATATATATATATATATATATATATATATATATATATATATATATATATATATATATATATATATATATATATATAAGGTAAAGGTGTTCTTACTTTAAATATAATTTACAAGAGGTCCAATGTATAATATTTTGGAATGATAGAAGAGTCTTAAACTTAGCGTAGATGCCCAGCAGTGCATGTTATGGCATGATGTATGGCATGATGCTTCAGCTGCAAGGGGGCTTTGCGTACATTTATATATCGTCAGAGGCAGACAAGTTCGGATGGACTCAAATGCAGGGCAACAGAGGCCGAGTGGAGGTGAAACCGTCTCATCATTGGCAGCAGGGTGGTTGGACTTGCTGGTGCAAGGCCGGCAGTTAGAATCAGAAAAACAGAGCCAATCAGAAGCTCAGACCATTTCACCTGATTTATTTTCATACGAAGTAGAAACAGCTTTACCTTGAGCTTCTCTGCATATCTGAGCTCCGAAGGCTGAGTCCAGACACCTCCTGCAGGAAACTCATTTCAGCCACTTGTATCCGTGATCTCATTCTTTTGGTTACGACAAAGTTCTCATGATCATAGCTGAGGGTTGGAACACAGATGGACTGGTAAATCAAAAATGTTGCTTATTGGTTCAGTTCCCTCTTCACTGTAATCTTTACATGGGTGTTGGAATTTCTTAGCAACAGACCTCAGAACATCAGGATAAGAGTTGACATCTCTTCCACTCTCATCCTGAACACTGGAACACAACAGGGATGTCTCCTCAGCCCCTCCTCTTTTCCCTCTACACAGCAACACCATTATCAAATTCACTGACGACACCACTGTAATCGTACTGGTAGAGCTATTAATGAGTCAGCGTTTCGGAAGGAGATCTGGCATCGATGGAAATCGATGGGGCAGCAATAATGGGAAAAAAGTGGGAATGTTGTTTCTTAAGAATAACAAGTATTTCTTGTAGTTTCAGATTTTGTTCCACAGTGTATCATATGAACAATAAAGTTTCATTATAATGATTTAAATATTCTTTTTTTATTTTATATTCCTATTTTAAAGTAACTGATTCATTCGATTTGTAAACAATCACTGATATTATATATATATATATATATATATATATATATATATATATATATATATATATATATATATATATATATATATTTTTTTTTTTTTTTTTTTTTTTTTTTCCTGTTTTGTACGACCTATTTTGTTCTCAGTTACTATTATTTTTTTTATTAAATTTGTATAACACAATTAACTCATTAAATAATTATGCCTGGGCAGTGGTACATTGCTGGATCACTGATCATGAGGTTCGGGATTGAAGCCCCACTCTCAGTGGGTTGTCACTGTCCTCCCAGTGCACTAACTGGGTTATGAAAGGCCGGCCATGTCTCCCACTGTCTATGGTGTGAGGTTCATGTAAAAGAATTATTGCTGACTTTCACCCAGAGTCGCTGCAAAGCCATCAGTGTGTTTCTGTCCTGCGATGACCCGGTGAGCTGTTCAGGGTGTAATCTGCCCTGGGCAGCTTTCCTGGCCATCACAGGCCTAACACTCAAACAACCATTCATACTCACACTTCTTATTCATTTCTTTTTTTTACTTTTTTATGCTTATTTGAAATTTTAATAAAATACAGCTAATTAATGCTAAGCTTAAACAATAGTAATCAGAAAGACAGTAATTACATGTTTAATTATTTGGAAGTGATTAATATAGTAAAGACAACTGTCCATCCTGAAATGTGTGTTTCATTTCTAACAGAAAAACCTGAACCTGAACTCAGATCAGATCATGAAGGAGACGTACTGACAGGAAACGCAGTGACTCTGAACTGTACACTGAATCTACAGTCCCCTGGATGGAAGTTTTACTGGAACAAACACACACAGAGCACTGAGACTCAAACTCAAACCCACTCCTACACCATCAGTTCAGTTCAAGTCTCTGATGGAGGTCGGTACTGGTGCAGAGCTGGAAGAGGAAACCCAGTCTACTACACACACTACAGTGATGCACTCTGGGTAAATGTTACTGGTGAGTTGAGACCTCTCTGAGTGTGCGTGACTCATGAGAGAAATGTTTTGTTAATAATGATGTAGAATGGGCAGTGGTAAGGTGCTGGATTACTGATCCTAAGGTTGGAATTTTAAACCCCACTGTCAACCCTTGTCACTGCTGTCCCCCTGGTGTAGCTAACTGTGTTATCAAAGTCCAGCCATGTCTCTCACTGTCTATGATGTGAGGTTCATGTACAAGAACCATTGGTGACTTTCGTAAATAGTAGACGCAAAGCTGTTAGTGTGTTTCTGCCCTGTGATGGCCTGGTGAGCTGTTCAGGGTGTACTCTGCCTTCACCCAGAGTTGACTGAGATGGGCACCAGCCTTCTCGTGACCCTAATAAGGATTAAGTGGTTCAGAAAATGAATGAATGACGTAGAATCTTAGAAGATGAGAATTATTAGATAGTGATCATATCTCAGCTGAACGCCACCATTGCAGAGGGCACGCCATTACGGTCAAGCAATTAGGCTTCGTACGCTCGAGTGGGATTCAACAGGTCGAGATAACAGAGGTACATTAGCCAGTGGGCCCCTTTTGTGTTCACAACAATGGTAAACAACTGTGCTGTTTACAGTTGATCTAATCGATCAGACAGATAAGAAATCATTCTTTGTGTTACCAGCAGTGGTAGTAAACCAAGGGGAGCAAACAAAGGACTTGTCTGAAAGAAGATGAGCACGATGGCTTACCAATCTTTGACGTGACCAGTTTACACCATCCAAACATACAAGGATATGTTCTGATCACTTTCTATCAGTCTTTTTTGTTTGTTTTTTCATTTACATCTGCAGTCGATCATAACAGGAAGTCAAGGTAGACATGGTTGTTTGCACTGTTTACCTCTGTGCAGAACGTTTTTGTTTTCATTACTGTTCAGCTAGAATCTCGTAGGTTGATCTCGTAGCAATACATTAAGGAATGTTGTCACCATACGAATAATTAAAACCTGTCTTGAAATGATGTTCTGTAATGTATGATATGATCTGTGTCATTCGTCACTTTACGGTACAGCAGTACCCTAAATTCGTGAGGTTATTTTGACACGCAAACTCTACCCTATTGTTTACGTCAGCAACCTCAAACTTTGTGGTTATTATTTTATCGCTCAAAGAAGAAAAAAGGATCTGTCAAGAAGCGATGGCTTGTATAGTCACCCTCAGTAATGGTGGGCGGAAGTTGAGCATTGTGGATAGAGAAACGATGCGTGACATCAGCGAAAAGGATCAATAGATCATTATACTTATCACTCAATCACAAATTCTCAAATTCTAGGTCTCAGATACCAAGAGAATGCATCTCCAAGCTCCCATTTTGAAAAAAAAAAAATTATTGTGGGAGCCCCTCCCTCCCTCCCGGTTACAGACACTGTGTATGTATCTATTTATAACTCATTTCTCATGTTTAATCTGCCAGGTTCAGTCTTATAACACAATGAATGCATTTCAGGTGAATCTCATCCAGTGTCTCTGATCATCAGTCCCAGCAGAACTCAACACTTTACTGCTCACTCTCTCTCACTGAGCTGTGGGGACCAGACAGACTCTCCTGGATGGGCAGTGAGAGGATGGACACACGCTGAGGCACGATTTGATTGTTCATCAGTTTCAGGACCAGGATGTAACATCACCTCTCTCAATACATCACACACTGGAGTTTACTGGTGTGAGTCTGAATCTGGGGAACGCAGTAATCCTGTCAACATCACAGTACACGGTGAGTCCTTTTCTCAGTTCATAACAATAGTGTTTTAATTTAAAAAACTACACCATTTAAAATTGATTTTTTTATACGCTCATTTTCTGTAACCACTTAATCATAATTAGGGTTGCGGGAGGCTGGCAGCCAGAGTACACCCTGCACAGCTTGCCAGGCCATCACAGTGCAGAAACATGCTGATGGCTTTGCAGCTATTCTTGTTGAAAGTCAGCAATGGTTCTTTTACAGCCTCACACCATAGACAGTGAGAGACATGGCTGGCCTTTGATAACCCAGTTAGCTGCACTGGGGGGGGGGACCACTTACAACCCATGGAGAGTGGGGCTTGAAACCCCAACCTTGGGATCCGTGATCCAGCACATTTACCACCAGGCCACCACTGCCCCGGAATTTATTGCATTGTAAAGAGATGAGCTGATAGTTATATTAATATCAAAATAAAATATTTTGTATATTTTGACTGACAGAACTGCAGTCAAACTTAAATTATGTCTGAAAGAGATTGAGGAAGTTTTTGAGATTTTATTTATCAATTATTATAAATGAACAAATTACAGAATGGACTTGTGGAACTTTCTGTTCCCTTCTCTCTGGGTTCATAATTATGACGAGGGACTTGTAAAAATATGCACAAAGCCACAAAAATATATTTTTTTAAATATATATTCTCCAAATTAAATCATTGTCTTTCGGCCTTGTAAGACTAGTTGATAGAATTTCCCATAGATTGTCGTTTTATTTTGATTTTCTCAAAATCTCACATTTCTCCTCATTCTACTGTCACTAAAACATGCAATTTTATCTGCTCACATTCACAAATAAACAAACAAACAAAAAAAAAAAACAAACGAAACAATCCACACTACACAACACTGTAAATTCTACACCCTTTCAGTGTTGCCTTCATATCTTTAAAATATGTTTTAAACAGTGAAAATAACCGCATTTTCTGGGCCATAAAGGCACCAGATTATAAAGCGCAAAAGCACCAAATGGTCCACACCCATAAATACGATGTACCGGATTATGAGGCGCAGCAACGGAAAAAGTTAGATAAGTCAAACTTGATTCAACCCATTCTCAAAAACAATCATCACTGTTCAGTTGTAACAACATAAAATATAAAACAATAAACTTCAGAATAACTCTCAACATTTTTCAGTTATAACAATATAAAACCGTGAACTCACTTTTTCAGTCCATTCGTCTTCCACAAATCCATCAAATTCTTCATCTTCGATGTCCGAGTTGAACAGTTGCATGAGTTCGACAGAACGCCCAGATCCCTCTATTTTTTATTATTTTATGATGTAGATTATGATATTTTATTATCGATTATTCCCTCACGTGCATGGAATTGCAGATCAATAGAGATGGAGATTAGGTGGAAAAAGTGTCTTCCGGGGCGGTGACCTAAATTTCTCTCAACCACTCACTCTTAAAATGACGGCGTCATCACATTAACTAACATGGCGGTGCTTATTCACAGCATGAGTATTGTGTTCATTACATACCGGAGGTCATTACTCTTAAGGAGATGTATCAATGTACTTCTTCTTTCTTCTTCTTCTTTTTTTCCTTTCGGCTTTTCCCTTCAGGGGTCACCACAGCAAACCATCCGCCTCCATCTCACCCTATCCTCTGTATCTTCTACTCTTACTCCAACTACCTTCATGCCCTCCTTCACCACATCCATAAATCTTCTCTTTGGTCTTCCTCTCGGCCTTCTGCCTGGTAGTTCCAACCTCAGCATCCTATTAACAATGTACTCACTATCACTCCTCTGCACATGTCCAAACCATCTCAATCTAGCCTCTCTGACTTTGTCTCTAAAACATCTTAAATGTGCTGTCCCTCTGATGTGCTCATTCCTGATCCCATCCTCGTTACGCCCATAGAGAACCTCAACATTTTCATCTCTGCTGCCTCCAGCTCTGCCTCCTGTCTTTTCCTCAGTGCAACTGTTTCTAAACCATACAACATCACTGTCCTCATCACCGTCTTGTACACTTTTCCTTTTATTCTTTCCGATACCCTCTTATCACACATCACACCGGACACTTTTCTCCAACCATTCCAACCAGCCTGCACACGCTTCGTCACCTCTTTTCCACACTCTACATTGCTCTGGACTGTTGAGCCTATGTACTTGAAATCCTCCACCTTCTTTATCTCTGCTCCCTGTAACCTGACCGTTCCTCTTGGGTCGTTGTTGTTCACACACATGTATTCTGTTTTACTGAGGCTAACCTTCATTCCTCTCCTTTCCAGGGCATATCTCCACCTCTCTAGATTGCCCTGCACTTGTTCTCTGCTCTCACTACAGATCACAATGTCATCTGCAAACATTATAGTCCATGGGGATTCTTGTCTAACCTTGTCTGTCAGCCTGTCCATCACCATAGCAAACAAGAAGGGGGCTCAGAGCTGACCCGTGATGCAGCCCACCTCCACCTTGAACTCTTCTGTCACACCAACAGCACACTTCACCACTGTGTTACATCTCTCATCCATGTCCTGCACCAATCTAACATACTTCTCTGCCATGCCAGACTTCCTTATGCAATACCACAGTTCCTCTCTCGGCATCCGATCATATGCTTTCTCCAGATCCACAAAGGCACAATGCAGCTCCTTCTGACCTTCTCTGTACTTCTCTATTAACAACCACAACATAAACACTGCTTCTGTGGTGCTCTTTCTTGGCATGAAACCAAACTGTTTTTCACAAATGCTGACCTCTGCCCTTAGTCTAGCTTCCACTATTCTTTTCCATAACTTCATCGTATGGCTCATCAACTTTATCCCTCTGTAGTTGTTACAACTCTGCACATCTCCCTTGTTCTTAAAAATGGGCACAAGCACACTTCTCCTCCATTCCTCTGGCATCCTCTCACTCTCTAAGACCTTGTTGAATGTTCCTGTCAGAAAATCTACTGCTGCCTCTCCTAGACACTTCCATACCTCCACCGGTATGTCATCAGGACCAACTGCCTTTCCATTCTTCATCCTCTTCAATGCCCTCCTCACTTCACCCTTACTAATCTTTGCTACTTCCTGGTCCTCAACAGTCACCTCTTCTACTCTTTTTTCTCTCTCATTTTCCTCATTCATCAGCTCTTCAAAGTACTCTTTCCATCTTCCCAGCACCCTTGTGTCATCAGCCAACACATTTCCCACTCTGTCCTTAATCACTCTAAATTGCTCTACATCCTTCCCTTTATTTCTCTGCTGTGCCAACCTGTATAAATCATTTTCTCCCTCCTTACAGTCCAACCGATCATAAAAGTCATCATACGCCATCAGTTTGGCCTTTGACACCGCTATCTTCATCTTACGCTGTGTCTCCCCGTACTCATGTTTACTCTCTTCGGTCCTCTCTATGTCCCATTTCTTCTTAGCTAACCACCTTTTTGTAAACAGTCCTGCATTTCCTCATTCCACCACCAAGTCTCCTTATCTACTGTCTTTCCAGATGACACACCAAGTACTCTCCTACCTGTCTTCCTGATCACATTAGCTGTCGTTGTCCAGTCATCTGGAAGCACTTCCTGAGCACCCAAAGCCTGTTTCAAATCCTCCCTGAAGACAACACGACACTCTTCCTTTTTTTTTTTTCAAGATTAAAGGATTTTAAATGCCCTTTATGGTCCAAAAAATAAAGTTATATTGTAATCACAAAATATTTGGTAAATTCCAGTCTCTCCGAAATAAAACCTATAAACACTCTTTGTTCTATAAACATGCTCTGTTCTATAAACACTCTGTTCTATAAACACTCTCTGTTCGATAAACATTCTCTGTTCTATAAACACTCTCTGTTCTGTAAACACTCTCTGTTCTGTAAACACTCTCTGTTCTATAAACACTCTCTGTTTTATAAACACTCTCTGTTCTGTAAACACTCTGTTCTATAAACACTCTGTTCTATAAACACTCTCTGTTCTGTAAACACTCTCTGTTCTATAAACATGCTCTGTTCTCAGTGTCTCGGTTCTCTTTCCTACAGATGGTGATGCGATCCTGGACAGTCCTGTTCATCCTATACCTGAAGGAGATCCTCTGACTTTACGCTGTTTATATCGCAACACAACGATCTCACCTGATTCTGTTTTCTTTAAAAACGATTCCTTACTCCAAACCTCTCAGACTTCAGGAGAGATGATCGTCCTTTCTGTCTCAAAGTCACATGAAGGTTTCTATCACTGTAAACACCCAGAGGGACGAGAATCCCCGAAAAGCTGGGTTTCAGTCACAGGTGAGAAATAATTAAGAGATTTATTTAATTAAATCTTTCACTACATCTAAGTTTATTATATATATTATATAATATATTTAAATATATATAATATATTTATTATTTAAGTTTATTAATATATATTAAAATATTGATCCTTTCCACCTTTTTAGTAACTTCATCACAAATCACAAGATATTTACGACTCGTTTTAATATATTTAATAGAAATCTCATTAAGACTCCATAAAATAACACTCTGGGAACATTTTTGAATAAAATAAACAGACGTTTCTTTGTGTTTGTCGTCGTGTGGACCCGAGTGAATATCAAAGGCTGGAAGATTGTGTTAATGTTCAATAAAAATACATGGAATGCACCAACACTTTATTTATTGCAGTTAATTTTTCATGACCTCACAGTCAGCAATCCATCTTCTTTTTCTTCTTCTTCTTCTTCTTCTTCTTCTTTTCCTTTCGGCTGTTTCCTTCAGGGGTCGCCACAACAAATACTCTGCCTCCCCTATCCTCTGCATCTTCTTCTCTAACACCAACTACCTTGATGTCCTCTGTCACCACATCCATAATTCTCCTCTTTGGTCTTCCTCTAGTCCTTCTGCCTGGTAGTTCCAACCTCAGCATCCCACTACCTCGATATTCAGCAATCCATCTCTAGAGTGCAATTAACCTTCAAATGACAGTCAATCGAGTCAACTCATACAAACGAGTTTAACAATACAATACTGTCCACAGAACAGCTGGATTTTATACAAATGCAGAATTTAATTGATGTTCTTTATGTTATCGTCAAAAAGATCAAATATACAGGAACTGTTCTGAACAGTCGGAGAAACACCGGTGTGTTCGTATGAACAAACGTTAAATTGAGGACTACCTTTTGAAATTTAATCGAGACATGAACACTGTATTTTGATATGAAGCTAAAATGTAATTATTGCTTTTTATGTATATATGATTGCTTGTAATCTCTTAGTTTCATCATGTTATCATCGGGTGACACAGTGGCACAGAGGTTAGCATGTCTGCTCCACAGCGAGAGGTTTCTTGGGTTCAGGTCCCAAGTTGAGCGAGAGCATTTCTGTGTTGAGTTTACATGTCCTTATCTGTGGTTCAGCAAAAGAATGAATGAATGATTGATCTCCCCTGCAGTTCTATCTCATGTTGAAGCTCCATCGTCGGTACTGCAGCTCCTCAGCAGTGTAGCAGCCGCCTGTCCGTATGTCCTGGTGACGGTCATTCTGGCAGTGAAATGTTACAGAGCTTGAAGTACGAACTCACCGTGTTCTTCATTCGCTATAAAATGAAATGCGAATATTTAATCTAAGTTGAATTGAAAGTGTTGATGATTGTGTGTGTTGCAGCTGAACCTGATGAGGACGACGCACCGTACAGAGTGATAGAAGCTGAAGCGTGTGTCTGAGTGTCAGGTTTTTACATTATATTATCATCTCGCTTTGAAATATCTGCAGCTCCAACAGTCCAACACAAAGCATAGACAGGAGCAGTGGTGGTGCCGCGGTTAAGTCATGGGTTACTGGATGGGGGTTCAACCCTCAGTACCACCACTGTTGGGCCCAAGTGCAACACCCTTAACCCTGAATTGCTCAGCTGTATCAAAGAAAATGAAAACTAAACATCACTCTGGACAAAGCCACTAATAAATGCTGATATGCTTACAAGGCAAGTTTGTGTCTGTGATTTTTGTCAGTAAGTAAAGTTTTAGTGATGTGCGGCTCTATTTGTGCATTTTCACTTATTTTCCTGTTTGTAGTAGTTGGACTTCGAGAACTGACTGACCACTTTCTGTCTAATAGTTCGTAGTCCTTGGTAGGTGCCACTGTAATCAGATAATCAACATTCTTCACGTGATCTGTCAGTGCTCATCAAATCATCAGTGAATGTTCAATTAATTTCTTGTTTAAATCTTGTCTCATGATAGATAGAGCTATATATACACACATATATACACACATATATATATATATACACAATATAAATAAATATATATATATATATATATATATATATATATATATATATATATATATATATATATATATATATATTATCTATATATAGAAGATATATAAATGAAATCTTCATCTCCATAAAGCTTTTCAGCAGATGGAAGCATGAAGTGCTCCAAAATCTCCTGATAGCTAGCTGCATTGACCCCGCCCTTGATAAAACACAGTGGACCAACACCAGCAGCTGACATGGCACCCCAGACCATCACTGACTGTGGGTACTTGACACTGGACTTCAGGCATTTTGACATTTCCTTGTCCCCAGTCTTCCTCCAGACTCTGGCACCTTGATTTCCGAATGACATGCAAAATTTGCTTTCATCCGAAAAAAGTACTTTGGACCACTGAGCAACAGTCCAGTGCTGCTTCTCTGTAGCCCAGGTCAGGTGCTTCTGCCGCTGTTTCTGCTTCAAAAGTGGCTTGACCTGGGGAATGCGGCACCTGTAGCCCATTTCCTGCACACGCCTGTGCACGATGGTCTGGACATTTCTACTCCAGACTCAGTCCACTGCTTCCACAGGTCCCCCAAGGTCTGGAATCGCCCTCCTTTCACTTTTTCCTTCCCACAGACGTCCCACTGAGGTGGCTTGATACAGCACTCTGGGAACAGCCTATTCGCTCAGAGATTTCTTTCTGTCTTACCCTCTTGCTTGAGGGTGTCAATGCTGGCCTTCTGGACAGCAGTCAGGTCGGCAGTCTTACCCATGATTGCGGTTGTGAGTAATGAACCAGGCTGGGAGTTTTTAAAAGGCTCAGGAATCTTTTGCAGGTGTTTAAGTTAATTGGTTGATTCAGATGAGTAGGTTAATAGATCGTTTAGACTACCTGAACATGATATGCTAATTTTTTGAGATAGGAATTTTGGGTTTTCATGAGCTGTATGCCAAAATCATCAGTATTAAAACAATAAAATACCTGAAATATTTCAGTTGGTGTGCAATCAATCTAAAATATATGAAAGTTTAATTTTTATCAGTACATGACAGAAAATAATGAACTTCATCACAATATGCTAATTTTTTGAGAAGGACTAGTATATTGATGAGTGCAGTGAGAAAGAGCTTTCTGAGAATGAAGGTGATGAGTCCACTCAGAAAGAGGGAGATGATCTTGACCAACTGATCTTCACAAAGAAAGAAAATGTAAGTACAGATAATGAAGTATTTACTGACGAGGACCGAAGTGAAGAGCTCCTTGAGAAAGAAAGCGACACATGCTTTGAAAATGTACAAGAGGATTGGAATGACAACCCGCCAATCTCTTCAGATACGGACATGGAGGACGGTGATGGCAGCAATAGCCGTGATGATGAAACTTCTCTCTGACTCAACATTGTGAACCAATAAAACATATTAAAATGAACAAAGAAACAATTTGACTCTGAGAACTCCAAGACGTCGCCCTTAAGGCAGCACCATCTTGAAGACGTCACTCCAAGACGTCGCTCCAAGTTCAATGTAAAAGGACATGAAGCGTAAAAAGTTTATCCTTTTGGTATCGTTTGTTAAACATGCTACAGAACATTAAATCTCACGCACAAACCTTCTAAGAATTAACGTAGGTACTGTACTGGAATAATAATTGAAAAAGACTTTAAAACAAGTGCTTTAAAGTAGTATTTGCTGTATTATGTTTATATTTTATCATCAATAAAAATAAGAAACGTTTTTCTTAATCATTACTATATTTTACTCCATTAATTCTGTATTAATGAGTAAGATTGTCTATAGAATGTGTTTAAGAAGCATATTTTAGCGCATGTTATAGATACTAAAATAGTAAAATACTTACTGCCGGCTGCTCATTCGCGCATGTGACGTGATACATGGGGTTTTGCATCCGGGTACAGAACTCGCGAATTACTTCTTCATAAAGCACAGATGTTGTTGGTGATGATTGTGTGCTATGTGTGGTTTTTCTGTTGTATTCTCTTACAGCGTTGGTGGTCGATGGGTTGAAGTTCTCCTCTATCAGTAGCCACCTTGATGTCTGGAATTAATGAAAACACAACTGTGTGTTTGTACAATCCTTAATTACCCAAGTAATACCGAGGTGGCTCTGTTACAACTACAATAAGTCATCACACAGCTTATGTAAGCACTTATTTTGCCAACAATGCACATACAGCACATGCAACAAGATATAAACACAGAACAGCAATCCAGGAAGTGTATTGACAACAGTTTTTATTCCTCTTGAACTTAAAAAAAATAATAATAAATAAATAAAAATTGCACATGTACAGTGCAGAAAAGGGAAACAACTGTATTGTTTTGAATCAAAAGCATCGCCTTTTATTTGGATTGGACAATTTATCTATTTTAGATTCGGTGATGTTTACCCTACTCAGAGTATTTGTCCACAAAGTATCTTAGTGTACTTGCTCTATTATTTTTTTTCAAATATAATGATTAAAGTCAGGCCTCATGTTGCTTCAAATTGCCTGTTGGTGTGAGTGTTAGTAGCTATGTTTATGTTGGCCCTTCTATGAACTGTTGATCTATTCAGGGCCCAGAGTTATCTGAGAAGGGTTCTGGTCTCACCACAGCTGTAGTAGAATTAAGTGATTTGTAAAATGAATGAATGAATCAGAACCTCAGCTTAAATCATTGCAGGTAAAGTATCCTGTTTCATGTTTTCACACTTGCAGTACCTTGCAGAGCCAGTAGGGGCACACAGCACAGCTGAGTTCAGATGTGCAAACACTGATGATACTGTGAATGTTAAAGTTACTGTAAAGGGCAGCAGTGATGATCCAATTCTCCCTAAACACAGTGGCAGCACATTATTATCTTCCTGCAGCAGAAAATATGACTTTGTTTGAAGTATATTACAGCCTTCTCCTGTCATTCCTAAAACTCTGATCTCTCTGTGTTGAGCTGTAAATACACCCCTGCTGCCTGACACAATCATGTAGCCTATTTAATTACAACCTGTACATTCATTGCAGCTGCTGCTATTATTGAAGCATCTATGTTGACTTCGAAAAAAATGCTGGCAGTCTATAAAGCCAGTCATACACAACAATATCACATTCTCGGGTTTAGCTGCTGAAGTAGAAGCTGAGTATACCAATTTTCTCTTCCTGTTTGCTGTTATAGGCCCAGGGACAATATCATATTGAGCATGTTCGTGGAGAAAGAACCAACAGGCCAAGAAGACTGATAATGTTCGGGGCATGTATATAATTGTGACTGTGTAAACATTGTACATAATTAGATTCAGAGTTTGCTGTAACGAGTGTAACATGGTGAGACTCATCTGTAAATGGGTCTGGAAACTTTGAGATGGACCTGGTTGCGCATGGGCCCTGGTGGCGGATCAGGTGATTCAGAAACTTCAAGAATGGACCTTTCCAGAACTTTGGGGAGGTTATATTAAGGACCTGGTGCCGACTGGCTCCAACCTCTTCCTGGCTCGTCCAGCCTCTTCCAGTCTCTTCGGCGTGCAGATCCTCTAAGGAAACTCATCGCGGTGGGTCCTCTCATCCAAGGCATATCATGGAATGCATTTCGATAAAGTTTTGTTGTTCGGGACTTCAGCACCAAAGTCCATTGTCCACGTTCACCCACAACCCACGCGAGGATGTTCTTCATTTGTTTCCTTCGACACGTGGAATTCCAAGCTTTCCAGCGCGTGCCACTTCTAAATTTACCATGTGACAGGTGATTGATGACTATGAGACCCTTTGTTTAATTTGTATTTGGTTGAACTTTAAGATAAAAGTATTATTTTGCCTTACCTTGTTTATACTGTATTATTAAAATGTATATAGTTTATGCCGTCATCTGTCGGGCTTTACTGGTTTCACGTGGAAATTTACTTCTAAATCCCATTTTCTTCTTTTCCTTTTCGGCTGTTCCCTTCAGGGGTTGCCACAGTGAATCATCTGCCTCCATCTCACCCGATCCTCTGCATCTTATTCTCTTACACCAACTGCCTTCATGTCCTTCATCACATCCATGAATAGTCTCTTTGGTTCTCCTCTGGGCCTTCTGCCTGGTAGTTCCAACCTCAGCATCCTACTACCAATATACTCACGATCCCTCCTCTGTACATGTCCAAATCATCTCAATCTAGCCTCTCTGACTTTGTCTCCAAAATGTCTTACATGTGCTGTCCCTCTGATTTGCTCATTCCTGAACCTATCCGTCTTTGTTACTCCCAAAGAGAACCTCAACATTTTCATCTCTGCTACCTCCAGCTCTGCCTCCTGTCTTTTCCCCAGGGCCACTGTTTCTAAACCATACAACATCGCTGGCTTCAACACCGTCTTGTACACTTTTCCTTTCATTTTTGCCGATACCCTCCTATCATACATCACACAGCACACTTTTCTCCAACCATTCCAACCAGCCTGCACTCACTTCATCTCTTTTCCACACTCTCCATTGCTCTGAATTGTTGATCCTAAGTACATAAAATCCTCCACCTTCTTGATCTCTGCACCTTGTAACCTCATCGTTCCTGTTGGGTCCTTGTCATTCACACACATGTATTCTTAGTCTTACTGAGGCTAACCTTCATCCCCCTCCTTTCCAGGGCATACCTCCATCTCTCTAGATTTTCCTGCACTTGTTCTCTGCTCTCATTGCAGATCACAATGTCATCTGCAAACATCATAGTCCATGGGGATTCTTGTCTAATCTCATCTGTCAGCCTGTCCATCGCCATAGCAAACAAGAAGGGGCTCAGAGCTGACCCATGATGCAGTCCTACCTCCACCTTGAACTCTTCTGTCACACCAACAGCACATCTCACCACTGTCTTACATCTCTCGTACATGTCCTGCACCACTCTAACATACTTCTCTGCCACTGCAGACCTCATGCAGTACCACAGTTCCTCTCTTGGCATCCTATCATATGCTTTCTCCAGATCCACAAAGGCACAATGAAGCTCCTTCTGACCTTCCTTGTACTTCTCTATTAACATCCTCAAGGCAAACACTGCATCTGCGGTGCTCTTTCTTGGCATGAAACCAAACTGTTGTTCATAAATGCTGACCTCAGCCCTTAGTCTAGCTTCCACTATTCTTTCTCATAACTTTCATCCTAACATATGCTGTTCTAGGCCCAGCTACCATGTACTCATATTGAGCATGTTAGTGGGGAAAAAAAAAACTAAATAATCGGCCAAATCGACCCAATCGGCCTCCTTTTTCAGCTGAATGGCTTCCTTCACCATTGGTGTCCACCATTGCATTTGGGGGTTACTCCCAGATCGGGCACCAATGACCTTCTGGCCACAGCTATGGGCTGCCGCCTCAACAATCTGGGCACAGAACATGGGCCATTTGGATTGCATGTCATTCTCATCTTTCAGAAAATGATTGTAGCTCTGATAGAGTTGGGAGTTAAAGGCCCCTCTGACAGGAGACTCTACCAAATGTTTCCAGGAGACCCAAAATACTTGCTTGGGCCTGCCAAGTCTGAAGGGTGGCCTCCCACACAATCGGAGTCAGCTCACCACCAGGTGATAGCTTGATGCCTCAGCTCCTCTCATCACTCGAGTGTCCAGAACAAGTCCAGTGACTCGACTACAAAGTCGATCATTGAACCGCAGTCTCGGGTGTCCTCATTCCAAGTGCATTTATGGACACCCTTTTGTTCGGGCTTTTCCTTTATTTCAAATCTGTAGCAAATTTTTGATGGAGAGAAATGATATTTGGCAATTCATGATGCAAAGGTTTACATTCCGAACCAGAACCTGAGCTGAATCTTTGTGTTCAGAATGGCAAAATATAATTACTGTTAATAAAAAGTTTCTTGAGTTTCACTAAAGCAATAGTTATTCTCCATCATTAATAATAGGAAGCATTGCAGTGCAGCTAACTGGGTTATCAAAGGCGGGCCATGTCTCTCACTGTCTATGGTGAGAGGCACGTAAAAGAACCATTGCTGAATTTCATAAAGAGTAGGCTGCAAAGTCATCAGCGTGTTTCTGTCCCTTGTTAAAAAAGGGTTGTGACCGGAAGGGCATCCGACGTAAAAACCTCTGCCAAATCAAATGTGCGAATCAGCTGTGGCGACTCCCGAGTAAAAAAGGGAAAAAGCCGAAAGGAAGACAGAAATTAATAATAGGAAGCATTGATCGATTAGTGGTAAGTTGCTGGATTACTGATTCGAAAGTCGGGGGTTCAAGCCCCACTATCAATGGGTTGTCACTGCTGTCCCCCAGTGACAATAGCTGGGATATCAAAGCCTTGTCTTTCACTTTCTGTAGTGAGAGGTTCATGTAAAGGAACCATTGCTGACTTTTGTCAAGAGTAGCTGCATAGCCATCAGCATGTTTCTGCTCTACAATGGCCTAGCAAGCTGTTCAGGGTGTACTCTGCCCTCACTGAGTGTTTTGGAGATGGCCAACCTCTGCCAGCCTCCCCCGTGACCATAATTAAGATTAAATTGTTCAGAAAATTAACAATATACACAGATATATACATGTGTATATATATATATATATATATATATATATATATATATATATATATATATATATATATGTATTTTTTTTTTTTAAAAATTATCATTCGTTTCTCAGCTTACTTGCTCTTGAGCACCCTCTACTTGTAAGCTGATCAAGGCTTTGACTTTATCCTCCTTATCATCGAGTTCAGTGTCTGGAAAAGAGATAGCTGTTGCCATCAGTTCAGTTCATTTTCTGTAACCGCGTAATCCTAATTTGGGTCGAGGGGAGGCTGGTGCCCATCCCAGCCAACTTCGGGCGAGGGCAGAGTAAATCCTGGACAGCTCGCCAGGCCATCGCAGGGCGGAAACACGCCAACGGCTTTGCAGCCTATTCTTTACGAAAGCCAGCAATGGTTCTTTTACATGCCTCACACCATAGACAGTGGGAGACATGGCCGGCCTTTGATAACCCAGTTAGTTGCACTGGGGGGGACAGTGACAACCTTGTGGAGAGTGGAACTCGAATCCCCAACCTTTGGATCAGTGATCCAGCGTCCTATACCACTAGACCACCACTGCCCGCGGCTGTTACCATGTGATCATCCAAGTCGCAGATCTGGGTGTCAGCTTTCCGAAATGCTCACCATCCCTCGGACTTGGAGTGAAATTGTTTTTTTTCTTCACCTTCTTCCTCACTTGCTTGGTTTGATTATAGGAAATGCACCTTCCTTCAGCCTAGACTTGTACTCAGCAGGGATCAGAAGGTCTGAAGGCTTGGAGTGGAAGCTTGATTATCGCCTTACATTACCTGGTTTAAGTCATTTAAGATTTAATTCACATAAAAAAACAAACAAACAAAAAAACAAAATAAAGTCGTTGAATTTCAAAGGATGAATGTTCTGAATAATTATCATCACTGCACAAAAGGTTTAGTTGTATATGTGGCGAATAAGATGTGACCTTCTCTTTCTGTGTAATATTTTTGCAGTTTGTTCTGTTCTATTAGTGCTGTGTGGCTTTAGCCACAGAGAAGTGAGGAAATGTTCTGTCCTTTACATTCTCAGTAAAGTTGATATAGTTCCACATGCATGTACCAGCTACGGATAGTTTCTGTTGAATGGAGCAGTTTTCAGCATAAACACGATCAGTAATCATTGAGCTGAACTAACAACAGAACAGTGGACATCTTATCCTGATCCAGTAAAGTCTGGGTTGTGCATAAAAAAAAAAAAAAAAAAAACAGCGGAGAGATTATGAAAATATATAGTTCAGTTCATTTTCTGTAACTGCTTAATCCTAATTTGGGTCACGTTGAGGCTGGCGCCCATCTCAGCCAAATCTGGTTGAGGGCAGAGTATGCCTGGACAGCTTGCCGGGCCATCAGAACGCTGATGGCTGTGTAGTTTCTCTTGCTGAAAGTCAGCAATGGTTCTTTGACATGAACCTCTCCGGAGACAGTGAGAGACATGGTCGGCCTTTGATAATCCAGTTAACTAGTAGACAGTGGGCCTTGACCCGCGATCTTCAGATTAGTAATCCAGGACCCTACCATCAGGCCCACACTGGCCCCACTGGCCCCTTATACTCAACTAAATAACAAAAGAAGCAAAGCAAGTTCACGAACTGCAAACATGCTGCTCATTGCTATCACTGGCAACACTGAAAAACCACAAAAGTACACACACACACACACACACACACACACACACACACACACACACACACACACATGCACACTCTCTCTCTCTCTCTCTCTCTCTCTCTCTCTCTCTCTCTCTCTCTCTCTCTCTCTCTCGCTCTCGCTCTCTTTCTCTGCTTCCTGTTAATTACACTTTTTTTGCCTTCCACTGTGAAGTCTTTGCACTCCTCTTAACCCAATATCCTCCTTAAATTGCTTTTAAACCTTGCTTATGAAATAACAATAAATAAATGAATAAATAATTAATTCCATACTCATTTATCCATGAGTTAACATCAGCAACACCAGAGCATGACGCTGCCACCACCATGCTGCACTGTGGATCTGCTTTGCTTTCAGTGATAAGCTGTATTTTAGTACTGACCTACCCCCAAAAAAAAAAAAAAAAAAAAAAATCTACTTTGGTTTATTTCATGTAAAGTTTGCATTTTGTGTGTGTTGTTGTTTGGGGTGATTGAGGCAGATTTAGATGTTTGTTTTTCTCCCATAAGTCACGGCCTCCATCTAGTCACCAGTCACCCAGTAATCCAGAAAAGTGAACGATATGAGAAATTGTGGTCACATGCAAAGAATGACTGACAGTTGGCAGGTATTGCTTCAGCCACGTGTTGCTGTATTTCCCTTGTGAGCTGCATAGGTAAGAAATCTGTTGAGCTTTAAACACCTGAATGTAGTGTCTCATCACTACTCGAGTTTATCTCGACTGTAATGTGAAGAAGATCAACTGCTTCTGCATGGGACGCTCGTCCATTGCAGGTTACCATCGCAGGACATTTTACTAGTACCCGTTAAAACTGTTGGGTGGACAGAGACACATTTGTGGTGAAAACCTGTCCCAAAGGTCTTAGCCCGGTGGGGGTTCAACAGGGATACAAATCCAAAACCTTGCAGTCATAAGCCCAACAAATTGAACTGCAGCAACCTGTTTTGTATCTATTGTATATTCAGCAGTGTGGTCGATACTTCTTACAGCACTGATATGTTAAAATTCACACAAAATGGTCTGAAAACATTTTGCTTCTTGTTGTGAATCTCAGTAAGAGTCCAGAGTATGTGTTTCTATCTGCATGCCCCCCCCCCCCACACACACACACCTAAATGTGATTGGTCTTCTCTACACAGGAAGTGTAGCAGTTTCAATACGGCCGCTATCATTCAGTCAGTCACCATTGTGGTAGAATGGAGCTCCGTCCCCTGTGTGTGATGCTTTGTGAGTAAATGTTTTCTGATTATTTATTGCTGTGATCTCTTTTTCTGGGGTGTATTTTGAAATAGCTCAAATTGATGTGATGAGTAAAATAAATAATTAATGATCAAGTCTCTGATTTTAACTGCAGTTATCCGTAGTAAGTATATATTGAGAATATTATAGTTTATTGTACATTTGTTCAGGGAGGTTTTCTGTACCGTAACTGTGTGTAAAGTGGAGAAATCCACCATCTTGTTGATTTACTATAAAACTCTGCAGGTCCTAGTGTTCAGTAGGAGGCTGTGAAAAGCAGACAGGAAGTGAAGTCACTCAGTTTCTCACAGATATTTATATTGATAGAGTCGTACCACCATGTTCAACAGCAAACTAAATGGCAGCTGCTTTTAATATTATATATTCATTACCGGTAATTTATTTTCTGAGCTGTTTATCATAATTATGGTTGTGGGAAGGCTTGCGCCCATCTCAACCGATTCGGGTGGAGATCAGAGGGCACCCTGGACTGCTCTCTAGGCCATTGCAGGCAGTTTATGATCATGTCAAAATTAATCATTTCTGTATAAACTGAGTTTTATAGAGAACAAAAACATGTTATTTTCAGTCATTGTCATCAGAGTTGATATGGCGATGTCTTTTGTAAATAGTTGATCATTTACCATTTATGGAGTCTTAAGTGTCTGTGCTTTACAAACATCAGTATTTATTTATTTTATTATTGAGGCGGTCCTGTGGTGCCGTGGTTAGCATGTCCCCCTCGTGACAAGAAGGTTCTGGGTTCGATTCCCAGTTTGGTTGTTTCTGTGTGGAGTTTGCATGTTCTCATCGTACTTGTGAGGGTTTCCTCTGGGTCTCCGGTTTCCTCCCACAGTATAAAAACATGCGCAGTAGGTTAACTGGCTGTTCAAAACTCACCACTAGGTGTAAGGGAGAGTGTGACTGTGTGAGTGCTGGCCCTGCAATGGTCTGACAAGCTGTCCAGGGTGTACCCCGAGCTCACCCAGAGTTGTTTGAGATGGGCGTCAGCCTCCCCACAACCATAATTAGGAATAGGTGCTTCAGAAAATGAATGACTGAAGGAAATACTGTATTAATCCTGTAATATAATTTATTTCACCCATCCAAGGTGAACACACACACACACACACACACACACACACACACACACTGGGGGCACTCAGAGAGCAGTTGGGGTTAGGTGTCATGCTCAAGGGCACTTCAGCCATTTATATGGAGGAAGGAAAGTGCTGCTCACACACATTTTTCCTGCTTGTTCAGGAATCAAAACAGCAACCTTTCTGTCCCAAAGCCTTTCTCTAACCATAAAGCCACGGCTGCCCGTCATTCTACAATCACATGGAAACTTTTATTCTTCTTCATTTAAAAATAATATTTAAGATTAAGACACATTGTCCATTAATGGTTTTCAGTAACACGAGGGCATTGTGAACATTGAAAGTGTGAAAATTAAAATAAAAGCAGGTCTGCTTTTAGTTCTATAACATAAGTGACAACAGTTTCTTAGTTTCTGGGTCTTGTGGTTGTCACACAGCATTAAACATGACTATAAATGGTGAGACGTTTGGGACGCCCAAGAATAAACTAAAACATTATTGATATGTTTCTGTAAACCAAAACCATGTGGCCCCACCCCCTTTTTACCAATTTATGTGTACACATCATCTGTCATTGCTTCTGTTTCCCTTCCCATTTCTAGTGCTGATGGGACTCATTGACTGCCAACAAACAGGTGATTATTCTGCTTTTTTCTTCACTACTCATAGAAAGCTGTTTGAATAATTGATGATTGGTGAAAGTGACTCACAGAAAATAAAACATTGTGCATTTGTATTCAATAATGAACTGAAAGGTTTGGAGAGCCGTCCAGGGTGTACGCTGCCCTCAGCTAGAGTTCGCTGAGATGGGTGCCAATCTCCCTAATTAGGATTAAGGCATTCAGGAAATTAATGAATGTGTTATTATTATTATTATTATTATTATTATTATTATTATTATTATTATTATTATTATTATTATTATTATTATCATCAGGGACAGTGGTGGTCTAGTGGTATAGGGCACTGGATTGCTGATCCAAAGGTTCGAGTCCCACTCTCCACAAGGTTGTCACTGTCCCCCCCAGTGCAGCTAACTGGGTTATCAAAGGCAGGCCATGTCTCTCACTGTCTCCGGTGAGAGGCATATAAAAGAACCATTGCTGACTTTCGTATAGAGTAGCTGCAAAGTCATCAACGTGTTTCTCTCCCTTGCTAAAAAGGGTTGTGACAGAAAGGGCATCCGGCATAAAAACCTCTGCCAAATCAAACGTGCGAATCAGATGATTCGCTGTGGCGACTCCCGAGTAAGAGGGAAAAAGCTGAAAGGAAGACAGACAGACAGACATTATCAACATCATCATTATCATCATCATCTTCTGCTAAGTCCAGGGTCAGGTCGCAGGGGCAGAAACCTAAGCAAAGAAGTCCAGATGTCCCTCTCCCCAGCCACTTCCTCCGTCTCTCCCGGGGGGACACCGAGGTGGTCCCAGACAAGCCGAGAGACATAGTCCCTCCAGTGTGTTCTAGGTTGACCCTGGGTTCTCTTCCCATTTGGACATGCCCGAAAAACCACACCAGGGAGGTGTCCGGGAGGCATTCTAACCAGATGCCCGAGCCACTTCAACTGGCCCCTCTCAATACGGAGGATCAGCGGATCTACTCCGAGCTCCCCACGGATTGTAGAGCTTCTTACCTTATCACTAAAGGAGAGCCCTGCCACCCGGTGAAGGAAGCTCATTTCAGCCGCTTGTATCCACGATCTTGTTCTTTCGGTCACTACCCAAAGCTTGTGACCATAGGTGAGGGTTGGAACGGAGATTGACTGGTAAATTGAGAGCTTCACCTTGCGGCTCAGCTCCTTCTTCACCACGATGGTACAGGCTTCGCTTAACAGCAGAGGCTGCAGCTATCTGTCTGTCGATCTCCTGCTCCATCCTTCCCTCACTAGTGAACAAGACCCCAAGATACTTAAACTCCTCCACTTGGGGCAGGACCTCATTCTCAATGCAGAGGGTGCATTCCACCCTTGTCTGACTGAGAACCAATGATACAGCGACTGAATAGCCCGTAGCAACGGGTCCAGAACGACATAATCTCGGAGCACACCCCACAAGATTGTTCGAGGGACACGGTCGAAAGCCTTCTCCAAATTCACAAAGCACATGTGGACAGATTGGGCAAAACTCCCACCCCCCCTCCAGAATCCTGTGAAGCGTTTTCAGGTGGTGAAGGAGTGGTAGGCTGAGGAATGTAATTCCCTGATAATTGGAACACACCCTCCGGTCCCCTTTCTTAAAAATTGGGACCACCACCCCAGTTTGCCAATCCAGAGGTACAGCCCTCGATGACCACGCGATGTTGCAGAGATGTGTCAACCAAGACAGTCCTACAGCATCCAGAGCCCTGAGATCTTTCAGGTGGATCTCGTCCAACCCCGGAGATCGACCACCAAGGAGTTTTTTGACAACCTCAGTGACCTCCACTCCAGTTATGGGCGGACTCCCACCCAAACCCCCAGGGTCTTCTCCGTCCACGGAGGGCGTGTTGGTGGGATTGAGGAGGTCCTCAAAGAATTTCCTCCACCTCTTGACGACATCCCTAGTCGAGGTAAGCAGCTCCCCACCTCTACTGTAAACAGTGTTTGTGGAGAAATGCTTCCCGCTCCAAAGGCGTCGAATGGCGGTCCAGAACCTTTTTGAGGCCAACCGATAATCACTGTCCAGGCCCTCACTGAACTCCTCCCACGCCCAAGATTTTGCATCTGCAACAGCCTCGGCTGGAGTACGTTTGGCCTGCTGGTACCCGTTTGCTGCCTCAGGAGTCTCACAGGCTAATAAAACCCGATAGGCTTCCTTCTTCAGCTGGATGGCCCCCTTCAACGCAGGTGTCCACCTCCGAGTTCGGGGGTTACCGCCAAAACAAGCACCAAAACCCTACGGCCAAAGCTATGGGCTGCAGCCTCAGCAATGGAGGCACGAAACATGGCCCATTCGGATTCCATGTCCCCTGCCTCCTCCGGGATGTGGTTGTAGCTCTGCCGGAGGTAGGAGTTAAAGGCCTCTCAGACAGGGGACGCCGCCATACATTCCCAGCAGACCCTGATTACACACTTGGGCCTGCCAGGTCTGGAAGGCAGCCTCCCCTACCACCGAAGCCAACTCACCACCAGGTAGTGATCAGTAGACAGCTCAGCTCCTCTCTTCACCCGAGTGTCCAGAACATATGGCCGTGAGTCTGATAACATGACTACAAAGTCAATCATCGAACTGCGACCTAGAGTGTCCTGGTGCCAAGTGCACTTATGGGCACACTTATGTTCGAACATGGTGTTCGTGGTCGTTAGTTATTATAAATATATTCATGAAAAATTTATTGTAGACTGACAGCATCCACATTTAATATATACATTCAGACACTACTTTGCAGTGATATGCATCTGGTGTAGATTACAGTTCATTAGGATCATAATATGGTAGAATTGTTCACAAGTCATAAAAATTAGCCTGCGCTGGGGACAACAGGGACAACCGTTGACAGTAGGACATGAACCAGCCTTGGTCATGACCCCCCCCATACACACACACTCACAGTCACAACACAGGGCAATTTGGAAAGGCCAGTTGGTCTTTCAGGCCATCTTTGAACTGTGGGAGGACCTACAGAAACCTCATGCAGGTATGAGAAGATCGTGGAAGCTCCACCCAGAAACACCTTTGCCAGACTCAAATCCATGACCTTCTTGCTGTGAGGCTGATCCGAACCACGGCACCACCATGATGCTTATAAATCATGTCGAATTGAGTTCATTGGCTTTGAGATTTTAGTTCATGGTTTGAATAATATATTTAATGATGAAAATAATGTGTGCAGTGTGATTTAGAGAGAAATGATTCGTAAGGAAACATTAGAGTGACGTACTGCATATAACCTATTAATTAACAAAGCAAATCACAAAGGCATTTGCAATAAATACTGTATTTAATTCCTTAATTAAGATAAAATATAAAACTAATATTTATATTGTGAAAAACACGAGTCAGAGATCAGTGATCCGGCCGTGATTACAGTGAAAGGTATTTCATGTTTTCTACATTTTTCATGACAGATTTAAAATTATGATAACTGTGAAAAATCATGAATCTATTCTGGATGTGTAATGTTATTAAATATTAAATGTGATTGGTGGCCATGTGGTAGGGAGTTGTATTACTGATCCAGAGGTAGGGGTTCAAGCCCCACTGTCAATGGTTGTCATGTTTCGTGCCTCCATTGCTGAGGCGGCAGCCCATAGCTGTGGCCGTAAGGTCGTTGGTGCTTGTCGTGGCGGTAATCCCCGAACCCGGTGGTGGACACCTGTGGTGAAGGGGGCCGTCTAGCTGAAGAAGGAGGCCTATCGGGTTTTATTAGCCTGTGGGACTCCCGAGGCAGCCAACGGGTACCGGCAGGCCAAACGTGCTGCAGCCCAGGCTGTCGCAGATGCAAAATCTCGGGCGTGGGAGGAGTTTGGTGAGGGCCTGGAGAGTATTATTGGTTGGCCTCAAAAAGGTTCTGGACCACCATCCGACACCTTAGGAGGGGGAAGCATTTCTTCACAAACACTGTTTACAGTGGAGGTGGGGAGCTGCTTACCTTGACTGGGGATGTCATGGAGAGGTGGAAGGAATACTTTGAGGACCTCCTCAATCCCACCAACACGCCCTCCATGGACGAAGAAGACCCTGGGGGTTTGGGTGGGGGGTCCGCCCATAACTGGAGTGGAGGTCACTGAGGTTGTCAAAAAACTCCTCTGTGGTCGAGCTCTGGGGTTGGACGAGATCCGCCCGGAATATCTCAGGGCTCTGGATGTTGTAGGACTGTCTTGGTTGACACGTCTCTGCAACATCGCGTGGTCATCAGGGGCTGTACCTTTTTTCTGGTACCAGGCGTATCCACAATATTGGTCGCATCGAACCCCTGTAGGAACAGAGACCAGCATTTACAATATTACAGTCTCTAGTGCAGGACAAAAATATTACTACTGTGACGCACGCAGGGGAAACTACGACTCACACATCAGTGATAGAGCCGAGATTACAGTCACAGGTACATCATGCTTTATATAATCTCATTATTTACAAATAATAAATTTGGATTACTTTAAAAATATTTATATTATATTTAGATATTTATATTATATCATGAAATAGGAACAGTTTTATATATACTGTGTGTGTATGTGCGTGTGCATGTGTGTGTGTGTGTGTGTGTGTGTGCGTGTGTGTGTGTGTGTGTGTGTGTGTGTGTGCGTGTGTATGTGTGTGTGGTGTGTGTGTGTGTGTGTGTGTATGTGTGTGTGTGTGTGTGTGTGTGTGTGTGTGTGTGTGTGTGTGTGTGTGTGTGTGTGTGTGTGTGTGTGTGTGTGTGTGTGTGTGGTGTGCATTTCCAAGGGGAAAAAATCCTGCATTCAGTATCTATTGGCAGGAAAATAAAAAATAAAAATCTGCAATCATTAAGAACTTTGAAAATACAGATACCTGTGTGTACTCTGTCCTCGATAATTATTGGCATCCCTAATTATACTGTGTTCTTTCAGTTCTCATGAATTTATTAATGTATTTGTTTGTTTGTTTGTTTGTTTGTTTGTTTGTTTGTTTTTAATAATATCAAACCACAGTGGAAAAACAACAGGGAATTCCAAACTTTAATTTAAGTGCATTTTTTCAGTTGGACAAAAAAATTCCCACATTTTCATCTGTACCACAATTATTCACTCCAATGATTTCAGCACTTTGTACAATCCAGTTTTACCAACAAAACAACAATGAACAATAATCTTCTGTAATGTTTCACAAGACGGGAGAAGACAGAAAGACGGATCCTGGACCGTTCCTCTTTGCACAATCTCTCTAAACCATCCAGCAACCTGGTCTTCTCCTCTACAGTCTCCTCCACAGGGTTTCAATGGGCTTCAGGTCAGGGGCTGACATGGCCATGGGAGGAGCTTGATTCTGTTTCTGATGAACCATTTCTGTGTCACTTTGGCCACATGTTTCGGGTCATTATCTTGCTGAAAGACCCAGTGATGACGCACCTTCAGCGTTTGGGCCGAGGCCACCAGATTTTGAATTAAAATATCCTGGTATTCCAAAGCGTTCGTGATGTCATGGATCCGAACAAAGTTCCCATGGCCTCTGGAAGAGAAACAGGTCCACAGCATCACAGATCCTCCCCCAGACTTCCCAGTGGGCATGAGGTGTTTCTCTGTATGTTCATCTTCTGTGTTCTGTCAGACGCACCTAGAGAGTTTGTTGCCAAAAAGCTCGATCTTGGTGTCATCTGAATAAAAGCACACCGTCCCAGTTGAAGTCCCAGTACCGCTTAGCGAACTCCAGACATTTACGTTTACGATTGTGAGTGTTTTTATTTATTTTTTTTTTTCTGTGCATGTCTCATAAACAGTTTGTTGGGTGTTTTGGCGACTTTGTTCCCCCAAGATGCTGCCATTTGGTAATTTTTTTTTAAACAGTGAACTTTGGAGAACTTGCGTCCTCGTCCAGGCTTGTTTACCTCTGTTCCGTTTGTTTGAAACGTTAATGATTCCTCTGACAGTAGATATGAACGATGCAGGCGTGGGATTATTTTCTTGTAGCCATTGCATGACTTGTGAAGGTCGACACACATCTGCCTGACTTGAATGATGTTTTCCTTTTCTTTCCCAAGTTGAAGAGAAGATAAGAGAAATGGTGTTTGTGTCACATCATATTTATTCTTCTTTTTCTTCCGGCTGTTCCCTTCAGGGGTCGCCACAGCAAATGATCTGCCTCCATCTCTCCCTGTCCTCTGCATCTTCTTCTCTTACTCCAACGACCTTCATGTCCGCCTTCACCACATCCATAAATCTTCTCTGCATTGTCACATCATATTTATACCGCAGGAAAACAGGAAGTGGTGAATTACCAATTAAATGTTCCCAGATACCCTGATCAACTTTTGTAAACTGCTGTAGAAATAACAGATAAACTTCAGTCACATTAATTTCCGATGAAGTGTTAGGACTGTCAGTAATTGTGGAAAAGATGATTTTATGAAAAAATAATTATTTATCCGTTGGTATTTTTTCCATCTTAAAATTCATTTGAGTCAAAGGTTACATTTATTTCTCCTTTTTGTTCAGTGTGAGCATGGCTTCTGCAATAACAATGTAATTTATTTTAAGGCTTTTAACGCATCTCAACCAGGGATGCCAATAATTATGGAGGGCAGTGGATTTGCTGGTGAGCCGTACAGGGTGTACCCTACCCTAGCCCAGAGTCAGAGTCAGATGGGCATCAGCCTCAGTCCAACCATAATTATGATTAATCAGTTCAGAAAATGAATGACGTTGTCAAATAGTATCTGTTTAAAATATTTTGAGCAGGATTACAATATAACAAATATAATGTAGAAGATTCAAAGATTCTGTAATGATCCTGAGATTAATTGTTGAAGCTCCTGTTGATGTTTTATCTTTCATTCATTTTCTGAAATGCTTAATCCTAATGAGGGTCATGGGGAGGCGAGCGCCCATCGCAGCCAATTCTGAGTGAGGGCGGGGTACACTGGACAGCTCATTATGCCATCACGGGGCCAAACATTCATACACACTCTCACACCTGGGGGTGATTTAGAACAGCCAATTAACCGACTGTGCAGGTTTTTGGACGGTGGGAGGAAACCACTGTACCCGTAAGAAACCCTCACAAGCACGAGGAGAACATGCAAACTCCACAGAAACACCCAGGCTGGGAATCAAACTAACGACCTTCTGGCTGTGAGATGGAAGTGCTAACCACTACGCCACCATGCTGCTGATGTTTTATTAAATATTCATTCTGACTTATTCCCATCACTTACAGAGAATCCTAAAGCTGTGGTGATGATAAAGCCTGATACACAGGTGTTCAGAGGAGAGACTGTGACTTTCAGGTGTGAAATACAGACAGGAAGAGACACTGAGTGGATATACGACTGGTACAGGGACGATTACTCCACATCCTACCCATACCACACAACACAGGAGTTCAGTATCTACACTGTTACAGGTGATGATGGAGGTAAATACACCTGCACAGGGAGGAGGACGAGAGACTCTCAGATCTCACAGACGAGTGATTCTGTTACTCTCTCTGTATCAGGTGAGTGTGGGAATGGTATTTCTGATAAATATCTTTCTTGTACTTTCAGATTTTGTTCCACAGTGTATCATATGAACAATAAAGTTTCATTATAATGATTCTTTTATATTTTTAAATCCCTATTTTGAAATAACCGATTCATTTGATTTGTAAAGAATCACTGATATATATTATTTTTTCTGTTTTGTGTGACATTTTTTTTTCTCAGCTGTCACGGAATTTATAGAACATTATTAACTAATTAAATAATTATGAGAAATTCATTCATATGTAATTTTTAATGAACCTGATCCTACTGCCAACATTTCAGAGATTTATTGCTGTAATTTTACAGGAAATAGTTAAATTATTTCATCATATATTTGTTGATGACAATTATTGAGAATATCAGAAATTATTTATTTTCGTTTTTGTGGATGATATACTGCATTTGAATATTAATTTTAAAAATGTAATCAATATAATATTTGAAATAAATACTGCATTAAATCCCTTAATTATACTGAATAATACAACTCCTCGGTTTTTTTTAATTGTTACATTTTTTTTTGAAATTTTTTTATTTTTATTTATTTTTTTGTAAATGTTTCTCTTCTTCTTTTTATATCAACAGAAAAACCCAAACCGACTATGAAAGTGAAAGCTCAGAGCTCCGTCTACACTGGAGACACGGTTACTCTGAGCTGCAATCTGCAGTCTACTGGATGGACTTTTTCCTGGTACCAACAGTATCCACGAGATCGGCGGCATCCAAACCCTACAGTTACAGAAACCAACACTCACATTATTACAGTCTCTCGTGCAGGACAAAACTATTACTACTGTAAAGCACGCAGGGGAAACTACGACTCACAGATCAGTGATAGAGCCGAGATTACAGTCACAGGTACATCATGCTTTATATAATCTCATTATTTACAAATATTAAATGTGGATGACTTTAAAAATGCTTCAATTATTGTAAGGACTTACTGGCAATGTGTAATTACAATATCTGTTTAAAATAATTTTATTATCGTTGTACAGCGAGACCAAAACCTGCAGTGAAAGTCCAGCCAGCTGAGAGTTTGTTCATTGGGGAAACCGTCACTCTCACATGTGAGATACAGACTGGAAGATCCTGGCAGTACCACTGGTACAGAGATAATAAAGAACTCAGAGATGCTGCAAGAAAGAAAATAATCTCAGTCAGTGATGTTAAAGAATCTGATAAAGGTGATTATACATGTAATGGAACAAAGTCATCAAACCCCAAATACACAGAGATCAGTGATGCTGTTACACTGACTGTATCAGGTGAGTGTGTTTTATTCTCATTTATTGTTGTTTACATTAACAGTGAGTATATGTGGGTGTTTTTGTGGTTGTTGTTTAAATATATCAGGAGGAATTCGGGTCCATTATACAGTAAATTATACAGTTCACCCGAGACAAGTTTACTCATCATTTTATTTTATTTTTTTTTCAAATTAGTTTATAGTTTATCTCAGATTATCATTAATAGTTTATTGTTATCATTAATAGCATATACACCAAGGGCGGAGGCTGGGGGGTGCACAGGGTGCACGTGCACAAACCCCGCCCCCCTCCCCCCACAGCAGGAGTTGAGTTCTGCTGGACAAGAAATGATGTGTGTTCACAATCTTATAAATAAACTTAATGAGTGTTATTGAAGAGAAAGTCGGAGAGAAGTTCTGCATGACTAGAGTCAGGAAGGAAACCGGAAGTTCGCATGTAACGGGCACTGCGTCTGGTTTGGGTGAACTATAATATTTGATTTGTTTTCTGAGAGTAATAGATGAATCGTCTTCTGCTGAAAAACTGTGCGTGTTGTTGGCGTGAGATTCCGTGTTGTTTATATCATATAATATGCTGTGATATGCATGTGCTATATTTCATGTGGTACTTTGTACCAACCCAGTGACGTCACGGTAACTTTGTGTAGGCGGGCACTTAGCAATGGCGGCTTTCAGGTTGAAAACTTGTACGACAAGCACATAAAACAAAACCGCTGTGTGTGCAATGGTTTATTTATGATATAAAATTTGAGCCACAATCGCTTCAATAAACTATACTTAAGCTTCCGCCAACTTATTTAGTCGGCGTTTCATTTCCCCTTTAAAGCGAGTTCCGGTCAACCGAGATGTGCGCACACACACACACACACACACACACACCAAGGTCAGCCCAGCCTACACCCTTGTACACTGCAAATATAGTATAGGCACTCTTCTGCATTATGAAATAGGAATAGTTCATATATACTGTGTGTGTGTGTGTGTGTGTGTGTGTGTGTGTGTGTGTGGGGCTGCATTGGTACGTGCATGCGTGGCGTGCTCTCTTCCATTTCGACATTCCCCTGATAAACTTGACCAAAAGATCTTCTTGATGATGCTTCTGATGTCAGATGGCTGTATTTTATTCAGTAAATGTCTGCTCCATCCTGCATATGTTTTGTAGAAGATTAAAAGATTCTGTCATTATTTCTGTAATGATCCTGAGATTAATTGTTCAAGCTCCTGTTGATGTTTTATCTTTCATTAATTTTCTGAACTGCTTCATCCTAATGAGGGTCATGGGGAGGCGAGCGCCCATCGCAGCCAATTCTGAGCGAGTGTGGGGTACACTGGACAGCTCACCATACCATCACGGGGCCAAACATTCATACACACTCTCACACCTGGGGGTGATTTAGAACAGCCAATTAACCGACTGTGCAGGTTTTTGGACGGTGGGAGGAAACCACTGTACCCGTAAGAAACTCTCACAAGCACGAGGAGAACATGCAAACTCCACAGAAACACCCAGGCTGGGAATCAAACTAACGACCTTCTTGCTGTGAGGTGGAAGTGCGAACCACTACGCCATCATGCTGCTGATATTTTATTAAATATTCATTCTGACTTATTCCCATCACTTACAGAGAGACCTAAAGCTGTGGTGATTATAAAGCCTGATACACAGGTGTTCAGAGGAGAGACGGTGACTTTCAGGTGTGAAATACAGACAGGAAGAGAAAATTAAAAAAGTGTTTTTAATACAAAAAAAGTCAACCTTCAAATAATTATGTTCAGTTATGCCCTCAATACTTGGTCGGGAATCCTTTTGCAGAAATTACTGCTTCAATGCGGTGTGGCATGGAGCCAATCAGCCTGTGGCACTGCTGAGGTGTTACGGAGGCCCAGGATGCTTCGATAGCGGCCTTAAGCTCATCCACAGTGTTGGGTCTGGTGTCTCTCAACTTTCTCTTCACAATATCCCACAGATTCTCTATGGGGTTCAGGTCAGGAGAGTTGGCAGGCCAAGTGAGCACAGTAATACCATGGTCAGTAAACCATTTAGCAGTGGTTTTGGCACTGTGAGCAGGTGCCAGGTCGTGCTGAAAAATGAAATCTTCATCTCCATAAAGCTTTTCAGCAGATGGAAGCATGAAGTGCTCCAAAATCTCCTGATAGCGAGCTGCATTGACCCTGCCCTTGATAAAACACAGTGGACCAACACCAGCAGCTGACATGGCACCCCAGACCATCACTGACTGTGGGTACTTGACACTGGACTTCAGGCATTTTGGCATTTCCTTCTCCCCAGTCTTCCTCCAGACTCTGGCACCTTGATTTCCGAATGACATGCAAAATTTGCTTTCATCCGAAAAAGTACTTTGGACCACTGAGCAACAGTCTAGTGCTCCTTCTCTGTAGCCCAGGTCAGGAGCTTCTGCCGCTGTTTCTGGTTCAAAAGTGGCTTGACCTGGGGAATGCGGCACCTGTAGCCCAGTCCACTGCTTCCACAGGTCCCCCAAGGTCTGGGATCGGCCCTTCTCCACAATCTTCCTCAGGGTCCGGTCACCTCTTCTGGTTGTGCAGCGTTTTCTGCCACACTTTTTCCTTCCCACAGACGTCCCACTGAGGTGGCTTGATAGAGCACTCTGGGAACAGCCTATTCGCTCAGAGATTTCTTTCTGTGTCTTACCCTCTTGCTTGAGGGTGTCAATGATGGCCTTCTGGACAGCAGTCAGGTCGGCAGTCTTACCCATGATTGCGGTTTTGAGTAATGAACCAGGCTGGGAGTTTTTAAAAGCCTCAGGAATCTTTTGCAGGTGTTTAGAGTTAATTGGTTGATTCAGATGATTAGCTTAAGAGCTCGTTTAGACTACCTGAACATCATGTGCTAATTTTTTCAGATAGGAATTTTGGGTTTTCATGAGCTGTATGCCAAAATCATCAGTATTAAAACAATAAAAGTCCTGAAATATTTCAGTTGGTGTGCAATGAATCTAAAATATATGAAAGTTTAATTTTTAGCAGTACATTACAGAAAATAATGAACTTTATCGCATTATGCTAATTTTTTGAGAAGCACCAGTATATTATTATTATCATTATGATTATTTTTTTAATTATTATTTATTTATTTATTTATTTGGGGGGGCGTTCTGTTTTTTCTGTGTGTTGTGGGACATTTTTTTCTCACATATTATGAAATTTATAAAACACAATTAGGTATTTCAATAATTATGAGAAATTCATTCATTTCTAATTATTAATGAACCTGATCCTACTGTCAACATTTCAAAGTTTTATTGCTGTGATTTTACAGGAAAAAAAATAAATACTTTAATCATATATTTGTTTAACACAATTATTGAGAATATCAGAAATTATTTATTTTGTTTTTGTAGATGATATACTGCATATAAATATTAAATTAATAATGTAATAAGTAGAATATTTGCAGTAAATACTTCATTGAATCACTTAATTATACTGAATAATACAAAAAGTTTATATTTTGTAAAGGTCAATGTTTCTCTTCTTCTTTTAATATCAACAGAAAAACCCAAACCGACTGTGAGAGTGAATCCTCAGAGCTCCGTCTACACTGGAGACACGGTTACTCTGAGCTGCAATCTGCAGTCTACTGGATGGACTTTTTTCTGGTACCAAAAGTATCCACGAGATCGGCGGCATCCAAACCCTACAGTTACAGAAACCAACACTCACATTATTACAGTCTCTCGTGCAGGACAAAACTATTACTACTGTAAAGCACGCAGGGGAAACTACGACTCACAGATCAGTGATAGAGCCGAGATTACAGTCACAGGTACATCATGCTTTATATAATCTCATTATTTACAAATATTAAATGTGGATGACTTTAAAAATGCTTCAATAATTTTAAGGACTTACTGGCAATGTGTAATTACAATATCTGTTTAAAATAATTTTATTATTGTTGTACAGCGAGACCAAAAGCTGCAGTGAAAGTCCAGCCAGCTGAGAGTTTGTTCATTGGGGAAACCGTCACTCTCACATGTGAGATACAGACTGGAGGATCCTGGCAGTACCACTGGTACAGAGATAATAAAGAACTCACAGATGCTGCAGGAAAGGAAATAATCACAATCAGTGATGTTAAAGAATCTGATAAAGGTGATTATACATGTAAAGGAACAAATTCATCAAACCCCGAATACACAGAGATCAGTGATGCTGTTACACTGACTGTATCAGGTGAGTGTGTTTTATTATCATTTATTTTCTTTATACATTCACAGTGAAAACACTTGGGTTTTTTTTTTTTGTTTGTTTGTTTTGAAAAGATGTTTAAATATTCAGAGAAATTCAGGTCCATTTTACAGGCAAATTATACATTCAAGCTGTGATAGATTTTCGAATCATTCTATTAGTTTTTCAATTAAATTAATCTAATATTGTCATTACAAATATTTTACTCTTGTGCATCATGAAAAAGAACGAGTTTAACATGTGTATATCAGTGGTGGGTCAGCACATTTTATAGAAAGTACAGTATATATACACAGTGACAACCCATTGAGAATGAAGTTTGAACCCTCAACCTTGGATTCAGCCTTGAGTTATCCCCAAGCCACCACTTCCTTGGTGTGAGTTGTTTGTTTGTTTGTTTGTTTTAACTCATGCAGCCACCAGAAAAAGCACTCAATCTTATTTTGATAATCTTTTAACACGAACACACAGAAACTAAAATATATAAAAAGATCCATGTTCTATTTGTCTGAAATTAATAACGGTACTTCAGCAGTTAAGACCTGAATGATAAAAATACAATTCACAAAACAAAACAGTGATCCTCCAAATTAAAATACACTATTCTATATTCAAAAGGTGTATAAATATATCAAAATAAATTCAGGTTAATTTTACAAGAATATTATTCATTCAATTTTTGACAGATTATATTATCAGTCTCTTATTTTTTCAAGTTTAGTTTGTCTCATATTTTCATAATACTATATACGAGGCAAATATAGAATGTACACGCTTGTGCATCATCAAATAGGAAGAGCTAAACGTGTGCATATCAGTGGTGAGTAATTCAGGTCGGCAAGGCATATATATATATATATATATATATATATATATATATATATATATATATATATATATATATATATATATATATATATATATATATATATATATATAAGGTAAAGGTGTTCTTACTTTAAATATAATTTACAAGAGGTCCAATGTATAATATTATGGAATGATAGAAGAGTCTTAAACTTAGCGTAGATGCCCAGCAGTGCATGTTATGGCATGATGTATGGCATGATGCTTCAGCTGCAAGGGGGCTTTGCGTACATTTATATATCGTCAGAGGCAGACAAGTTGGGATGGACTCAAATGCAGGGCAACAGAGGGCGAGTGGAGGTGAAACCGTCTCATCATTGGCAGCAGGGTGGTTGGACTTGCTGGTGCAAGGCCGGCAGTTAGAATCAGAAAAACAGAGCCAATCAGAAGCTCAGACCATTTCACCTGATTCATTTTCATGCGAAGTAGAAACAGCTTTACCTTGAGCTTCTCTGCATATCTGAGCTCCGAAGGCTGAGTCCAGACACCTCCTGCAGGAAACTCATTTCAGCCACTTGTATCCGTGATCTCATTCTTTTGGTTACGACAAAGTTCTCATGATCATAGCTGAGGGTTGGAACACAGATGGACTGGTAAATCAAAAATGTTGCTTATTGGTTCAGTTCCCTCTTCACTGTAATCTTTACATGGGTGTTGGAATTTCTTAGCAACAGACCTCAGAACATCAGGATAAGAGTTGACATCTCTTCCACTCTCATCCTGAACACTGGAACACAACAGGGATGTCTCCTCAGCCCCTCCTCTTTTCCCTCTACACAGCAACACCATTATCAAATTCACTGACGACACCACTGTAATCGTACTGGTAGAGCTATTAATGAGTCAGCGTTTCGGAAGGAGATCTGGCATCGATGGAAATCGATGGGGCAGCAATAATGGGAAAAAAGTGGGAATGTTGTTTCTTAAGAATAACAAGTATTTCTTGTAGTTTCAGATTTTGTTCCACAGTGTATCATATGAACAATAAAGTTTCATTATAATGATTTAAATATTCTTTTTTAATTTTATATTCCTATTTTAAAGTAACTGATTCATTGGATTTGTAAACAATCACTGATATTATATATATATATATATATATATATATATATATATATATATATATATATATATATATATATATATATATATATATATATTTATTTATTTATTTTTTTTTCTGTTTTGTACGACCTATTTTGTTCTCAGTTACTATTATTTTTTTTTATTAAATTTGTATAACACAATTAACTCATTAAATAATTATGCCTGGGCAGTGGTACATTGCTGGATCACTGATCATGAGGTTCGGGATTGAAGCCCCACTCTCAGTGGGTTGTCACTGTCCTCCCAGTGCACTAACTGGGTTATGAAAGGCCGGCCATGTCTCCCACTGTCTATGGTGTGAGGTTCATGTAAAAGAATTATTGCTGACTTTCAACCAGAGTCGCTGCAAAGCCATCAGTGTGTTTCTGTCCTGCGATGACCCGGTGAGCTGTTCAGGGTGTAATCTGCCCTGGGCAGCTTTCCTGGCCATCACAGGCCTAACACTCAAACAACCATTCATACTCACACTTCTTATTCATTTCTTTTTTTTACTTTTTTATGCTTATTTGAAATTTTAATAAAATACAGCTAATTAATGCTAAGCTTAAACAATATTAATCAGAAAGACAGTAATTACATGTTTAATTATTTGGAAGTGATTAATATAGTAAAGACAACTGTCCATCTTGAAATGTGTGTTTCATTTCTAACAGAAAAACCTGAACCTGAACTCAGATCAGATCATGAAGGAGACGTACTGACAGGAAACGCAGTGACTCTGAACTGTACACTGAATCTACAGTCCCCTGGATGGAAGTTTTACTGGAACAAACACACACAGAGCACTGAGACTCAAACTCAAACCCACTCCTACACCATCAGTTCAGTTCAAGTCTCTGATGGAGGTCGGTACTGGTGCAGAGCTGGAAGAGGAAACCCAGTCTACTACACACACTACAGTGATGCACTCTGGGTAAATGTTACTGGTGAGTTGAGACCTCTCTGAGTGTGCGTGACTCATGAGAGAAATGTTTTGTTAATAATGATGTAGAATGGGCAGTGGTAAGGTGCTGGATTACTGATCTTAAGGTTGGAGTTTTAAACCCCACTGTCAACCCTTGTCACTGCTGTCCCCCTGGTGTAGCTAACTGTGTTATCAAAGTCCAGCCATGTCTCTCACTGTCTATGATGTGAGGTTCATGTACAAGAACCATTGGTGACTTTCGTAAATAGTAGACGCAAAGCTGTTAGTGTGTTTCTGCCCTGTGATGGCCTGGTGAGCTGTTCAGGGTGTACTCTGCCTTCACCCAGAGTTGACTGAGATGGGCACCAGCCTTCTCGTGACGCTAATAAGGATTAAGTGGTTCAGAAAATGAATGAATGACGTAGAATCTTAGAAGATGAGAATTATTAGATAGTGATCATATCTCAGCTGAACGCCACCATTGCAGAGGGCACGCCATTACGGTCAAGCAATTAGGCTTCGTACGCTCGAGTGGGATTCAACAGGTCGAGATAACAGAGGTACATTAGCCAGTGGGCCCCTTTTGTGTTCACAACAATGGTAAACAACTGTGCTGTTTACAGTTGATCTAATCGATCAGATAGAGATAAGAAATCATTCTTTGTGTTACCAGCAGTGGTAGTAAACCAAGGGGAGCAAACAAAGGACTTGTCTGAAAGAAGATGAGCACGATGGCTTACCAATCTTTGACGTGACCAGTTTACACCATCCAAACATACAAGGATATGTTCTGATCACTTTCGATCAGTCTTTTTTGTTTGTTTGTTTTTTCATTTACATCTGCAGTCGATCATAACAGGAAGTCAAGGTAGACATGGTCATTCGCACTGTTTACCTCTGTGCAGAACGTTTTTGTTTTCATTACTGTTCAGCTAGAATCTCGTAGGTTGATCTAGTAGCAATACATTAAGGAATGTTGTCACCATATGAATGATTAAAACCTGTCTTGAAATGATGTTCTGTTATGTATGATATGACCTGTGTCATTCGTCACTTTACGGTACAGCAGTACCCTAAATTCGTGAGGTTATTTTGACACGCAAACTCTACCCTATTGTTTACGTCAGCAACCTCAAACTTTGTGGTTATTATTTTATCGCTCAAAGAAAGAAAGGATCTGTCAAGAAGCGATGGCTTGTATAGTCACCCTCAGTAATGGTGGGCGGAAGTTGAGCATTGTGGATAGAGAAACGATGCGTGACATCAGCGAAAAGGATCAATAGATCATTATACTTATCACTCAATCACAAATTCTCAAATTCTAGGTCTCAGATACCAAGAGAATGCATCTCCAAGCTCCCATTTTGAAAAAAAAAAAATTATTGTGGGAGCCCCTCCCTCCCTCCCGGTTACAGACACTGTGTATGTATCTATTTATAACTCATTTCTCATGTTTAATCTGCCAGGTTCAGTCTTATAACACAATGAATGCATTTCAGGTGAATCTCTTCCAGTGTCTCTGATCATCAGTCCCAGCAGAACTCAACACTTTACTGCTCACTCTCTCTCACTGAGCTGTGGGGACCAGACAGACTCTCCTGGATGGACAGTGAGAGGATGGACACACGCTGAGGCACGATTTGATTGTTCATCAGTTTCAGGACCAGGATGTAACATCACCTCTCTCAATACATCACACACTGGAGTTTACTGGTGTGAGTCTGAATCTGGGGGACGCAGTAATCCTGTCAACATCACAGTACATGGTGAGTCCTTTTCTCAGTTCATAACAATAGTGTTTTAATTTACAAAACTACACCATTTAAAATTGATTTTTTTATACGCTCATTTTCTGTAACCACTTCATCATAATTAGGGTTGCGGGAGGCTGGCAGCCAGAGTACACCCTGCACAGCTTGCCAGGCCATCACAGTGCAGAAACATGCTGATGGCTTTGCAGCTATTCTTGTTGAAAGTCAGCAATGGTTCTTTTATAGCCTCACACCATAGACAGTGAGAGACATGGCTGGCCTTTGATAACCCAGTTAGCTGCACTTGGGGGGGGCACTTACAACCCATGGAGAGTGGGGCTTGAAACCCCAACCTTAGGATCCGTGATCCAGCACATTTACCACCAGGCCACCACTGCCCCGGAATTTATTGCATTGTAAAGAGATGAGCTGATAGTTATATTAATATCAAAATAAAATATTTTGTATATTTTGACTGACAGAACTGCAGTCAAACTTAAATTATGTCTGAAAGAGATTGAGGAAGTTTTTGAGATTTTATTTATCAATTATTATAAATGAACAAATTACAGAAGGGACTTGTGGAACTTTCTGTTCCCTTCTCTCTGGGTTCATAATTATGACGAGGGACTTGTCATTCTAAACAATTTAAAATGTAAAAGTATGTACAAAGCCACAAAAATATATTTTTTAAAATATATATTCTCCAAATTAAATCATTGTCCGCTTTTATACGTCACCCTATGCTCCTCTCTCTTCTGGAAAAAAGTATTCACCACAGCCATTTCCATCCTTTTTGCAAAATCTATCAACATCTGTCCTTCTGTGTTCCTGTCCTTGATACCAAACCTGCCCATCACTTCCTCGTCCCATCTGTTTCCTGCACCAACATGTCCATTGGAGTCTGCACCAATGACCACTCTTTTACCTCTGGGGGTACTCTACATCTAACTCACTCCAGAATGTGTCCTTCTCTTCTCGCTAACATCCTGCCTGTGGGGCATAAGCACTAACAACACTGAACATCACACCTTCAATTTCTAACTTGAGACTCATCACTCTGTCTGACACTCTTTTCACTTCTAAAACATTCCTGAAGAAGTCACTCCTTCAAGATGACTTCAACTCTATTTCTCTTCCCATCCACACCATGAAAGAACACCTTAAACCCTGCTCCTAAGCTTGTAGCCTTCTAGCCTTGCTACCTTTCCACCTGGTGTCCTGAACACACAGTTCACCATCTAGAACACCATCCTCCTCTGCATCATGTCAGCCAGCTCTCTACCTTTTCCTGCCATAGTTCCAACATTCAAAGTCCCTACTCTCAGTCCTAAACTCATGCTTTTCCTCTTCTCTCTCTGCTTACGGACACGCCTCCCACCTCTCCTTCTTCGACGTCTTAGACCAACAGTAGTCCAATTTCCACCAGCACCCTGTTGGTTAACAGCACTGATAGCGGTAGTTGTTAACCCGGGCCTCGACCAATCCGGTATGAGATTTGTCTTTATGGTTTGCATTTTGTGTTTTGGCAAAAGGTTTACGCCGGATGCCCTTCCTGTCGCAACCCTCTGCATTTCTCCAGGCTTGGGACCGGCATGAGGGCGGGCACTTGTTTGTGCTGCCCCTCACGGCTGCATTAGTGTATCACTTGGGCTGTGACACATCCACACATAAGGCGCACCGGATTATAAGGCGCACTGTCAATTTTTTTTTCAAGATTTTAGGATTTTAAATGCACTTTACGGTCCAAAAAATAAAGTTATATTGTAATCTCAAAATATTTGGTAAATTCCACAGTCTCTCCAAAATAAAACCTATAAACACTCTTTGTTCTATAAACATTCTCTGTTCTATAAACACTCTCTGTTCTGTAAACACTCTCTGTTCTGTAAACACTCTCTGTTCTGTAAACGCTCTCTGTTCTATAAACACTCTCTGTTCTGTAAACACTCTCTGTCCTGTAAACACTCTGTTCTATAAACACTCCCTGTTCTGTAAACACTCTCTGTTCTATAAACACGCTCTGTTCTCAGTGTCTCGGTTCTCTTTCCTACAGATGGTGATGTGATCCTGGACAGTCCTGTTCATCCTGTACCTGAAGGAGATCCTCTGACTTTCCGCTGTTTATCTCGCAACACAACGATCTCACCTGGTTCTGTTTTCTTTAAAAACGATTCCTTACTCCAAACCTCTCAGACTTCAGGAGAGATGATCGTCCTTTCTGTCTCAAAGTCAGATGAAGGTTTCTATCACTGTAAACACCCAGAGGGACGAGAATCCCCGAAAAGCTGGGTTTCAGTCAGAAGTGAGAAATAATTGAGATTTATTTAATTAAATCTTTCACTACATTTAAGTTTCCCAATATTAAAATATTTTTAAATATTTATTAAAATATTGATCCTTTCCACCTTTTTAGTAACTTCATCACAAATCACAAGATATTTACGACTCGTTTTAATATATTTAATAGAAATCTCATTAAGACTCCATAAAATAACACTCTGGGAACATTTTTGAACAAAATAAACAGACGTTTCTTTGTGTTTGTCGTCGTGTGGACCCGAGTGAATATCAAAGGCTGGAAGATGAGACTCTGTGTTAATGTTTAATCAAAATACATCGAATGCACCAACACTTTATTTATTGCAGTTAATTTTAATGACCTCACAGTCAGCAATCCATCTTCTTCTTCTTCTTCTTTTCCTTTCGGCTGTTTCCTTCAGGGGTCGCCACAACAAATACTCTGCCTCCCCTATCCTCTGCATCTTCTTCTCTAACACCAACTACCTTGATGTCCTCCTTCACCAAATCCATAATTCTCCTCTTTGGTCTTCCTCTAGTCCTTCTGCCTGGTAGTTCCAACCTCAGCATCCCACTACCTCTATATTCAGCAATCCATCTCTAGAGTGCAATTAACCTTCAAATTACAGTCAATCGGCCGTCAATTCATACAACAGAGTTTAACAATACAACACTGTCCACAGAACAGCTGGATTTTATACAAATGCAGAATTTAATTGATGTTCTTTATGTTATCGTCAAAAAGATCAAATATACAGGAACTGTTCTGAACAGTCGGAGAAACACCGGTGTGTTCGTATGAACAAACGTTAAATTGAGGACTACCTTTTGAAATTTAATCGAGACATGTACACTGTATTTTGATATGAAGCTAAAATGTAATTATTGCTTTTTATGTATATATGATCGCTTGTAATCTCTTAGTTTCATCATGTTATCATCGGGTGACACAATGGCACAGAGGTTAGCATGTCTGCTCCACAGCGAGAGGTTTCTTGGGTTCAGGTCCCAAGTTGAGCGAGAGCATTTCTGTGTTGAGTTTACATGTCCTTATCTGTGGTTCAGCAAAAGAATGAATGAATGATTGATCTCCCCTGCAGTTCTATCTCATGTTGAAGCTCCATCGTCGGTACTGCAGCTCCTCAGCAGTGTAGCAGCCGCCTGTCCGTATGTCCTGGTGACGGTCATTCTGGCAGTGAAATGTTACAGAGCTTGAAGTACGAACTCACCGTGTTCTTCATTCACTATAAAATGAAATGCGAATATTTAATCTAAGTTGAATTGAAAGTGTTGATGATTGTGTGTGTTGCAGCTGAACCTGATGAGGACGACGCACCGTACAGAGTGATAGAAGCTGAAGCGTGTGTCTGAATGTCGGGTTTTTACATGATATTATCATCTCGCTTTGAAATATCTGCAGCTCCAACAGTCCAACACAAAGCATAGACAGGAGCAGTGGTGGTGCCGCGGTTAAGTCATGGGTTACTGGATGGGGGTTGAACCCTCAGTACCACCACTGCTGGGCCCAAGTACAACACCCTTAGCCCTGAATTGCTCAGCTGTATCAAAGAAAATGAAAACGAAACATCACTCTGGACAAAGCCACTAATAAATGCTGATATGCTTACAAGGCAAGTTTGTGTCTGTGATTTTTGTCAGTAAGTAAAGTTTTAGTGATGTGCGGCTCTATTTGTGCATTTTCACTTATTTTCCTGTTTGTAGTAGTTGGACTTCGAGAACTGACTGACCACTTTCTGTCTAATACTTCGTAGTCCTTGGTAGGTGCCACTGTAATCAGATAATCAACATTCTTCACGTGATCTGTCAGTGCTCATCAAATCATCAGTGAATGTTCAATTAATTTCTTGTTTTTTGTTTAAATCTTGTCTCGTGGTAGATAGAGCTATATATACACACACACACACTATTTATATATATATATATATATATATATATATAAATATATATATATATATATATATAAATTTCTGTGTGGAGTTTGCATGTTCTCCCCGTGCTTGTGCGGGTTTCCTCCGGGTGCTCGGTTTCCCCATAATCCAAAGACGTGCACTGTAGGTTAATTGGCCGTTCTAAATTGACCGTAGTTTCTCTCCTGCAGCGGCACTGGAACCCAGTCGTATCGGCACTTGCCCTTCCATTGGATCCTTCCGGTGGCGCCGAGACAGGGGACTTGCTGCTTGGGTAACAGCCTGTCCCTCATTACTCCCTACCCAGGCTCTGCGCACTGGGGAGTATCACCAGTCGGGATACTGGCCAGAGCGCAGCCATAGTCCTTCGGGACTGACGGAGGCCTACGCTACGCTCTATATATATATATATATATATATATATATATATATATATATATATATATATATATATATATATATATATATATATATATAAGATATATAAGATATATAAATGAAATCTTCATCTCCATAAAGCTTTTCAGCAGATGGAAGCATGAAGTACTCCAAGATCTCCTGATAGCTAGCTGCATTGACCCCGCCCTTGATAAAACACAGTGGACCAACACCAGCAGCTGACATGGCACCCCAGACCATCACTGACTGTGGGTACTTGACACTGGACTTCAGGCATTTTGACATTTCCTTGTCCCCAGTCTTCCTCCAGACTCTGGCACCTTGATTTCCGAATGACATGTAAAATTTGCTTTCATCCGAAAAAAGTACTTTGGACCACTGAGCAACAGTCCAGTGCTGCTTCTCTGTAGCCCAGGTCAGCCGCTTCTGCCGCTGTTTCTGGATCAAAAGTGGCTTGACCTGGGGAATGCGGCACCTGTATCCCATTTCCTGCACATGCCTGTGCACGATGGTCTGGACATTTCTACTCCAGACTCAGTCCACTGCGTCCACAGGTCCCCCAAGGTCTGGAATCGCCCTCCTTTCACTTTTTCCTTCCCACAGACGTCCCACTGAGGTGGCTTGATACAGCACTCTGGGAACAGCCTATTCGCTCAGAGATTTCTTTCTGTCTTACCCTCTTGCTTGAGGGTGTCAATGCTGGCCTTCTGGACAGCAGTCAGGTCGGCAGTCTTACCCATGATTGCGGTTTTGAGTAATGAACCAGGCTGGGAGTTTTTAAGTTTTTGGTTGATTCAAATGATTAGGTAAATAGCTCGTTTAGACTACCTGAACATGATATGCTAATTATTTGAGATGGGGAATTTTGGGTTTTCATGAGCTGTATGCCAAAATCATCAGAAAGACAGACCACACAGAAAGAGGGAGATGAAAAAAAAAAGAAAATGTAAGTACAGATAAGGAAATATTTACTGACGAGGACCGAAGTGAAGAGCTCCTTGAGAAAGAAAGCGACACATCCTTTGAAAATGTACAAGAGGATTGGAATGACAACCCGCCAATCTCTTCAGATACGGACATGGAGGACGGTGATGGCAGTAATAGCCGTGATGATGAAACTTCTCTCTGACTCAACATTGTGAACAAATAAAACATATTAAAACGAACAAAGAAACAATTTGACTCTGAGAACTCCAAGACGTCGCCCTTTAGGCAGCGCCATCTTGAGGACGTCACTCCAAGACGTCACTCCAAGTTCAATGTAAAAGGACATGAAGCGTAATAAAGTTTATCCTTTTGGTATCGTTTGTTAAACATGCTACAGAACATTAAATCTCACGCACAAACATTCTAAGAATTAACGTAGGTACTGTACTGGAATACGAATTAAAAAAGACTTTAAAACGAGTGCTTTACAACAGTATTTGCTGTATTGTGTTTATATTTTATCATCAATAAAAATAAGAAACGTTTTTCTTAATCATTGCTATATTTTACTCCATTAATTCTGTATTAATGAGTAAGATTGTCTTTAGAATGTGTTTAAGAAGCATATTTTAGCGCATGTTATAGATACTAAAATAGTAAAATACTTACTGCCGGCTGCTCATTCGCGCATGTGACGTGATACATGGGGTTTTGCATCCGGGTACAGAACTCGCGAATTACTTCTTCATAAAGCACAGATGTTGTTGGTGATGATTGTGTGCTATGTGTGTTTTTTCTGTTGTATTCTCTTACAGCGTTGGTGGTCGATGGGTTGAAGTTCTCCTCTATCAGTAGCCACCTTGATGTCTGGAATTAATGAAAACACAACTGTGTGTTTGTACAATCCTTAATTACCCAAGTAATACCGAGGTGGCTCTGTTACAACTACAATAAGTCATCACACAGCTTATGTAAGCACTTATTTTGCCAACAATGCACATACAGCACATGCAACAAGATATAAACACAGAACAGCAATCCAGGAAGTGAATTGACAACAGTTTTTATTCCTCTTGAACTTAAAAAAATAAATAAATAAATAAAAATTGCACATGTACAGTGCAGAAAAGGGAAACAACTGTATTGTTTTGAATCAAAAGCATCGCCTTTTATTTGGATTGGACAATTTATCTATTTTAGATTCGGTGATGTTTACCCTACTCAGAGTATTTGTCCACAAAGTATCTTAGTGTACTTGCTCTATTATTTTTTTTCAAATATAATTCTTAAAGTCAGGCCTCATGTTGCGCCTGTTGGTGTGACTGTTGATCTATTCAGGGCCCAGAGTTATCTGAGAAGGGTTCTGGTCTCACCACAGCTGTAGTAGAATTAAGTGATTTGTAAAATGAATGAATGAATCAGAACCTCAGCTTAAATCATTGCAGGTAAAGTATCCTGTTTCATGTTTTCACACTTGCAGTACCTTGCAGAGCCAGTAGGGGCACACAGCACAGCTGAGTTCAGATGTGCAAACACTGATGATACTGTGAATGTTAAAGTTACTGTAAAGGGCAGCAGTGATGATCCAATTCTCCCTAAACACAGTGGCAGCACATTATTATCTTCCTGCAGCAGAAAATATGACTTTGTTTGAAGTATATTACAGCCTTCTCCTGTCATTCCTAAAACTCTGATCTCTCTGTGTTGAGCTGTAAATACACTCCTGCTGCCTGACACAATCATGTAGCCTATTTAATTACAACCTGTACGTTCATTGCAGCTGCTGCTATTATTGAAGCATCTATGTTGACTGTCTGTATGGCAGTCTATAAAGCTAGTCATACACAACAATATCACATTCTCGGGTTTAGCTGCTGAAGTTGAAGCTGAGTATACCAATTTTCTCTTCCTGTTTGCTGTTATAGGCCCAGGGACAATATCATATTGAGCATGTTCGTGGAGAAAGAACCAACAGGCCAAGAAGACTGATAATGTTAGGGGCATGTATATAATTGTGACTGTGTAAACGTTGTACATAATTAGATTCAGAGTCTGCTGTAACGAGTGGAACATGGTGAGACTCATCTGTAAATGGGTCTGGAAACTTTGAGATGGACCTGGTTGCGTATGGGCCCTGGTGGCGGGTCAGGTGATTCAGAAACTTCAAGAATGGACCTTTCCAGAACTTTGGGGAGGTTATATTAAGGACCTGGTGCCGACTGGCTCCAACCTCTTCCTGGCTCATCCAGCCTCTTCCAGTCTCTTCGGCGTGCAGATCCTCTAAGGAAACTCATCGCGGTGGGTCCTCTCATCCAAGGCATATCATGGAATGCATTTCGATAAAGTTTTGTCGTTCGGGACTTCAGCACCAAAGTCCATTGTCCACGTTCACCCACAACCCACGCGAGGATGTTCTTCATTTGTTTCCTTCGACACGTGGGATTCCAAGCTTTTCCCCACCAGCACGTGCCACTTCTAAATTTGCCATGCGACAGGTGATTGATGACTATGAGACCCTTTGTTTAATTTGTATTTGGTTGAACTTTAAGATGAAAGTATTATTTTGCCTTACCTTGTTTATACTGTATTATTAAAATGTATAGAGTTTATGTCATCATCTGTCGTGCTTTACTGGTTTCATGTAGAAATTTACTTCTAAATTCCATTTTCTTCTTTTCCTTTCGGCTGTTCCCGTCAGGGGTTGCCACAGTGAATCATCTGCCTCCATCTCACCCGATCCTCTGCATCTTGTTCTCTTACATCAACTGCCTTCATGTCCTTCATCACATCCATGAATAGTCTCTTTGGTTCTCCTCTGGGCCTTCTGCCTGGTAGTTCCAACCTCAGCATCCTACTACCAATACACTCACTATCCCTCCTCTGTACATGTCCAAATCATCTCAATCTAGCCTCTCTGACTTTGTCTCCAAAATGTCTTACATGTGCTGTCCCTCTGATTTGCTCATTCCTGAACCTATCCGTCTTTGTTACTCCCAAAGAGAACCTCAACATTTTCATCTCTGCTACCTCCAGCTCTGCCTCCTGTCTTTTCCCCAGGGCCACTGTTTCTAAATCATACAATATCGCTGGCTTCAACACCGTCTTGTACACTTTTCCTTTCATTTTTGCCGATACCCTCCTATCACACATCACACAGCACACTTTTCTCCAACCATTCCAACCTGCCTGCACTCACTTCATCTCTTTTCCACACTCTCCATTGCTCTGAATTGTTGATCCTAAGTACATAAAATCCTCCACCTTCCTGATCTCTGCACCCTGTAACCTCACCGTTCCTGTTGGGTCCTTGTCATTCACACACATGTATTCTTAGTCTTACTGAGGCTAACCTTCATCGCCCTCCTTTCCAGGGCATACCTCCACCTCTCTAGATTTTCCTGCACTTGTTCTCTGCTCTCATTGCAGATCACAATGTCATCTGCAAACATCATAGTCCATGGGGATTCTTGTCTAATCTCATCTGTCAGCCTGTCCATTGCCATAGCAAACAAGAGGGGGCTCAGAGCTGACCCATGATGCAGTCCTACCTCCACCTTGAACTCTTCTGTCACACCAACAGCACATCTCACCACTGTCTTACATCTCTCGTACATGTCCTGCACCACTCTAACATACTTCTCTGCCACTGCAGACCTCATGCAGTACCACAGTTCCTCTCTTGGCATCCTATCATATGCTTTCTCCAGATCCACAAAGGCACAATGAAGCTCCTTCTGACCTTCCTTGTACTTCTCTATTAACATCCTCAAGGCAAACACTGCATCTGCGGTGCTCTTTCCTGGCATGAAACCAAACTGTTGTTCATAAATGCTGACCTCAGCCCTTAGTCTAGCTTCCACTATTCTTTCTCATAACTTTCATCCTAACATATGCTGTTCTAGGCCCAGCTACCATGTACTCATATTGAGCATGTTAGTGGGGGAAAAAAAACCTAAATAATAGGCCAAATCGACCCAATCGGCCTCCTTTTTCAGCTGAATGGCTTCCTTCACCATTGGTGTTCACCATTGCATTTGGGGGTTACTCCCAGAACGGGCACCAATGACCTTCTGGCCACAGCTATGGGCTGCCGCCTCAACAATCTGGGCACGGAACATGGGCCATTTGGATTGCATGTCATTCTCGTCTTTCAGAAAATGGTTGTAGCTCTGATAGAGTTGGAAGTTAAAGGCCCCTCTGACAGGAGACTCTACTAAATGTTTCCAGGAGACCCAAAATACTTGCTTGGGCCTGCCAAGTCTGAAGGGTGGCCTCCCACACAATCGGAGTCAGCTCACCACCAGGTGATAGCTTGATGCCTCAGCTCCTCTCATCACTCGAGTGTCCAGAACAAGTCCAGTGACTCGACTACAAAGTCGATCATTGAACCGCAGTCTCGGGTGTCCTCATTCCAAGTGCATTTATGGACACCGTTTTGTTCGGGCTTTTCCTTTATTTCAAATCTGTAGCAAATTTTTGATGGAGAGAAATGATATTTGGCAATTCATGATGCAAAGGTTTACATTCCGAACCAGAACCTGAGCTGAATCTTTGTGTTCAGAATGGCAAAATATAATTACTGTTAATCAAAAGTTTCTTGAGTTTCACTAAAGCAATAGTTATTCTCCATCATTCATAATAGGAAGCATTGCAGTGCAGCTAACTGGGTTATCAAAGGCGGGCCATGTCTCTCACTGTCTATGGTGAGAGGCACGTAAAAGAACCATTGCTGAATTTCATAAAGAGTAGGCTGCAAAGTCGTCAGCGTGTTTCTGTCCCTTGTTAAAAAAGGGTTGTGACCGGAAGGGCATCTGACGTAAAAACCTCTGCCAAATCAAATGTGCGAATCAGATGATTCGCTGTGGTGACTCCCGAGTAAAAAAGGGAAAAAGCCGAAAGGAAGACAGAAATTAATAATAGGAAGCATTGATCGATTAGTGGTAAGTTGCTGGATTACTGATTCGAAAGTCGGGGGTTCAAGCTCCACTATCAATGGGTTGTCACTGCTGTCCCCCAGTGACAATAGCTGGGATATCAAAGCCTTGTCTTTCACTTTCTGTCGTGAGAGGTTCATGTAAAGGAACCATTGCTGACTTTTGTCAAGAGTAGCTGCATAGCCGTCAGCATGTTTCTGCTCTACAATGGCCTAGCAAGCTGTTCAGGGTGTACTCTGCCCTCACTGAGTGTTTTGGAGATGGCCAACCTCTGCCAGCCTCCCCCGTGACCATAATTAAGATTAAATTGTTCAGAAAATTAACAATATACACAGATATATACATGTATATATATATATATATATATATATATATATATTTTTTTTTTTTTCTTTTTTTTTTTAATTATCATTCGTTTCTCAGCTTACTTGCTCTTGAGCACCCTCTACTTGTAAGCTGATCAAGGCTTTGACTTTATCCTCCTTATCATCGAGTTCAGTGTCTGGAAAAGAGATGGCTGTTGCCATCAGTTCAGTTCCTTTTCTGTAATCGCTTAATCCTAATTTGGGTCGAGGGGAGGCTGGTGACCATTCCAGCCAACTTCGGGCGAGGGTAGAGTACACCCTGGACAGCTCTCCAGGCCATTGCCGACGGCTTTGCAGTCTATTCTTTACGAAAGCCAGCAATGGTTCTTTTACATGCCTCACACCATAGACAGTGGGAGACATGGCCGGCCTTTGATAACCCAGTTAGTTGCACTGGGGGGGACAGTGACAACCTTGTGGAGAGTGGAACTAGAATCCCAAACCTTTGGATCAGTGATCCAGCGTCCTATACCACTAGACCACCACTGCCCGCGGCTGTTACCATGTGATCATCCAAGTCGCAGATCTGGGTGTCAGCTTTCCTAAATGCTCACCATCCCTCGGTCTTGGAGTGAAATTGTTTTTTTTCTTCACCTTCTTCCTCACTTGCTTGGTTTGATTATAGGAAATGCACCTTCCTTCAGCCTAGACTTGTACTCAGCAGGGATCAGAAGGTCTGAAGGCTTGGAGTGGAAGCTTGATTATCGCCTTACATTACCTGGTTTAAGTCATTTAAGATTTAATTCACATAAAAAAACAAACAAACAAAAAAACAAAATAAAGTCGTTGAATTTCAAAGGATGAATGTTCTGAATAATTATCATCACTGCACAAAAGGTTTAGTTGTATATGTGGCGAATAAGATGTGACCTTCTCTTTCTGTGTAATATTTTTGCAGTTTGTTCTGTTCTATTAGTGCTGTGTGGCTTTAACCACAGAGAAGTGAGGAAATGTTCTGTCCTTTACATTCTCAGTAAAGTTGATATAGTTACACATGCATGTACCAGCTACGGATAGTTTTTGTTGAATGGAGCAGTTTTCAGCATAAACACGATCAGTAATCATTGAGCTGAACTAACAACAGAACAGTGGACATCTTATCCTGATCCAGTAAAGTCTGGGTTGTGCATAAAAAAAAAAATAAATAAAAAATAAAAAATAAAAAAAAAAAAACAGCGGAGAGATTATGAAAATATATAGTTCAGTTCATTTTCTGTAACTGCTTAATCCTAATTTGGGTCACGTTGAGGCTGGCGCCCATCTCAGTCAAATCTGGTTGAGGGCAGAGTATGCCTGGACAGCTTGCCGGGCCATCAGAACGCTGATGGCTGTGTAGTTTCTCTTGCTGAAAGTCAGCAATGGTTCTTTGACATGAACCTCTCCATAGACAGTGAGAGACATGGTCGGCCTTTGATAATCCAGTTAACTAGTAGACAGTGGGCCTTGACCCGCGATCTTCAGATTAGTAATCCAGGACCCTACCATCAGGCCCACACTGGCCCCACTGGCCCCTTATACTCAACTAAATAACAAAAGAAGCAAAGCAAGTTCACCCACTGCAAACATGCTGCTCATTGCTATCACTGGCAACACTGAAAAACCACAAAAGTACACACACACACACACACACACACATGCACTCTCTCTCTCTCTCTCTCTCTCTCTTTCTCTCTCTCTCTCTCTCTCCCCCTCTCTCTCTCTCTCTCTCGCTCTCTCTCTCTTTCTCTGCTTCCTGTTAATTACACTTTTTTTGCCTTCCACTGTGAAGTCTTTGCACTCCTCTTAACCCAATATCCTCCTTAAATTGCTTTTAAACCTTGCTTATGAAATAACAATAAATAAATGAATAAATAATTAATTCCATACTCATTTATCCATGAGTTAACATCAGCAACACCAGAGCATGACGCTGCCACCACCATGCTGCACTGTGGATCTGCTTTGCTTTCAGTGATAAGCTGTATTTTAGTACTGACAACCAAAAAAAAAAAAAAAAAAAAAAAAAAAAACTACTTTGGTTTATTTCATGTAAAGTTTGCATTTTGTGTATGTTGTTGTTTGGGGTGATTGAGGCAGATTTAGATGTTTGTTTTTCTCCCATAAGTCACGGCCTCCATCTAGTTACCAGTCACCCAGTAATCCAGAGAAGTGAACGATATGAGAAATTGTGGTCACATGCAAAGAATGACTGACAGTTGGCAGGTATTGCTTCAGCCACGTGTTGCTGTATTTCCCTTGTGAGCTGCATAGGTAAGAAATCTGTTGAGCTTTAAACACCTGAATGTAGTGTCTCATCACTACTCGAGTTTATCTCGACTGTAATGTGAAGAAGATCAACTGCTTCTGCATGGGACGCTCGTCCATTGCAGGTCACCATCGCAGGACATTTTACTAGTACCCGTTAAAACTGTTGGGTGGACAGAGACACATTTGTGGTGAAAACCTGTCCCAAAGGTCTTAGCCCGGTGGGGGTTCAACAGGGATACAAATCCAAAACCTTGCAGTCATAAGCCCAACAAATAGAACTGCAGCAACCTGTTTTGTATCTATTGTATATTCAGCAGTGTGGTCGATACTTCTTACAGCACTGATATGTTAAAATTCACACAAAATGGTCTGAAAACATTTTGCTTCTTGTTGTGAATCTCAGTAAGAGTCCAGAGTATGTGTTTCTATCTGCATGCCCCCCCCCCACACACCAAAATGTGATTGGTCTTCTCTACACAGGAAGTGTAGCAGTTTCAATACGGCCACTATCATTCAGTCAGTCACCATTGTGGTAGAATGGAGCTCCGTCCCCTGTGTGTGATGCTTTGTGAGTAAATGTTTTCTGATTATTTATTGATGTGATCTCTTTTTCTGGGGTGTATTTTGAAATAGCTCAAATTGATGTGATGAGTAAAATAAATAATGAATGATCAAGTCTCTGATTTTAACTGCAGTTATCCGTAGTAAGTATATAATGAGAATATTATAGTTTATTGTACATTTGTTCAGGGAGGTTTTCTGTACCGTAACTGTGTGTAAAGTGGAGAAATCCACCACCTTGTAGATTTAATACAAAACTCTGCAGGTCCTAGTGTTCAGTAGGAGGCTGTGAAAAGCAGACAGGAAGTGAAGTCACTCAGTTTCTCACAGATATTTATATTGATAGAGTCGTACCACCATGTTCAACAGCAAACTAAATGGCAGCCGCTTTTAATATTATATATTCATTACCGGTAATTTATTTTCTGAGCTGTTTATCATAATTATGGTTGTGGGGAGGCTTGCGCCCATCTCAGCCGATTCGGGTGGAGATCAGAGGGCACCCTGGACAGCTCTCTAGGCCATTGCAGGCAGTTTATGATAATGTCAAAATTAATAATTTCTGTATAAACTGAGTTTTATAGAAAACAAAAACATGTTATTTTCAGTCATTGTCATCAGAGTTGTAAAGTTTACAAAGTTGTCTTTTGTAAATAGTTGATCATTTACCATTTATGGAGTCTTAAGTGTCTGTGCTTTACAAACATCAGTATTTATTTATTGTATTATTGAGGTGGTCCTGTGGTCCCCCTCGCGACAAGAAGGTTCTGGGTTCGATTCCCAGTTTGGTTGTTTCTGTGTGGAGTTTGCATGTTCTCATCGTACTTGTGAGGGTTTCCTCTGGGTCTCCGGTTTCCTCCCACAGTATAAAAACATGCGCAGTAGGTTAACTGGCTGTTCAAAACTCACCACTAGGTGTAAGGGAGAGTGTGAATGTGTGAGTGCTGGCCTTGCAATGGTCTGGCAAGCTGTCCAGGGTGTACCCCGAGCTCACCCAGAGTTGTTTGAGATGGGCGTCAGCCTCCCCATAACCATAATTAGGATTAGGTGCTTCAGAAAATGAATGACTGAAGGAAATACTGTAATATAATTTATTTCACCCATCCAAGGTGAACACACACACACACACACTGGGGGCACTCGGAGAGCAGTTGGGGTTAGGTGTCATGCTCAAGGGCACTTCAGCCATTTATATGGAGGAAGGAAAGTGCTGCTCACACACATTTTTCCTGCTTGTTCAGGAATCAAAGCAGCAACCTTTCTGTCCCGAAGCCATTTCTCTAACCATAAAGCCACAGCTGCCCGTCATTCTACAATCACATGGAAACTTTTATTCTTCTTCATTTAAAAATAATATTTAAGATTAAGACACATTGTCCACTAATGGTTTTTAGTAACACGAGGGCATTGTGAACATTGAAAGTGTGAAAAGTAAAATAAAAGCAGGTCTGCTTTTAGTTCTATAACATAAGTGACAACAGTTTCTTAGTTTCCGGGTCTTGTGGTTGTCACACAGCATTAAACATGACTATAATTGGTAAAACGTTTGGGACGCCCAAGAATAAACTAAAACATTATTGATGTTTCTGTAAACCAAAACCATGTGGCCCCACCCCCTTTTACCATTTTATGTGTACACATCATCTGTCATTGCTTCTGTTTCTCTTCCCATTTCTAGTGCTGATGGGACTCATTGACTGCCAACAAATAGGTGATTATTCTGCTTTTTTCTTCATTACTCATAGAAAGCTGTTTGAATAATTGATGATTGGTGAAAGTGACTCACAGAAAATAAAACATTGTGCATTTGTATTCAATAATGAACTGAAAGGTTTGGAGAGCCGTCCAGGGTGTACGCTGCCCTCACCTAGAGTTCGCTGAGATGGGTGCCAGTCTCCCTAATTAGGATTAAGGCATTCAGGAAATTAATGAATGTGTTGTTATTATTATTATTATTATTATTATTATTATTATTATTATTATTATTATTATTATTATTATTATTATTATTATTATTATTATCATCAGGGACAGTGGTGGTCTAGTGGTATAGGGCACTGGATCGCTGATCCAAAGGTTGGGGGTTCGAGGTCCACTCTCCACAAGGTTGTCACTGTCCCCCCCCAGTGCAGCTAACTGGGTTATCAAAGGCAGGCCATGTCTCTCACTGTCTCCGGTGAGAGGCATATAAAAGAACCATTGCTGACTTTCGTAAAGAGTAGGCTGCAAAGTCGTCAACGTGTTTCTCTCCCTTGCTAAAAAGGGTTTTGACAGAAAGGGCATCCGGCATAAAAACCTCTGCTAAATCAAACGTGCGAGTCAGATGATTCGCTGTGGCGACTCCCGAGTAAAAGGGAAAAAGCTGAAAGGAAGACAGACAGACAGACATTATCAACATCATCATTATCATCATTATCTTCCGCTAAGTCCAGGGTCAGGTCGCAGGGGCAGCAACCGAAGCAAAGAAGTCCAGATGTCCCTCTCCCCAGCCACTTCCTCCAACTCTCCCGGGGGGACACCGAGGTGGTCCCAGACAAGCCGAGAGACATAGTCCCTCCAGTATGTTCTAGGTTGACCCTGGGGTCTCTTCCCATTTGGACATGCCCGAAAAACCACACCAGGGAGGAGTCCTGGAGGCATTCGAACCAGATGCCCGAGCCACTTCAACTGGCCCCTCTCAATACGGCGGATCAGCGGATCTACTCCGAGCTCCCCACGGATTGTAGAGCTTCTTACCTTATCACTAAAGGAGAACCCCGCCACCCGGTGAAGGAAGCTCATTTCAGCCGCTTGTATCCACGATCTTGTTCTTTCGGTCACTACCCAAAGCTTGTGACCATAGGTGAGGGTTGGAACGGAGATTGACTGGTAAATTGAGAGCTTCACCTTGCGGCTCAGCTCCTTCTTCACCACGATGGTACAGGCTTCGCTTAACAGCAGAGGCTGCAGCTATCTGTCTGTCGATCTCCTGCTCCATCCTTCCCTCACTAGTGAACAAGACCCCAAGATACTTAAACTCCTCCACTTGGGGCAGGACCTCATTCTCAACGCAGAGGGTGCATTCCACCCTTGTCTGACTAAGAACCAATGATACAGCGACTGAATAGCCCGTAGCAACGGGTCCAGAACGACATAATCTCGGAGCACACTCCACAAGATTGTTCGAGGGACACGGTCGAAAGCCTTCTCCAAATCCACAAAGCACATGTGGACAGATTGGGCAAAACTCCCATGCCCCCTCCAGAATCCTGTGAAGCGTTTTCAGTTGGTGAAGTGTGCTGCAGCCAGGACGGAAACCACATTGTTCCTCCTGAATCTGAGGTTTGACTTTCGGTTGGATCCTCCTCTCGAGTACCCCTGCATAGACTTTCCCAGGTCGGCTGAGGAGTGTGATTCCCTGATAATTGGAACACACCCTCCGGTAGTGGGTGAGAGTGTTGCCAAACAGCATAGGATGGTGGTGTGCAGGATGACACTGATGGTGAGAAAGGTGAAAAAGGCAAAGGTAGAGCAGAAGACAAAGTGGTGGAAGCTGAAAAAGGAAGAGTGTCGTGTTGTCTTCAAGGAGGAGTTGAAACAGGCTTTGGGTAGTCAGGAAGTGCTTCCAGAGGACTGGACAACCACAGCCAATGTGATCAGGGAGACCGGTAGGAGAGTACTTGGTGTGTCCTCTGGAAGGAAAGTAGATAAGGAAACTTGGTGGTGGAATGAGGAAGTGCAGGAGTGTGTACAAAAGAAGAGGTTAGCCAAGAAGAAGTGGGACATTGAGAGGACCGAAGAGAGTAAACAGGAGTACAGGGAGACACAGCGTAAGGCGAAGGTAGCAGTGGCTAAGGCCAAACAGAGGGCGTATGATGACTTGTATGATAGGTTGAACAGTAAGGAGGGAGAAAATGATCTATACAGGTTAGCACAGCAGAGAAATAGAGATGGGAAAGACGTGCAGCAAGTTAGAGTGATAAAGGACAGAGAGGGAAATGTATTGACTGATGACAGAAGTGTGCTGGGAAGATGGAAAGAGTACTTTGAAGAGCTGATGAATGAGGAAAATGAGAGAGAAAAAGAGTAGAAGGGGTGACCATTGAGGAGCAGGAAGTAGCAAAGATTAGTAAGGGAGAAGTGAGGAGGGCATTGAAGAGGATGAAGAGTGGAAAGGCAGTTGGCCCTGATGACATACCAGTTGAGGTATGGAAGTGTCTAGGAGAGGTAGCAGTAGATTTTCTGACAAGAATATTCAACAAGGTCTTAGAAAGTGAGCAGATGCCAGAGGAATGGAGGAGAAGTGTGCTTGTGCCCATTTTTAAGAACAAGGGCGATGTACAGAGTTGTGGCAACTACAGAGGGATAAAGTTGATGAGCCATACAATGAAGCTATGGGAAAGAATAGTGGAAGCAAGACTAAGGGCAGAGGTCAGCATTTGTGAACAACAGTTTGGTTTCATGCCAAGAAAGAGCACCACAGATGCAGTGTTTGCTTTGAGGATGTTAATAGAGAAGTACAGAGAAGGTCAGAAGGAGCTGCATTGTGCCTTTGTGGATCTGGAGAAAGCATATGACAGGGTGCCGAGAGAAGAACTGTGGTATTGTATGAGGAAGTCTGGAGTGGCAGAGAAGTATGTTAGAGTGGTGCAGGACATGTATGATAGATGTAAGACAGTGGTGAGGTGTGCTGTCGGTGTGACAGAAGAGTTCAAGGTGGAGGTGGGACTGCATCAAGGGTCAGCTCTCAGCCCCTTCTTGTTTGCTATGGTGATGGACAGGCTAACAGATGAGGTTAGACAAGAATCTCCATGGACTATGATGTTTGCAGATGACATAGTGATCTGTAGTGAGAGCAGAGACCAAGTGGAGGAAAATCTAGAGAGGTGGAGGTATGCCCTGGAAAGGAGGGGATTGAAGGTTAGTCTTAGTAAGACAGAATACATGTGTGTGAACGACAAGGACCCAAGAGGAACTTTGAGGTTACAGGGGCAGAGATAAAGAAGGTGGAGGATTTTAAGTACTTAGGCTCAACAATCCAGAGCAATGGAGAGTGTGGAAAAGAGGTGAAGAAGCGTGCAGGCAGGTTGGAATGGATGGAGAAAAGTGTCCGGTGTGATGTGTGATAGGAGAGTATCGGCAAGAATGAAGGGAAAAGTGTACAAGACGGTGATGAGGCCAGCAATGTTGTATGGTTTAGAGACAGTGGCCCTGGGGAAAAGACAGGAGTCAGAGTTGGAGGTAGCGGAGATGAAAATGTTGAGGTTCTCTTTGGGAGTAACGAGGATGGATAGGATCAGAAATGAGTACATCAGAGGGACAGCACATGTTAGATGTTTTGGAGACAAAGTCAGAGAGGCTAGATTGAGATGGTTTGGACATGTACAGAGGAGGGATAGTGAGTATATTGGTCGTAGGATGCTGAGGTTGGAACTACCAGGCAAAAGGCCCAGAGGAAGACCAAAGAGAAGATTTATGGATGCAGTGAAGGCGGACATGAAGGTCGTTGGAGTAAGAGTAGAAGATGCAGAGGATAGGGAGAGATGGAGGCAGATCATTTGCTGTGGCGACCCCTGAAGGGAACAGCCGAAAGGAAAAGAAGAAGAAGAAGACCCTCCGGTCCCCTTTCTTAAAAATTGGGACCACCACCCCAGTTTGCCAATCCAGAGGTACAGCCCCCGATGACCACGCGATGTTGCAGAGACGTGTCAACCAAGACAGTCCTACAGCATACAGAGCCCTGAGATCTTTCAGGTGGATCTCGTCCAACCCCGGAGATCGACCACCAAGGAGTTTTTTGACAACCTCAGTGACCTCCACTCCAGTTATGGGCGGACTCCCACCCAAACCCTCAGGGTCTTCTTCGTCCACGGAGGGCATGTTGGTGGGATTGAGGAGGTCCTCAAAGTATTTCCTCCACCTCTTGACGACATCCCTAGTCGAGGTAAGCAGATCCCCACCTCTACTGTAAACAGTCTTTGTGGAGAACTGCTTCCCGCTCCTAAGGCGTCGAATGGCGGTCCAGAACCTTTTTGAGGCCAACTGATAATCACTCTCCAGGCCCTCACTGAACTCCTCCCACGCCCAAGATTTTGCATCTGCAACAGCCTCGGCTGGAATACGTTTGGCCTGCTGGTACCCGTTTGCTGCCTCAGGAGTCTCACAGGCTAATAAATAGGCTTCCTTCTTCAGCTAGATGGCCCCCTTCACCGCAGGTGTCCACCTCCGAGTTCGGGGGTTACCGCCAAAACAAGCACCAAAACCCTACGGCCACAGCTATGGGCTGCAGCCTCAGCAATGGAGGCACGAAACATGGCCCATTCGGATTCCATGTCCCCCGCCTCCTCCGGGATGTGGTTGTAGCTCTGCCGGAGGTAGGAGTTAAAGGCCTCTCGGACAGGGGACTCCACCATACATTCCCAGCAGACCCTGATTACACACTTGGGCCTGCCAGGTCTGGAAGGCAGCCTCCCCTACCACCGAAGCCAACTCACCACCAGGTAGTGATCAGTAGACAGCTCAGCTCCTCTCTTCACCCGAGTGTCCAGAACATATGGCCGTGAGTCTGATAACATGACTACAAAGTCAATCATCGAACTGCGTCCTAGGGTGTCCTGGTGCCAAGTGCACTTATGGGCACACTTATGTTCGAACATGGTGTTCGTGGTCGTTAGTTATTATAAATATATTCATGAAAAATTTATTGTAGACTGACAGCATCCACATTTAATATATACATTCAGACACTACTTTGCAGTGATATGCATCTGGTGTAGATTACAGTTAATTAGGATCATAATATGGTAGAATTGTTCACAAGTCATAAAAATTAGCCTGCGCTGGGGACAACAGGGACAACCGTTGACAGTAGGACATGAACCAGCCTTGGTCATGACCCCCCCACACACACACACTCACAGTCACAACACTGGGCAATTTGGAAAGGCCAGTTGGCCTAATGTGTCCGTCTTTGAACTGTGGGAGGACCTACAGAAACCTCATGCAGGTATGAGAAGATCGTGGAAGCTCCACCCAGAAACGCCTTTGCCAGACTCAAATCCATGACCTTCTTGCTGTGAGGCTGATCCGAACCACGACACCACCATGATGCTTATAAATCATGTCGAATTGAGTTCATTGGCTTTGAGATTTTAGTTCATGGTTTGAAGAATATATTTAATGATGAAAATAATGTGTGCAGTGTGATTTAGAGAGAAATGATTAGTAAGGAAACATTAGAGTGACGTACTGCATATAACCTATTAATTAACAAAGCAAATCACAAAGGCATTTGCAATAAATACTGTATTCAATTCCTTCATTAAGATAAAATATAAAACTAATATTTCTTGTGAAAAACACGAGTCAGAGATCAGTGATCCGGCCGTGATTACAGTGAAAGGTATTTCATGTTTTCTACATTTTTCATGACAGATTTAAAATTATGATAACTGTGAAAAATCATGAATCTATTCTGGATGTGTAATGTTATTAAATATTAAATGTGATTGGTGGCCATGTGGTAGGGAGTTGTATTACTGATCCAGAGGTAGGGGTTCAAGCCCCACTGTCAATGGTTGTCATGTTTCGTGCCTCCATTGCTGAGGCGGCAGCCCATAGCTGTGGCCGTAAGGTCGTTGGTGCTTGTCGTGGCGGTAATCCCCGAACCCGGTGGTGGACACCTGTGGTGAAGGGGGCCGTCTAGCTGAAGAAGGAGGCCTATCGGGTTTTATTAGCCTGTGGGACTCCCGAGGCAGCCAACGGGTACCGGCAGGCCAAACGTGCTGCAGCCGAGGCTGTCGCAGATGCAAAATCTCGGGCGTGGAAGGAGTTTGGTGAGGGCCTAGAGAGTATTATTGGTTGGCCTCAAAAAGATTCTGGACCACCATCCGACACCTTAGGAGGGGGAAGCATTTCTTCACAAACACTGTTTACAGTGGAGGTGGGGAGCTGCTTACCTTGACTGGGGATGTCATGGAGAGGTGGAAGGAATACTTTGAGGACCTCCTCAATGCCACCAACACGCCCTCCATGAACGAAGAAGACCGGTTTGGGTGGGGTCCGCCCATAACTGGAGTGGAGGTCACTGAGGTTGTCAAAAAACTCCTCTGTGGTCGAGCTCTGGGGTTGGACGAGATCCGCCCAGAATATCTCAGGGCTCTGGATGTTGTAGGACTGTCTTGGTTGACACGTCTCTGCAACATCACGTGGTCATCAGGGGCTGTACCTCTGGATTGGCAAACTGGGGTGGTGGTCCCAATTTTTAAGAACGGGGACCGGAGGGTGTGTTCCAATTATCGGGGAATTACTCTCCTCAGCCTACCTGGAAAAGTCTATGCAGAGGTACTAGAGAGGAGGGTCCGACCGATAGTCGAACCTCGGATTCAGGAGGAGCAATGTGGTTTTCGTCCTGGCCCTAGCACTCTTGACCAACTCTATACGCTCCACGGGATTCTGGAGGGGGCATGGGAGTTTGCCCAATCTGCCCACATGTGCTTTGTGGATTTGGAGAAGGCTTTTGACCATGTCCCTCGAACGATCTTGTGGAGCGTGCTCCGACAGTACGGCGTTCCGGACCCGTTACTATGAGCTATTCAGTCGCTGTATCACTGGAGCCAGAGATTGGTCTGTATTGGTAACAGCAGGTCGAATTCGTTTCCGGTGGGAGTTGGAGTCCGCCAAGGCTGTCCTTTGTCAACGATTCTGTTCATAATTTTTATGGACAGAATTTCTAGGCGCAGTCGAGGCGATGAGGGGTTCTGGTTTGGTTGCCATCGGATCTCGTCTCTGCTTTTTGCGGATGATGTTGTCCTTTTGGCTTCATCAAGTCGGGACCTCCAGCTCTCATTGGAGCGATTCGCAGCCGAGTGCGAAGCAGCCGGGATGAAGATCAGTACCTCCAAGTCTGAGGCCATGGTTCTTGGTCAGACAATGGTGGAATGCACCCTCCGGGTCGGGAATGAGGTCCTGCCCCAAGTGGAGGAGTTTAAGTATCTTGGGGTTTTGTTTACGATTGAGGGTAGGATGGAGCGAGAGATCGGCAGACGGATCGCTGCAGCCTCTGCTGTTAAGCGGTGCCTGTACTGGTCCGTCATTGTGATGAAGGAGCTGAGCCGCAAGGTGACGCTCTCAATTTACCAGTCGATCTACATTCCATCCCTCATCTATGGTCACGAGCTTTGGGTAATGACTGAAAAAACAAGATCACGGATACAAGCGGCTGAAATGAGCTTCCTTCGCCGGGTAGTGGGGTTCTCCCTTAGAGATAAGGTGAGATTCTCCGCCATCCAGGGAGAGCTCAGAGTAGATCCGCTGATCCTCCGCATTGAGAGGAGCCAGTTGAGGTGGCTCGGGCATCTGGTCAGAATGTCCCCGGACGCTTCCCTGGTGTGGTGTTTCGGGCATGTCCAACTGCGACGAGACCCCGGGGTCGACCTAGAACACGCTGGAGGGACTATGTCTCTCGGCTTGTCTGGGACCACCTCGGTGTCCCCCCAGGAGAGTTGGAGGAAGTGGCTCGGGAGAGGGACGTCTGGACCTCTTTGCTTAGGTTGCTGCCCCCGCCACCTGACCCTGGACTTAGCGGAAGATGATGATGATGATGATGATGATGATGATGAGGTTCAAACAATCAGACTGAAATTAAGAAAATTATATGTATAAGATAACCGTATAACAAAACTCTCTGATCTCTTTATACACGTAAGCTTCATCAACTCTGCCCTCAGCATTATCATCTTCATTTATATCCTGCTCAGCAGAAAGGATCACATCTCATCCCAAACACATCACAACTGACTCATGCACAGTTTTATTAACAGATGCCTCTTCTTCTTCAACATCAAAATCTTCATCAACACAGCTGGCATCATAAAATTTGCTCAACAGCTGGCTTCATCACATCTGCTCTCAATATTTATATTCCTAATCTATATCCTCACCACCAACACAACTCATGCACACTTTTATGAACAGATGCCTCTTTTTTATCAACATCAAAATCAAAATCTTCATCAACACACCTGGCATCATCATCATCATCAGTTTGTTTATATGTAAAAGGTATGAAACATTTAAGTATTTTTCAGGTCTTGACCAATTTTTGTCCAAAATTAAATAACCCACAATCCAGCATGTCCAGTCCAGACAAGATTACACACAAATCAAATAATCAAAAAATTCCATAATCGAATTTTGCAGAGAAAAATACTCACCGACAAAATAATCTTCAAGAACTCCAACCATTCCGGCATCTTCAAAGCCGAATTCTCACGTCGAATTTAACATCTTTCCTAATGCTGCTAGACATCACAGATGATATTTCACTCTCCTTTTCAAGAAATTACGTATATTCACAATATCATAAATAAACTTAATGACTGTTATTGAAGAGAAAGTAGGAGAAGTAACATCAGAAGCAGGAAGTAAACTGGAAGTTAACGTGTGACAGGCACTGCGACCAATCAGTGTGCTCGTTTCAGATTTTTCCTTAGCAACTAACCTGCATTGTTTACGAGCATATCGTCTTCATAACCTTTATTTTATTCACTGAAACGCCATTTTAGTATAAAAACAGTATCCAAAATGGAGAGACACTTCACGGCCGTTCTTCTGATGTATGGATTATAGTGTGTCTTGTACCGAACTCGGTGAAAAATTGCAATGAAAACCAGTAAGATTGCTTCTGTTTTTATCTAGTTTAGTGAGGGTACTCGTCAGAAAAATGGGGAAAAAAGACATTTTTAGTGAGTTTTAGTCGATTTCACATGAGCAAGTGAAAGTTGAATAACTGTTTTTATAATTTTATCATAGTTCATGCAAAAATCCAAATTTCGATAAAAAAATTACCATTTTTACTTTTCTGTCCTTTATCTCAAAAGTGGTCTGTGCGACAAGCGCCGAACTTTCATTGGAGTGCCTCACATATGACAGAGATACATACAGAGAACTCATATAGGGTAGTCGTGACCTGGTGGTAAAGAGAGCTGGATTGCTGATCCTAAGGTTTGAGTCCCACTCTCCACCAAGGTTGTCACTGTGCCCCCCCCCCCCCCCCCCCCCCAGTGCAGCTAACTGGGTTATCAAAAGCGGGCCATATCTCTCACTGTCTATGGTGAGAGGTTCATGTAGAAGAACCATTGCTGACTTTCGTAAAGAGGAGCTGCAAAGCCGTCAGCGTGTTTCTGGCCCTTGCAGAAGGGTCGTGTCAGGAAGGGCATCTGACTTAAAAACCTCCGCCAAATCAAACATGCCAATCATTAATATGACTTTATCCTGAAGCACTGAGTGTAAGAAGCTGTAGAACCTGAGAGAATGAGAGAGATTACAGAGTGAGTGTGGATGAGGAGGAATGAACTGATAACAGGTGTGTGTGTGTATGTGTGTGTGTGTGTGTGTGTGTGTGAGGTTGCATTAGTACGTGCATGCATGGCGTGCTCTCTGCCATTTCGGCATTCCCCTGATAAATTGACTTTAAGATATTTTATTCCTGATGATGTTTATGATCTCAGATGGCTGTATTTTATTCAGTAAATGTCTGCTCTATCCTGCACAGGTTTTGTAGAAGATTACAAGATTCGGTGTTGACCCATGAGATTCATTGTGAAAGTTGATATTTTATCATTCATTTTCTGAAATACTTAATCCATATCAGGGTCATGGGGAGGCTGACGCCCATCTCAGCTGTCTCTGGTCAGCTCACCATTCTATCACCAGGCCAACACTCATACAACCGTTCATACAGACTCTCACACCTGGGGGTGATTGGGAACAGCAAATTAATCTACTGTGCAGGTTTTTGGACCGTGGGAGGAAACCAGAGTACCCAGAGGGAACCCACACAAGCACGAGGAGAATATTCAAACTCCACACAGAAATGCCCAGGCTGGGAGTTGAACCCAAGAGCTTCTTGCTGTGAGGTGGAAGTGCTAACCACTACGCCACCATGCCGCTGATGTTTTATTAAATATTAATTGTGTACTCTGATTTATTCCCATCACTTACAGAGAGACCTAAAGCTGTGGTGATGATAAAGCCTGATACACAGGTGTTCAGAGGAGAGACTGTGACTTTCAGGTGTGAAATACAGACAGGAAGAGACACTGAGTGGATATACGACTGGTACAGGGACGATTCCACATCCTACCCATACCGCACAGCACAGGAGTTCAGTATCTACACTGGTACAGGTGATGATGGAGGTAAATACACCTGCACAGGGAGGACGAGAGACTCTCAGATCTCACAGACGAGTGATTCTGTTACTCTCTCTGTAGCAGGTGAGTGTGGGAATGGTA
>CM045745.1:29057781-29140281 GCA_024760905.1 Plotosus lineatus
GTATCTGTTTAAAATATTTTGAGCAGGATTACAATATAACAAATATAATGTAGAAGATTCAAAGATTCTGTAATGATCCTGAGATTAATTGTTGAAGCTCCTGTTGATGTTTTATCTTTCATTCATTTTCTGAAATGCTTAATCCTCATCAGGGTCATAGGGAGGCTAGCGCCAATCTCAGCCAATTCTGAGTGAGGGCGGGGTACACTGGACAGCTCATTATGCCATCACGGGGCCAAACATTCATACACACTCTCACACCTGGGGGTGATTTAGAACAGCCAATTAACCGACTGTGCAGGTTTTTGGACGGTGGGAGGAAACCACTGTACCCATAAGAAACCCTCACAAGCACGAGGAGAACATGCAAACTCCACAGAAACACCCAGGCTGGGAATCAAACTAACGACCTTCTGGCTGTGAGGTGGAAGTGCTAATCACGACGCCACCATGCTGCTGATATTTTATTAAATATTCATTCTGACTTATTCCCATCACTTACAGAGAGACCTAAAGCTGTGGTGATGATAAAGCCTGATACACAGGTGTTCAGAGGAGAGACTGTGACTTTCAGGTGTGAAATACAGACAGGAAGAGACACTGAGTGGATATACGACTGGTACAGGGACGATTACTCCACATCCTACCCATACCACACAGCACAGGAGTTCAGTATCTACACTGGTACAGGTGATGATGGAGGTAAATACACCTGCACAGGGAGGACGAGAGACTCTCAGATCTCACAGACGAGTGATTCTGTTACTCTCTCTGTATCAGGTGAGTGTCGGAATGGTATTTCTGATAAATATCTTTATTTTAGTTTCAGATTTTGTTCCACAGTGTATCATATGAACAATAAAGTTTCATTATAATGATTCTTTTATATTTTTAAATCCCTATTTTGAAATAACCGATTCATTTGATTTGTAAAGAATCACTGATATATATTATTTTTTCTGTTTTGTGTGACTTTTTTTTTTTTCTCAGCTGTAACGGAATTTATAGAACATTATTAACTAATTAAATAATGATGAGAAATTCATTCATATGTAATTTTTAATGAACCTGATCCTACTGCCAACATTTCAAAGATTTATTGCTGTAATTTTACAGGAAAAAGTTAAATGATTTCATCATATATTTGTTGATCACAATTATTGAGAATATCAAGAATTATTTATTTTCTTTTTGTGGATGATATACTGCATTTGAATATTAATTTAAAAAATGTAATCAATATAATATTTGAAATAAATACTGCATTAAATCCCTTAATTATACTGAATAATACAACTCCTCTGTTTTTTTTTAATTGTTACTTTTTTTTTAATTTTTTTTATTTTTATTTCTTTTTTTGTAAATGTTTCTCTTCTTCTTTTCATATCAACAGAAAAACCCAAACCGACTGTGAAAGTGAATCCTCAGAGCTCCGTCTACACTGGAGACACGGTTACTCTGAGCTGCAATCTGCAGTCTACTGGATGGACTTTTTCCTGGTACCAACAGTATCCACGAGATTGGCAGCATCCAAACCCTACAGTTACAGAAACCAACACTCACATTATTACAGTCTCTAGTGCAGGACAAAACTATTACTACTGTAAAGCACGCAGGGGAAACTACGACTCACAGATCAGTGATAGAGCCGAGATTACAGTCACAGGTACATCATGCTTTATATAATCTCATTATTTACAAATATTAAATGTGGATGACTTTAAAAATGCTTCAATTATTGTAAGGACTTACTGGCAATGTGTAATTACAATATCTGTTTAAAATAATTTTATTATCGTTGTACAGCGAGACCAAAAGCTGCAGTGAAAGTCCAGCCAGCTGAGAGTTTGTTCATTGGGGAAACCGTCACTCTCACATGTGAGATACAGACTGGAGCATCCTGGCAGTACCACTGGTACAGAGATAATAAAGAACTCACAGATGATGCAGGAAAGAAAATAATCACAATCAGTGATGTTAAAGAATCTGATAAAGGTGATTATACATGTAATGGAACAAAGTCAACAAACCCCAAATACACAGAGATCAGTGATGCTGTTACACTGACTGTATCAGGTGAGTGTGTTTTATTCTCATTTATTGTTGTTTACATTAACAGTGAGTATATGTGGGTGTTTTTGTGGGTTGTTTTTTTTTAAAAGATGTTTAAATATATCAGGAGGAATTCGGGTCCATTATACAGTAAATTATACAGTTCACCCGTGACAGGTTTTCTTATCATTCCATTAATTTTTCAAATTAGTTTATAGTTTATCTCAGATTATCATTAATAGTTTATCATTCTCATTAATAGCAGAAACACCAAGGGCGTAGGCTGGGGGGGTGCACAGTGTGCACGTGCACAAACCCCGCCCCCCTCCCCCCACAGCAGGAGTTGAGTTCTGCTGGACAAGAAATGATGTGTGTTCACAATCTTATAAATAAACTTAATGAGTGTTATTGAAGAGAAAGTCGGAGAGAAGTTCCGCATGACTAGAGTCAGGAAGGAAACCGGAAGTTCGCATGTAACGGGCACTGCGTCTGGTTTGGGTGAACTATAATATTTATTTGTTTTCTGAGAGTAATAGATGAATCGTCTTCTGCTGAAAAACTGTGCCTGTTGTTGGTGTGAGATTCCATGTTGTTTATATCATATAATATGCTGTGATATGCATGTGCTATATTTCATGTGGTACTTTGTACCAACCCAGTGACGTCACGGTAACTTTGTGTAGGCGGGCACTTAGCAATGGCGGCTTTCGGATCGATAACTTATACGACAAACACATAAAACAAAACCGCTGTGTGTGCAATGGTTTATTTATGATATAAAATTTGAGCCACAATCGCTTCAATAAACTATACTTAAGCTTCCGACAACTTATTTAGTCGGCGTTTCATTTCCACTTTAAAGCGAGTTCCAGTCAACCGAGATGTGCGCACACACACACACACACACACACACACACACACACACACACACACACACACACCATGGTCAGCCCAGCCTACACCCTTGTACACTGCAAATATAGTATAGGCACTCTTCTGCATTATGAAATAGGAATAGTTCATATATACTGTGTGTGTGTGTGTGTGTGTGTGTGTGTGTGTGTGTGTGTGTGGCTACATTGGTACGTGCATGCGTGGCGTGCTCTCTTCCATTTCGACATTCCCCTGATAAACTTGACTCAAAGATCTTCTTGATGATGCTTCTGATGTCCGATGGTTGTATTTTATTCAGTAAATGTCTGCTCCATCCTGCATATGTTTTGTAGAACATTAAAAGATTCTGTAATTATTTCTGTAATGATCCTGAGATTAATTGTTCAAGCTCCTGTTGATGTTTTATTTTTCATTAATTTTCTGAAATGCTTCATCCTAATAAGGGTCATGGGGAGGCGAGCGCCCATCGCAGCCAATTCTGAGTGAGGGCAGGGTACACTGGACAACTCATCATGCCATCACGGGGCCAAACATTCATACACACTCTCACACCTGGGGGTGATTTAGAACAGCCAATTAACCGACTGTGCAGGTTTTTGGACGGTGGGAGGAAACCACTGTACCCGTAAGAAACCCTCACAAGCACGAGGAGAACATGCAAACTCCACAGAAACACCCAGGCTGGGAATTGAACCCAGGACCTTCTTGCTGTGAGGTGGAGGTGCTGACCACTACGCCACCATGCTGCTGATATTTTATTAAATATTCATTCTGACTTATTCCCATCACTTACAGAGAGACCTAAAGCTGTGGTGATTATAAAGCCTGATACACAGGTGTTCAGAGGAGAGACTGTGACTTTCAGGTGTGAAATACAGACAGGAAGAGGAAATAAAAAAAGTGTTTTTAATACAAAAAAGTCAACCTTCAAATAATTATGTTCAGTTATGCACTCAATACTTGGTCGGGAATCCTTTTGCAGAAATGACTGCTTCAATGGGGCGTGGCATGGAGCCAATCAGCCTGTGGCACTGCTGAGGTGTTACGGAGGCCCAGGATGCTTCGATAGCGGCCTTCAGCTCATCCACAGTGTTGGGTCTGGTGTCTCTCAACTTTCTCTTCACAATATCCCACAGATTCTCTATGGGGTTCAGCTCAGGAGAGTTGGCAGGCCAATTGAGCACAGTAATACCATGGTCAGTAAACCATTTAGCAGTGGTTTTGGCACTGTGAGCAGGTGCCAGGTCGTGCTGAAAAATGAAATCTTCATCTCCATAAAGCTTTTCAGCAGATGGAAGCATGAAGTGCTCCAAAATCTCCTGATAGCTCGCTGCATTGACCCCGCCCTTGATAAAACACAGTGGACCAACACCAGCTGCTGACATAGCACCCCAGACCATCACTGACTGTGGGTACTTGACACTGAACTTCAGGCATTTTGGCATTTCCTTCTCCCCAGTCTTCCTCCAGACTCTGGCACCTTGATTTCCGAATGACATGCAAAATTTGCTTTCATCCGAAAAAAGTACTTTGGACCACTGAGCAACAGTCCAGTGTTGCTTCTCTGTAGCCCAGGTCAGCCGCTTCTGCCGCTGTTTCTGGTTCAAAAGTGGCTTGACCTGGGGAATGCGGCACCTGTAGCCCAGTCCACTGCTTCCACAGGTCCCCCAAGGTCTGGAATCGGCCCTTCTCCACAATCTTCCTCAGGGTCCGTCACCTCTTCTGGTTGTGCAGCGTTTTCTGCCACACTTTTTCCTTCCCACAGACGTCCCACTGAGGTGTCTTGATCCAGCACTCTGGGAACAGCCTATTCGCTCAGAGATTTCTTTCTGTGTCTTACCCTCTTGCTTGAGGGTGTCAATGATGGCCTTCTGGACAGCAGTCAGGTCGGCAGTCTTACCCATGATTGCGGTTTTGAGTAATGAACCAGGCTGGGAGTTTTTAAAAGCCTCAGGAATCTTTTGCAGGTGTTTAGAGTTAATTGGTTGATTCAGATGATTAGCTTAATACCTCGTTTACACTACCTGAACATGATATGCTAATTTTTTGAGATAGGAATTTTAGGTTTTCATGAGCTGTATGCCAAAATCATCAGTATTAAAACAATAAAAGTCCTGAAATATTTCAGTTGGTGTGCAATGAATCTAAAATATATGAAAGTTTAATTTTTATCACTACATTACAGAAAATAATGAACTTTATCACATTACGCTAATTTTTTGAGAAGGACCAGTATTTTATGATTATCATGATTATTATTATTATTATTATTATTATTATTATTATTATTATTATTATTATTATTATTATTTTATTATTATTTATTTATTTATTTATTCATTCATTTTGGGGGGCTGTTCTGTTTTTTTCTGTGTGTTGTGTGACTTTTTTTTTCTCGCATATTATGAAATTTATAAAACACAATTAGGTATTTCAATAATTCTGAGAAATTCATTCATTTCTAATTATTAATGAACCTGATCCTACTGTCAACATTTCAAAGTTTTATTGCTGTGATTTTACAGGAAAAAAATAAATACTTTCATCATATATTTGTTTAACACAATTATTGAGAATATCAGAAATTATTTATTTTGTTTTTGTAGATGATATACTGCATATAAATATTAATTTAATAATGTAATAAGTCTAATATTTGCAGTAAATACTTCATTGAATCACTTAATTATACTGAATAATACAAAAAGTTTATATTTTGTAAAGGTCAATGTTTCTCTTCTTTTTTTTATATCAACAGAAAAACCCAAACCGACTGTGAAAGTGAAACCTCAGAGCTCCGTCTACACTGGAGACACGGTTACTCTGAGCTGCAATCTGCAGTCTACTGGATGGACTTTTTTCTGGTACCAAAAGTATCCACGAGATTGGCGGCATCCAAACCCTACAGAAACCAACACTCACATTATTACAGTCTCTCGTGCAGGACAAAAATATTACTACTGTAAAGCACGCAGGGGAAACTACGACTCACAGTACAGTGATAGAGCCGAGATTACAGTCACAGGTACATCATGCTTTATATAATCTCATTACAAATATTAAATGTGGATTACTTTAAAAATAATTATTTTATTTTAAGGACTTATTGGTAATGTTTAATTGGCTATAATATTTAAATGAAGTCGTGATATAGTCTTCTTCTTCTTCCCTTTCGGCTTTTTCCCTTTCTCAGTATCTGTTTAAAATAATTTTATTATCGTTGTACAGCGAGACCAAAAGCTGCAGTGAAAGTCCAGCCAGCTGAGAGTTTGTTCATTGGGGAAACCGTCACTCTCACATGTGAGATACAGACTGGAAGATCCTGGCAGTACCACTGGTACAGAGATAATAAAGAACTCAGAGATGCTGCAGGAAAGAAAATAATCACAATCAGTGATGTTAAAGAATCTGATAAAGGTGATTATACATGTAATGGAACAAAGTCAACAAACCCCAAATACACAGAGATCAGTGATGCTGTTACACTGACTGTATCAGGTGAGTGTGTTTTATTCTCATTTATTGTTGTTTACATTAACAGTGAGTATATGTGGGTGTTTTTGTGGTTGTTGTTTAAATATATCAGGAGGAATTCGGGTCCATTATACAGTAAATTATACAGTTCACCCGTGACAAGTTTACTCATCATTTTATTTTTTATTTTTTCAGTACATTACAGAAAATAATTAACTTTATCACATTACGCTAATTTTTTGAGAAGGACCAGTATATTATTATTATCATGATTATTATTATTTTTTTAATTATTATTTATTTATTTATTCATTCATTTTGGGGGGGCGTTCTGTTTTTTTGTGTGCTGTGTGACATTTTTTTCTCACATATTATGAAATCTATAAAACACAATTCGGTATTTCAATAATTATGAGAAATTCATTCATTTCTAATTATTAATGAACCTGATCCTACTGTCAACATTTCAAAGTTTTATTGCTGTGATTTTACAGGAAAAAAATAAATACTTTCATCATATATTTGTTTAACACAATTATTGAGAATATCAGAAATTATTTATTTTGTTTTTGTCGATGATATACTGCATATAAATATTAATTTAAGAATGTAATAAGTATAATATTTGCAGTAAATACTTCATTGAATCACTTAATTATACTGAATAATACAAAAAGTTTATATTTTGTAAAGGTAAATGTTTCTCTTCATCTTTTTATATCAACAGAAAAACCCAAACCGACTGTGAAAGTGAATCCTCAGAGCTCCGTCTACACTGGGGACACGGTTACTCTGAGCTGCAATCTGCAGTCTACTGGATGGACTTTTTCCTGGTACCAGGCGTATCCACAATATTGGTCGCATCGAACCCCTGTAGGAACAGATACCAGCATTTACAATATTACAGTCTCTAGTGCAGGACAAAACTATTACTACTGTAAAGCACGCAGGGGAAACTACGACTCACAGAGCAGTGATAGAGCCGAGATTACAGTCACAGGTACATCATGCTTTATATAATCTCATTATTTACAAATATTAAATTTGGATTACTTTAAAAATGCTTCAATTATTGTAAGGACTTACTGGCAATGTGTAATTACAATATCTGTTTAAAATAATTTTATTATCGTTGTACAGCGAGACCAAAAGCTGCAGTGAAAGTCCAGCCAGCTGAGAGTTTGTTCATTGGGGAAACCGTCACTCTCACATGTGAGATACAGACTGGAGGATCCTGGCAGTACCACTGGTACAGAGATAATAAAGAACTCACAGATGATGCTGTAAAGGAAATAATCACAATCAGTGATGTTAAAGAATCTGATAAAGGTGATTATACATGTAAAGGAACAAAGTCATCAAACCCCAAATACACAGAGATCAGTGATGCTGTTACACTGACTGTATCAGGTGAGTGTGTTTTATTCTCATTTGTTTTCTTTATACATTTACAGTAAAAACACTTTGGGGTTTTTTTGTTTGTTTGTTTTGAAAAGATGTTTAAATATTCAGAGAAATTCAGGTCCGTTTTACAGGCAAATTATACATTCAAGCTGTGATAGATTTTCTAATCATTCTATTAGTTTTTCAATTAAGTGAATCTAATATTGTCATTACAAATATTTTACTCTTGTGCAATATTTTCACTCCTGTGCATCATGAAAAAGGAAGAGTTAAACATGTGTATATCAGTGGTGGGTCAGCACATTTTATATATAGTACAGTATATATACACAGTGACAACCCATTGGGAATGAAGTTTGAACCCTCAACCTTGGATTCAACCTTGAGTTATCCCCAAGCCACCACTTCCTTGGTGTGAGTTGTTTGTTTGTTTGTTTGTTTGTTTTAACTCATGCAGCCACCAGAAAAAGCACTCAATCTTATTTTGATAATCTTTTAACACGAACACACAAAAACTAAAATATATGAAAAGATCCATGTTCTATTTGTCTGAAATTAATAACGGTACTTCAGCAGTTAAGACCTGAATGATAAAAATACAATTCACAAAACAAAACAGTGATGCTCCAAATTAAAATACACTATTCTATATTCAAAAGGTGTATAAATATATCAAAATAAATTCAGGTTAATTTTACAAGAATATTATTCATTCAATTTTTTACAGATTATATTATCAGTCTCTCATTTTTTCAAGTTTAGTTTGTCTCATATTTTCATAATACTATATACGAGGCAAATATAGAATGTACACGCTTGTGCATCATCAAATAGGAAGAGCGAAACGTGTGCATATCAGTGGTGAGCAATTCGGGTCAGGAAGGCACACACACATATATATATATATATATATATATATATATATATATATATATATATATATATATATATATATATATATATAAGGTAAAGGTGTTCTTACTTTAAATATAATTCACAAGAGGTCCAATGTATAATATTATGGAATGATAGAAGAGTCTTAAGTTTAGCGTAGATGCCCAGCAGTGCATGTTATGGCATGATGTATGGCATGATGCTTCAGCTGCAAGGGGGCTTTGCGTACATTTATATATCGTCAGAGGCAGACAAGTTGGGATGGACTCAAATGCAGGGCAACAGAGGCCGAGTGGAGGTGAAACCGTCTCATCATTGGCAGCAGGGTGGTTGGACTTGCTGGTGCAAGGCCGGCAGTTAGAATCAGAAAAACAGAGCCAATCAGATGCTCAGACCATTTCACCTGATTCATTTTCATGCGAAGTAGAAACAGCTTTACCTTGAGCTTCTCTGCATATCAGAGCTCCGAAGGCTGAGCCCAGACACCTTCTGCAGGAAACTCATTTCAGCCACTTGTATCCGTGATCTCATTCTTTTGGTTACGACAAAGTTCTCATGATCATAGCTGAGGGTTAGAACACAGATGGACTGGTAAATCAAAAATGTTGCTTTTTGGCTCAGTTCCCTCTTCACTGTAATCTTTACATGGGTGTTGGAATTTCTTAGCAACAGACCTCAGAACATCAGGATAAGAGTTGACATCTCTTCCACTCTCATCCTGAACACTGGAACACAACAGGGATGTCTCCTCAGCCCCTCCTCTTTTCCCTCTACACAGCAACACCATTATCAAATTCACTGACGACACCACTGTAATCGTACTGGTAGAGGTATTAATGAGTCAGCGTTTCGGAAGGAGATCTGGCATTGATGGCAATGGTGGGGCAGCAATAATGGGAAAAAAGTGGGAATGTTGTTTCTTAAGAATTACAAGTATTTCTTGTAGTTTCAGATTTTGTTCCAGAGTGTATCATATGAACAATAAAGTTTCACTATAATGATTTAAATCTTCTTTTTTTATTTTATATTCCTATTTTAAAGTAACTGATTCATTGGATTTGTAAAGAATCACTGATATATATATATATATATATATATATATATATATATATATATATATATATATATATATATATTTTTTTTTTTTTTTTTTTTTTTTTTTTTTCTGTTTTGTACGACCTATTTTTTTCTCAGTTACTATTTTTTTTTTAATTAAATTTGTATAACACAATTGACTCATTAAATAATTATGCCTGGGCAGTGGTACATTGCTGGATCACTGATCATGAGGTTCAGGATTGAAGCCCCACTCTCAGTGCGTTGTCACTGTCCTCCCAGTGCACTAACTGGGTTATGAAAGGCCGGCCATGTCTCCCACTGTCTATGGTGTGAGGTTCATGTAAAAGAATTATTGCTGACTTTCAACCAGAGTCGCTGCAAAGCCATCAGCGTGTTTCTGCCCTGCGATGGCCCGGTGAGCTGTCCAGGGTGTACTCTGCCCTGGACGGCTCACCAGGCCATCGCAGGCCCAACACTCAAACAACTATTCATACTCACACTTCTTCTTCATATCTTTTTTACTTTTTTATGCTTATTTGAAATTTTAATAAAATACAACTAATTAATGCTAAGCTTAAACAATATTAATCAGAAATACAGTCATTACATGTTTAATTATTTGGAAGTGATTAGTACAGTAAAGACAACTGTCAATCCTGAAATGTGTGTTTCATTTCTAACAGAAAAACCTAAACCTGGACTCAGATCAGATGGTGAAGGAGACGTACTGACAGGAAACGCAGTGACTCTGAACTGTACACTGAATCTACAGTCTCCTGGATGGAAGTTTTACTGGAACAACCACACACAGAGCACTGAGACTCAAACTCAAACCCACTCCTACACCATCAGATCAGTTCAAGTCTCTGATGGAGGTCGGTACTGGTGCAGAGCTGGAAGAGGAAACCCAGTCTACTACACACACTACAGCGATGCACTCTGGGTAAATGTTACTGGTGAGTTGGAGACTGCAGAGTAATCTGCACACCCCCTTTAAAACAAAAATTAAGCAATGTGATGTTAGTATGTGGAGAGTAAACACATATTCGTGATCAGTTTCTCCCATAGATCCACATTTGACTGGTGTAATCACAGGAGTGAGTTTGACCTTTGTGTTTGTCATCATCATGATCCTGCTGATCCTGCTGTATTACCTCAAGAAGAAAAAAGGTTTTGAACAAATCTGAAAATATGATTTATATCTGAAATGAACAACACTGTAATGTACAAAGCACAAAGATCCTGTCTTCAGGCCACTCAGAGAAATATCATGTTGTATTTATTATTTTAGATTATATTTTTCTTTGTTAAGGAGAAGTATTGTAAACATGTTGGCAAAAACTTTTTTTTTTTTTTTTTTTTTACATGTTCATGGCTCTTGAAATATGTTTATTGTGCAAAGCTAGTTGTTGTAACGTGTCTCACTGCTTTACTCTGTTGAGAAGGTGGAGAATCTCAAACTCTTTCTTCGGTCCATGACACCAACACTCATCCTGCAGGTCCGTCTGCAGCAACACGAAACACACCCGGGTTTGTGTCTGAAATATCTTGAACATTTTATTCAAAACACTTTTTTTTTCTATTTAATAGAAGCTGATAATATCTATGAAACTCCTGATACCGGGACGACAGGTACAGTCTATTTATTTTTGTGTGTGGATGTCTAAATGTAGCTCAAATTTAAAACATAACATAACAAGAGATTTACGAACAACTTCATTTAATTATTTTCAGATAAATCAGCAGCAGTTATTTCTCAGAAAAAGAAACAGAAAGGTAAGAATACTGTATGAAATTTTATCTAAATCATTATTCTGCACACATAAACTGCCCGGCGAAAAGAAAGTCGTACACTATAATATTTTGATGGAGAGAATTTCGCGTTTATCTCACTGTGTAATCTTGGCGATGTTGCTCTCGTTGCTCGTTGAAGATGGGGCTTTCGGCCTTGCTGTGTTTGTTCAATATTGTTCCTGTCAAATGGTCCAGGCAGTGAGAGCACCTGGACCCCTGTGGACTTTCTTTTTAAATATAAATAGATGATGATGATGATGATGATGATGATGATGATGATGATGATGATGATGATTATTATTATTATTATTATTATAAAATTTTTCGGGGCAGTGGTGATCTGGTGGTAAAGGTACTGGATCGCTGATCCTCAGGTTGGAGGTTCGATTCCCACTTTCCACAAGGTTGTCACTGTCCCTCCCAGTGCAGCTAACTGGGTTATCAAAGGCCGACCCTCTCGCTGTCTATGGTGAGAGGTTCATGTAAAAGAACCATTGCTGACTTTGGTAAAGGCGCCAATTCAGCGTGAATTGAAGAAACAAGTCAGCGTGTTTCTGTCTCTTGCTAAAAGGGTTACGTCAGGAATGACATTCGATGTAAAAACCTACGCCAAATCAAACCTTCTCCCAAATCAGGGCGACCCCTGAAGAAAGGAAAAGAAGATTATTGTTATTATATTATTATAAATAGTAGCACAAAGCTCGTCACTTCTTGAATTTTGAACTGTTGCTAGAATTCAGAATCATCGCATACCAGATTTTTGTAACTTGTATGTGAATGTTATTCTGAGCAATATGTAAATATGAAATTTTTATTTAAATGAATTGTGAAGATTGCACTATAATGTTTTGTATTTAATATGAGCTCTTAATTATTACAGTATTTAAAAAGCCATTATTCAGTATTATCTCATTCTCACTCTTTTATTTGCCAAACTGCTTCAATTAGTCCCATTATGTTGCAGAGGGGCTGTACCCTAACTCAGCCAACATTGTGCATAGGCAGAGCACAGCCTAAATAGCAGCCAGACCACTGCAGGGTGACATACACACAAAACCATTCACACACACACACACACACACACACACACACACACACACACACATAGGGGCAATTTGGACTGATTCCAGGACTTGACAGTGACAATGTAGACTGTATGTACGATGATTTTTCTTAATTGGCGATAATTTCCAATCTCAGGGACCACCCAAATTCTCAGACAAAATGTTAAAATACGTTCAAATCCAACACCAAACTCGAATATGTGAAATAAGCTGAACACGGAGTGCTGGTGTCTGGGAATCATAAAATAAATGCTGTGGAGTGATGCGTATGACAACCCGTGGAACTGAACTTTTATTTAAAGTAATTTAAAGAATTGACCGTCGACAACAACATCATGTGCAACAGAAAAACATATTTTTACAAGTTGGGAAATGATTCTGATGCAAACAATAAAAAATTGAAACATATTTGTTTGTTTTGTTTGTTTTTATATGCCGCTGAAGAAGAGAGTGATGTGACTTATGCTGACATTGTTCTAAAAAAGCAAATGAAACCAAAGAGGAAAGAAGGTAGGACAAAATACTTTGTATTTTCATCATTCAAAGAAGTTAATAATCATTCATTCATTCACATCATCCTTATTAGGGTCACGGGGAGGCTAGCACCCATCTTAGCCAACTCTGGATGAGGGGGATATACACCCTGGACAGCTCACCAGGCCATTGAAGGGTCAACGTTCCCACCTGGGGTGATTTGCAACAGTCAATTAACCGACTGTACATGTTTTTGTACGATTGGGAAAAAACCAGAGTACCTGGAGGAAACCCACTTACACGGGGAGAACATGCAAACTCCGCACAGAAATGCTCGAGATGGGAATCAAACCCAGAACCGTTTTGTTGTGACGCGGATGTGCTAACACTATGCCGCCAAACCCCACTACGCCTGCTAAAAACACTGATATTATCATTCCAGTCTAAACTATAATTTCGAGGCTGACTGTGATATTGATTTGGTAACATATCATTCCACGGGTTTTTATCATGTCCCCGTTTTATATACACTGTTCTTTTTGATTCTGCAGCTGAACCTCACAATGCAATCTACTCACAAGCTCTCATCGAAAATAAGAAAGAAAATGGTATGAATACTTTTTATAGTTCATTTTTATTGTGTTTGTTGTTTTGTAATAATCTTAAATAATCCCTGTTTAAAATAACACAATCAGTAATCCAGGTGATGTAATATTTTCTGTACTCATGCACAAAATAACAACCAACAACAGACAAGCAGACAGGAGATTCATTCATTCCTTAATTTATTCATTCATTCATTTTCTGAACTACTTAATCCTAATTGGGGTCATGGGGAGGCTGGTGCCCATCTCAGCCGAGTCTGTGCAACTCAAAGCGTGTGGAAAATACACCCTGGACAGTTCACCAGGCCATCACAGGGTAGAAACATGGTAACAGCTATGCAGCTACACTTAACGCAGTGCTTCTCAAATATTGGGGACCACGGTGTGATGCTGGAGGCACGTATGACCCTGGGGAACATACTTCCTATATTGTACTAGAATTAAGTGTAATTGCACATCCACTACAGCCGGTGGCAGTGGCATTCTCATTGTTCTAATTGAGAAGCACTGACTTAACAAAAGTCAGCAATGGTTCTTTTACATCAGCGCTTCTTAATTATTTTCTGTGATGCCCCCTCTACGAAGAAAAAAAAATCATTCCAAGCGCCCCACCCCCACCCCACCGCCTTGCGAGGGACTATAAATAGTATTATTTGTCTACAAAATTATTAGTAGTACACCTCTGTATAACATTGCATATTTATTAACATTAAAAACAAAAAAAGAAAGAAATATAGTTCAACGTACAATAAAGAAAAACTTCATTAACATTGTTTTTTTAATCTGCAACAGAAAAGATTTAAAGTGCACCAATGTGCCTGAAGTAAATTTTAAAAATATCTTCATTTAAACTCATTCAACTTATTTATGTCTTAATATAGTCGTCTCTCACCATTGTGCCTGAAATAACAAAAATATCCTAATTTAAACTTATTTATGTCTTTATAGCTCTGTTTCTCTCGACCTCTCTCTTTTATCATGTTAGAAAATTTTGCATGTTGTCTATTGAGAGGTTTTTGACTGTACTTCATATCGTTTGCTCGGTGAGAAAAACCGCTGCACCATAGTATGAGAGCGCCACTGCCACCTACTGTACTGGATGTGTAATTGCTACATCTAAATAAAAAAAAAATCTGAACCAATTGATGTAAGCAAACATCAGGAACACTGTGTGTGTGTGATGAGTAGCACTGGTACCTTAATTGAGAGTCTGATGTAAAGTTCAGTTCATTTTCTGTACCCGCTTAATCCTAACTTGGGTCACGGGGAGGCTGGTGTCCATCCCAGCCAACTTTGGGCGGGGGCAGAGTACACACTGGACAGCTTGCCAGGCCATGGCAGGGCAGAAACACACTGACTGCTTTGCAGCCTACTCTTGTCGAAAGTCAGCAATGGTTCTTTTACATGCATGACACCATAGACAGTGAGAGACATGGCCCGCCTTTGATAACCCAGTTAGCTGCACTGGGGTGGGGGACTACAGTGAAAACCTTGTGGAGAGTGGGACTTGAACCCCCAATCTTTGGATCAGTGATCCAGCGCCCTATACCACTAGACCATCACTGCCCACCTGATGTAAAGTATGTAGTTTATTTATTTTGTCTATAGGTAATATATGCTTTCTTTTTTGTTTATGTGTTTATAGATGATGCAATGTATGCAAAAATTGAACTTAAAAATATTAAAAAACAAAAGAAAAACAAAGGTGGGTAAAAATCCTTTTATCTCGTGCAGTGCACAAATCACAACAAATTTAGATTACATTAAATCTCTTAAATCATATGATTAGATATTTGACATGAAGTATGCATGCAAATTACATAAACTAGTAAATGTAATTTGAATGCAGTTATGTATTTCAGAGAGTATTAATAGAATGGTGTATTTAATCTAAACCAGTGACTGTCGCCCCATAGGAAAGAGCAGTGAGGAAGATGAAACTTTGTATTCAAAACTGAAGTAGAACAAAGAAAATGGTAAGAGGAGCTGCAGGAGTTTTCGAAATCTCTCCACAGCAAATATTCTTTGGTTGCCAAACATATGTACTACATTTACATCATTCAGTAATACGTATATCAAATGTTCTAATAGACCACGGGTTTCAAATTCAAAGACCGTGGGCCAAATTTTTACCTCCAACAATTTCATTTGTCTCAAGAGAACTTTTGAAGTATATGATTATCATACATTATACATCAACTATTACCATGAACTATGGATGATCAAAAATCATCAGTCCATAAGGTGGAGGCAACCTATTTCAAGTAAACAGCTCAGGAAGATCCGTAAGCTGACATGTCAATGTCAAGTATTGTCGGGAAAAGAAAGATGAATAAATAAAAAGATGACAAATACATAAACAAACAAATTGGCAGATTTCAAGTTTGCTCTTTTCGGTTGTTGAGTGAATATTCTGTCCTCAATGACCTTGAAATATAGGGTTGTGGCCCTCAGTGAGAATTAATTTGTCAATAATAGAGTAATGCAGACTAAAAAAGTACAAAGAGATCAAGGCACCACGATAATCAACCAGCAAATGAGCAAAGATAAAAATCCTGGAAGTAAGAAATGGACTAAAGAAGTTCACAATTCTTTGTAGAAAACATTATTTCATAACATTTCATAGAGAAGAGGAAAGGTGTGAGCCTAGGACTGAGAGTAGGGACTTTGAATGTTGGAACTATGCAAGGAAAAGGCAGAGAGCTGGCTGACATGATGCGGAGGAGGAAGTTGGACATATTGTGTGTTCAGGAAACCAGGTGGAAAGGTAGCAAAGCTAAAAGCTTAGGAGCAGGGTTTAAGCTGTTTTATCACGGTGTGGATGGGAAGAGAACTGGAGTAGGAGTCATCTTGAAGAAGGGGTTTGTCAGGAATGTTCTAGAAGTGAAAAGAGTGTCAGACAGAGTGATGAGTCTCAAGTTAGAAATTGAAGGCGTGATGGTCAATGTTGTTAGTGCTTATGCCCCACAGGCAGGATGTGAGCTAGAAGAGAAGGAGAGATTCTGGAGTGAGTTAGATGAAGTGATGCAGAGTACCCCCAGAGGTGAAAGAGTGGTCATTGGGGCAGACTTCAATGGACATGTTGGTGAAGGCAACAGAGGGGACGAGGAAGTGATGGGTAGGTTTGGTATCCAGGACAGGAACACAGAAGGACAGATGTTGATCGATTTTGCAAAAAGGATGGAAATGGCTCTGGTGAATACTTTCTTCAAGAAGAAACAGGAGCATAGGGTGACTTATGAAAGCGGAGGTAAGAGCACATAGGTAGACATCTTGTGTAGGCGATGTAATTTGAAGGAAGTCAGTGACTGCAAAGTAGTAGTGGGTGAGAGTGTTGCCAAACAGCATAGGATGGTGGTGTGCAGGATAACGCTGATGGTGAGGAAGGTGAAAAAGGCAAAGGCAGAGCAGAAGACAAAATGGTGGAAGCTGAAAAAGGAAGAGTGTCGTGTTGTCTTCAAGGAGGAGTTGAAACAGGCTTTGGGTAGTCAGGAAGTGCTTCCAGATGACTGGACAACCACAGCCAATGTGATCAGGGAGACCGGTAGGAGTGTGCTCGTGCCCGTGCATGTTTGCAACAGTCTGTTTGTCTGTCATTTGGTCCAAACATCATTGTGGCAACTTTGTCTTCTGCATTTCTCAACAGTTTGAATAAACTTTCCCAGAAACTTTCACTTTAGGAATGGACGTCAAAGACTCAGTCACAATGTCAACCGTAAAGGTTTTTAGAGCAGAGGCATGCGGCTATGTCGTACTCTAGTGGTTGCTTACAGTACTATTTAAACAACTACTTTTTATCCTTCAATTTTATTATGATATAAAATAAAAGCTATTTGAGTTTCGAACACGTAGTTAAATATATTATCTGAGCTCCATTACAGCTTTACATATAAAATTCATTGGTAATAAATGGGAGAATTATCAACATGTGCACAAAAAGTGAGTTCAAATTAAAAAAATATTCACACAAAATTTTACTGAATGTTTGATGACTGCTGGTATCTCATTAAAGTTATATCATTATTCAATAAATATGTTATATATTCTATAAATATTAAATAATATTTATTGCCCTTTTTCTGTAGGTCCATGAACAGGTTTTCAATCAGAAATTGAAACAAGGAACATTTTAAGGGAACAATGTTGCTTCAAATACTGGATATTATTATTTGAGCTGAGACGCTTTTTTTTTCTCTCTCTTTTGCTTCACTGCCATATCTGTCCACCAAGACGTGTTTTGTTTCAGGAACAAAAGAAATATAATGCTGTATACATGCTGTGTGAAAATCTTTACATAATCAAACCCTTGGAAAGCTCATGTGATTTATTTATGATTGTACATTTAATTTTTCCTTTTCATCTTTTAAATATTTTGGGAATTGTTATGAAATCATTATCGAAATTACTTATACTCCATACTTATGATTTTTCACATTTTTCACATATTTCCGTAATTCATCGTCATCATCATCATCATCATCATCATCATCATCATCATCATCATCATCATCATCATATCTTGTCCCTGTAGGGTAGTGTAGCAATTGGTCTCTTCCGGAGAAGATTAACCGGGAGGCGGGAACACTTGCTACTTGTCCCCCGGAAACACGCTGATGGCTTTGCAGCTACGCTTTACGAAAGTCAGCAATGGTGCTTTTACATGCCTCTCACCATAGACAGTGAGAGACATGGCCCACCTTTGATAACCCAGTTAGCTGCACTGGGGAATTTCTGTAATTGTTTTATATGTATTTTCCTAAATTCTTGTAAAAACCCGACATGACTGTAAATGATTGTGTGGACACTGAGGGGTTGAAACCAGAGTTGAATTCCATGTGTGTGCTCACATACTTGGCAAACCGAGTGGTTCTGATTCTGACTCACATTATGTTAAAACTCTCACTTACAGTTGATTATAGTGTGGACTTCACCCATACAAAAATTAAAAACTTTTTAAACAGCACATTGTAAAAAGTAAATATTCTTGTATGACATTTGAAACCTGTTTTGGCGCAATGGCTGATTTTATCATCAATAAACTTTTTTTTTTTCTTCAATAAAAGAAGATCTTTGTGCTTTTCTTCTAATCATTAATAAACATGAATCTCATCCCCTTTCCCAATGTTTAGAAAAGCAGATTTTTATTTATTGCCCAATATACTGGTGTATATGCATACTCATTAAATGCACAGAAAATTGATATTAATGTTCTCATGAAATTAAAGTGAATTAACAACTTATTAGATTATTACATATGTTTGTCCTCAGTATGTTTTTGGTGGGATGGTCATATAAGATGAGCCCTGATTATACAAGATGGGTCTTCTTCTTCTTCTTCTTCTTCTTCCTCTTCTTTTCCTTTCGGCTGTTCCCTTCTGGGGTCGCCACAGTCAATGATCTGCCTCCATCTCGCCCTATCCTCTGCATCTTCTTCTCTTTCACCAACGACCTTCATGTCCTCCTTCACCACATCCATAAATCTCCTCTTTGGTCTTCCTCTAGTTCTTCTGCCTGGTAGTTCCAACCTCAGCATCCTACTACCAATATACTCACTATCCCTCCTCTGCACATGTCCAAACCATCTCAATCTAGCCTCTCTGACTTTGTCTCCAAAACCTCTTACATGTGCTGTCCCTCTGATGTGCTCATTCCTGATCCTATCCATCCTCGTTACTCCCAAAAGAGAACCTCAACATTTTCATCTCTGCTACCTCCAGCTCTGCCTCCTGTCTTTTCCTCAGCGCCACTGTTGATATAAGATGGGTATCTTGCTTAAATCAGTTGGGCACCATACGTTGAGTTTGGGCTGTTGAACCAAAGGGCTGTCAGAATATAGGATTGTCATTTTTGTGCACATGAAAGATGTGTAAACAGACACAAAACTTATATTCAATACAATTTAGATCAGGGGATTCCTTGGTGCAATGCATGTGTGGGCTTTTTACACCCGAGCCTAGTGGCTCATCAGGCCGGTGCTTATCCCCAGTTTCCATAGCATGAAGTGACCAGGAGTTCAACTCCTCCTGGATGGGATGCTAATCCATCACAGGTTACCTTCCCAGTATATTTTTACCGGTTCCCATATGGGGTCTAACTGGAATTTGAACACACAACCTCCTGATCATGAGCGCGGCACCCTAATCACTACGCCACAGGCCCCAGGCAATGCACTTATAGTGGGATAATAATAATAATAATAAATAAATAAACCTTGTAGCTCTGTAAAAGTTTTCATAATGATTTTCTATGGTGTGAGGTGGACATGGGCTCGGGTTTGTCAGTTTCTCTGTTTTACTTTGAACGATGTGAAAATTCCCTTGACCTGAAAAATTGCTGCTGAGGGAGGAAAATAACAACAACAAAAGAAATACCAGTAGATGGGCTTAAACAACCATGGATTAAAAATACTAATATTTAGGTCTGTTTGAATGGAGCAAAAACTTCATTTTTTGGTATTAAACTTGAATGATACTTTTTTTTATTGCTGTTTCTTGGTTATGAGACAAAAAGTATCCTGTTTATTGAGGTTTCTAAGCTACAAGCATTTAAAAAGATTAAAAGCAATCAAATTAGTTCATTACAGTCAAATTTTATGCAGAATGAATGAAACAGCAGTAAGAGAGATTCTTGCATTTACATAAATTCCAACTATTTTCGAACATTTTACCTTTTTTTTTTTTTTTTTCAAAAATAATCGAACCTGAATAAAATAGGTGAGGTGGAGTACTAAGGTTCATTTCCTTGCTATCTGCTCTGAATGCTGAAGTGTACGACAGATCCAGAATGTTCTGTGTTATTTAACAATATATGAATGAAATACTCCTTCTTGAATCTCCACTTTATTGTGGTGGAGACAGTGAGGTTTTGACTTTTCCTCTCTCTCTTTAACCAAATTGGTTGAAAAGCCCATGACAATAAGATGAAGAGTCTATAGAGGCTTTAATGACTGATATGAGCGCAAGACAGTTTTTAACTTTTCATTTCTCACATGTGAAAAAAAAATTAAAGCACATAGGAAACGGGTCACTCTTCTGGATCATGTTTTTTTTTATTCGTATTGGCGGAAGTCTGTGTGGAAGATTTGAAGATTTTGTTTATTACGTATGAAGGATAACGCTGCCCAAGCCTCCATGGCAAAGGGGCATGCTGGGTGCGTTTCATGATGCTTTCAGAACAAAAGGTCTCTCCAAAATGGCTGGCAGGAATAAGATTTTTGAAACGTTGTTTTTCTGATGTGTGAACCTGAATTCTTCCCAAGCCTAGAACCACCAATATTGTCTCAAATCCAAGTCCCACGAAGCACACGCAGAGTGCCTGTGGTGAGCATGCTGATGGCTACTTCCAGGTCGACTGCAGTCTCCACAAGCATGTGAGAACCCTCGCTGCCGCCGGTTCACCAGTCTGGCATTTCTTACCCCTGAGTGGCTCTGACACCGTGAGCTTAAGGTCCTTATTGCACAATTGGCTAGCGTGTTCAGCGGTTAACCTGGTTGGAGAAAAGTGTCCGGTGTGATGTGTGATAGGAGGGTATCGGCAAAAATGAAAGGAAAAGTGTACAAGACGGTGTTGAGGCCAGTGATGTTGTATGGTTTAGAGACAGTGGCCCTGGGGAAAAGACAGGAGGCAGAGCTGGAGGTAGCAGAGATGAAAATGTTGAGGTTCTCTTTGGGAGTAACGAGGATGGATAGGATCAGGAATGAGCACATCAGAGGGACAGCACGTGTAAGACGTTTTGGAGACAAAGTCAGAGAGGCTAGATTGAGATGGTTTGGACATGTACAGAGGAGGGATAGTGAGTATATTTGTAGTAGGATGTTGAGGTTGGAACTTCCAGGCAGAAAGCCTAGAGGAAGACCAAAGAGACGATTCATGGATGTGGTGAAGGAGGACATGAAGGTCGTTGGTGTAAGGAAAGAAGATGCAGAGGACAGGGTGAGATGGAGGCGGATAATTCGCTGTGGCGACCCCTGAAGGGAAAAGCCGAAAGGAAAAGAAGTTCAGTGGTTAACCGAAAGGTTGATGATTCGAGCCCACCCAAGGATGTCCCAGTTCTCCTTTGATGAACAGCTTGGCCATGTGGCTTTGAGAAGTATGAGCCACACAGCAGTGATTTTGCTGCTTTGGGTCATGTTGATGTTCTGTGGCGACTGTGTACAGGACAGGAAAGCAAGGTTTCAGAAATTTTATTTTTCTGCCATGTGACCCTGAATGAGTCTCAAGCCTAATTTTTTAGGATCTCGTGCCGTGTCCCAAGCTGGGAGCCTCCGGTGTCTCGTGCTGACAGATGCTTCCAGGTCACCTGCGGTCTCAACAAGCACACTGGGATGGGGTCACCGGTCGAGGATCTTTTGTTGGCATTCCCTCGAGACTGTGTCTTTGATGAGGTGCAAAACTGCAACTTTTAAACTTTTCTTTATTATGGCAAATGTCTGAGCCAAGTGGGAAATCGCTCGCTCTTGTGGATCTTGGGGTTTTTTGTTTGCATTGCTGGTAGAGTGTGCACAGGACATGGGGAGAACATTATTTTTATTTGGGATGATGCAGAACACCACAGATCTCTTGCCTCCATCCAGAAGATATATGCCTGCTGCATTCAGACCACCTGGACTCCTCAATAATGCACACGCCCAACGTGGGGCTCGAATCAATGTCCCTGAGATTAAGAGTCTCATGCTTTAACGACTGAGCTAGTGAAGTGCTTGCAAGTGAGGTTTTCACAGCTGAGGTTTTGATTTTAAAAAACATCTGGCGGATCAACCGGTAGGACCTGGAAGCCCTCGCCTCCACCGGTTCACCACTCATGTTTTTGTTACCCCTAAGTGGCTCTGACACAGCGCCACTCAGGACCTTGTGGCGCAACTGGCTAGTGTGTTCAGCTGTTTACAGAAAGGTTGGTGGTTCGAGCCCACCAAAGGACGTCACAGTTATCCTTTGATGCAAAGCTTAGCCATGTGGCTTTGAGAAGAATGAGCCACAGAGCAGTGGTTTGCTGCTTTGGGTCATTTTGTTGATATTTTGTGCAGACTGTGTACAGGACAGAAACGCAAGATTTCAGAAATTTCCATTTTCTGAAGTGTGACCCTGAATGCATCTCAAGCCTTATTTTTCTGAGATCTCACATCAAATCGCAAGCTTTTATGCCTTCGGTGTCTTATGCTGACAGATGCTTCCAAGTGGCCCCCAGTCTCCACAAGCACATTGGGATGGGGTCTCTGGTCGAGAATCTTTTGTTGACATTCCCTCGAGACTGTCTTTGTTGAGGTGCAAGACTGCAATTTTTAAACTTTTCTTTTCTCAATTATGGCAAATATCTGAGCCACAAACGAAATTGCTCGCTCTTCTCGATCTCTGGTCTTTTTGGTTGCATTTCTGGGAGACTGTGTACAGGACATGGGTACAAGATATGAACATTTTGTCTAAATGAGATGACGCAGAGCACCACAGAAGTCTTGCCTCCATCCATAAGGTGTGTGCAGACTGCATTCAGTTCACCTAAACTCCTCAAAATGGAACACATTTAACATGGGACTCAAACCCACAGCCCTGATATTAAAAACCTCACCCTGTACTGACTGAGCTGGTCAGGCACTTGCTAGTGAGCCTTTTACAGATTTGTTTTTGATTTTTAAAAATATCTGGTTCTCTGATGCACAGCTCTTAAACGTGTGAGCCACAGAGGAGTTGTTTGCTGCTTTGGGTCATTTCATTGACATTTCCTGGAGAGTGTGTACAAGACAGTGTAGCAAGATTTCAGGAGTTTTATTTTTCTGAATGCGTCCCAACCATATTTTTTCTCAGTTCTCCCCCCTCCAACTCCCACGCTGGGAGCCTCCTGTGACTTGTGCTGACGGCTGCTTCCAGGTTGCCCGCGGTCTCCACAAGCACCCTGACAGCCACATAACACGTAATGGAAGCAGTGCAGCCAAGAAACACACTACGAAAGAAAGACAATAGACTGTTGGGAATAAAGTAATACAATTGGATGGAACAAAAACTAGCATTTAAGTTGTAAATGGAGTTCAATACTTCTGCTAATGTTTTGTCCAGCAGAGAAGGCCTTGTTATCACTGAAGGCCCACCACTCCTGTAACAGCAATGTTTTTGTTTTCCTACCAGGAGAGCCACATTATTCTGCTGTCATACCAGAAATTTGTTTTTTATTTCTGTATGTTGAGCTGTATGTATAAGGCTCACCTTCCTAACTGAGCAGTGCTATCCAAAAGCTCACTTATACACAGCACTGAATGTTTGAATGGACTGAGATTATCACACAGGGTTTCACTCTCATTTGTTCTTCAGCAAATATGTAGCTTTCACTGTAAACCGATAGCAGTTTAGACATGAAATAGTATTGCAGTTTAGTTTCTGTTTTACTCAACCTGCATCTTAATCATTAAGAAATGAGGAAATGCTTCATTTTTCACAATGCCAGTAAACCCAGAATTAAACCTGTCACACATATGTGTACCCACTGCTGCTAGGTTCTAGAGCATATACCATAGCATAGCTCCTAAAATTCACAACTTTTGTTAAGCCCTGTGAATACTTGTTTGTTTTCGTGGTACAATAAACAACAAAAATACAAGCACACAGAAAATGCACAGACTGTAGTACTCATTACAGGATGGAAATAAAAGAAAAATGTGATAATAATTTGAAACAATATGGGGCAATGATTAGCACTGGTGTCTATAAAATAAAACGGGGTTTGGTTCAAATCTTGTGGTTGATTTTTTTTCCCTCTCTCTCTGTGGAGTGTACATGTTGTCCGTGTGCCTGTATGACTTTCCTTATGATATTCTGGCTTTCTCCTATTCTTGAAACATGCAGATTAGATTATCAGGCTCATGGTGAATTTGAACTTTTTAATATCTGAACGGAAGCCGGGTCATGGCATGATGCTACCACAACTATGCTTCACTACAAGTATTCCGTCCTTTTCCCATGAAACACTGTCTTGGTTTTTGTTTTGTTCTGTTTTTAGTTTTTTTTAATACTAAATTTAAGGAATTCTATGCACTTGACTTGTTTGTTGTGAGTCAGAAAGGCCTTTGCCTACTCACCTTGTCCAGTATCTCAGATATGTAAAGAAGGCAATAAAGTCTCCTACACAGGGAGGGACCAGTACATGATCGATTTTCCTGCATCTCATTTCATTTCATTTTCTGTAACCACTTCATCCTAATTAGGGTCGCGGGGAGGCTGGTTCCCATCCCAGCCAACTCAGGGCGAGGGCAGAGTACACCCTGGACACCTCGCCAGGCCATCACAGGGCGGAAACACGCTGACGGCTTACACCCTGGACACCTCGCCAGGCCATCGCAGGGCGGAAACACGCTGACGGCTTTGCAGCCTACTCTTGTCGAAAGTCAGCAATGGTTCTTTTACATGCCTCACACCATAGACAGTGAGAGACATGGCCGGCCTTTGATAACCCAGTTAGCTGCACTGGGAGGACAGAGTGGGACTCGAACCTCCAACCTTTGGATCAGCAATCCGGCGCCTTATACCACTAGACCACCACTGTCCATTTCCTGCATCTCCTTTTTGGTTAATAACAGTCTAATGCATGATTTTTTTTTTTTTTTGCATTACCCCCTCTCTGTTCCCCATACAGAGTGTGATTTTGGTCTGTTGAGTTTTAGGAAGCAAGGCATAAACATAGACATTGTGTAGACATTGCAACTCAGTCATCAGTGTGACAGGATGGAGCTCAGTCCACTCCTTGTGATGCTCTGTGAGTAAATGTTCTTTGTTCCCTGTGTGTCTTTATTACAGTAATTGGTTATGGATTCAGTTTGCTGATATTCCTGACATCAGTTTCTGTGATTTAGTCTTTAGCTCAGATTTGTTGCTGAATTTACCACAAAAAGGTTAAAGTCTACTAAGTTGATTTTATAAGTAAAATGTATTAAATCACCAATGTACCACATGCGTCTCTAACAGAATTTGTAGTTTTAAATGTAGTTATCTATTAGTCAATTATAAATTTCATTTATTTAGGAATTCCATACATTTCATACATTATTTATGGTGGTGTAGGGGTTAGCACATCTGCCTCACCGTATTACCTTCCTGCTGTGAGACGGAAGTGCGAACTAATATGCCACTGTACCCAAACAGATCAGTTATTATATAACATTATATAAAAAAATACCAGCTTCATTATCTTCTGTCTATTTTTATTTAGAATTAAAGAAAATGGTGCTGTTGCAGCTAACTTTGTGTATTTATTTCTAGAACACTTCACAACTTATTAACGTCCAGGATTTAAAAATGGGTTTACACCTAATTGAAGTGAGCTCTGATCTAAAAGTACTGTTGAGAATTATTCAATTCTTATCTCTAGTGATTTTGAGGTTAATATTAATAATTGTTAGTGTTTTGCTGATCAGTTCACTGAAATATTATAAACTATTAAGTTTATGGAGCAAAATAAAAGGCCAGATCATCATTATTTTAAAATTCTTGACCTGTTCATCTTTAACCTTCTTAATATCCTTCAAATATACTTTAGAATTTGGGATTTCCGATCAGGTTTTATCTTTTAGTAACATCACTTGGATGATCAAACATGAACTCAGTTAATTTATTTATTCAGTGATTTTCAAAACCACTGGATTATCCTTTTCATTCATCCATTTTCTGAACCACTTGATCCTTACTAGGGTTGCGGGGAGCCTGGTGCCCATCTTAGCCAACTCCAGGCAAGGGTGGGATGCACCCGAGACAGCTAGCCAGGCCACCACAGGGCCAACACTCACACAACCCCCAACCACACACACACACACACACACACACACACACACACACATGAAAACAGTGAGCTCACACACACACACACACACACACACACACACACACACGCACACAGAACAGTGAGCACAGACACACACACACACACACACACACACACACACACACACACACACACACACACACACGAACAGTGAGCACAGACACACACACACACACACACACACACACACACACACACACACACACACACACACACATGAACAGTGAGCACAGACACACACACACACACACATACACACACATGAACAGTGAGCACAGATACATACACACACACACACACACACACACACACACACACAAACAGTGAGCACACACACACACACACACACACACACACACACACACACACACACACACACAGTGAGCACACACACACACACACACACACACACACACACACACACACATGAACAGTGAGCACACACACACACACACACATAAACAGTGAGCATACTTTAAATCTTTTTGTTTAAAGTTAGTCTTTGTTGGAAGTTGATCTATATTTCTTAAATTTTTTGTGTTCCTTAATGATAATATGCAGAGGATTACTTATAACAATTTTTTGACAAATAACACTATTTCTATTGGGGGTGGGGGGTGGAAGGGTTTCCCTCTTCCTAGGGGAGGTGAGACAGAAAATAATTGAGAAGCACTGGGTTTGATGTTTTGATCACGGGCACTTCAGCCATGAAGGTGGAGGAAGGAAAGGTGCAACTCACTCCCCCACTGCCACCACACATTTTACCTTCAGGTTAGGGAATAGAACTGGCAACATTTTGGGCCCAAAGCCACTTCTCTAACTATTAGGCCATCTTTTATTACGGCCACAGGAAGTATATCTTAGCTGACCATGAGTGTAAACAGAGGTACATGCTGACCAGTTTACCAAACCAACACAACCAACACGCACTCACACTCACAACTCGAGGCAACTTGGAACAGTCAGTAAACTTCGCGTCTCACTCTGAACTGTGAAAGGAAATTGGAGTAGCCATAGAAACTACAGAGAAATGTCCTCAAACCCAGGATTACTGTACTGTGCTTCAGATGTGCAACCTTTAGGCCACCATTCTCACCCATCCACATGCAAACACATCTGACTGGTTTATAACTAGATACAGTAAACATGTTAGATTGATACGAAGTGTTAGAATTGTCTTCCTTCTTCTTTTCTTTCCCCTTTATAAAAACATGGAGGTTTAGCATATCATTATGTATCGGATTTCCTGCCCTTCACTCTCTTACTTCCTTCTTTCCCCCAAACTTAGATTTACTATCTTAAGCCTCGGTATATGCAAACTTTGGGTGTCACTCATGAAGCTATTGCACTCTATCTGTATCTATGCGATTCTATACACCGTATTCCTCTCAGTTGACAGGCCTGACCGATCGCAGGAGTGAGAAAATGTTCCTTTTAAATTGGCAACCGACAGTATATTTGATCAGGTTCAAGCCCCACTCTCCTCGGGTTGTCACTGTCCCCCCCAGTGCAGCTGACGTGGTTATGAAAGGCCGGCCATGTCTCTCATTGTGCATGGTGTGAGGTTCAAGTACAAGAACCATTGCTGACTTTCAACAAAAGTAGCTGCAAAGCTATCAGTGTGTTTGTGCCCTGCGATGGCCTGGCAACCTGTCCAGGGTGTACAGAAAATGAATAAATGAGTATATTTGATCGTGACTTATGTTCAGCAGATTTTATTCGATTTTATTAGTTCCTCGGGGTTTGACTGCAGTAAGTGTTCTTTTACATCTACACGCTTCACGTTTATTTAACATATAGTTTTGGTACATGTTTTGAAAAGAGAACACAAAAAGAATATGCACTTCCTGTTTGACATTCGAGGTTTTTTTTAAAATAGAGATTGACATACTTAATTACCAAGTAAGTGGCTGCACACTGCAAGCTTCAGTCCTTTTGCACTATTGTTGCATGTTTTCATTTGAAACGTCTCACACACAAACATCGGTCACATCATTGATTATTGATCCAACTTACACACAAAAGAAATGCATATTTGCTGAAGACATTCATGTAATAATGCCTGTTACTCTCAACACTCAATATTAAGTACTCAGTTTTACATGAAGGTCTTCAGTAGATATACAGTATATTTTTTGTGTAAACTGGATGTATAATAAATGATGTGAACTTTCAATTATGTTAGCAACATTCGCAAATATGTTACTTTCCCTTTGATTAAATGGTAATGAAGATATGAGTCATTGCTGTGGTTTGGTGTGTATTTTAGAGTATTTGAGGAAATGTAATTTCCATCACATTCTACACAAAGGCAAATTATCATACCCACACATGCCCTTATTTCCTACTGCTGGTTTCTGTGGTGTGTGCCATGGTTTCTGAAGAAACACCAGCAGCATTCAATGAGATCATCTCATCAGAAAACATGAAGACATCACTGTAGACTTGGATCTAATTTTATAGGGTGTAACTTGCCCTCACCTAGAGTCGGCTGAGATGGGCACCCGCTTCCCCATGAGCCTAATTAGGATTAAGCTCGTCAGAAAATGAATGAATATATTAATAAATTTCTGAATTTCTTAATCCTAATTAGGGTCACTAGGAGGCTGATACCCATCTCAGCTGACTCTGGGCAAGGGCGAGGTATACCCTGGACAGCTCGCCAGGCCATCCAACACTCACACAACCATTTACACTCACACCTAGGGCCGAATTGGAACAGCTAATTAGCCTACTGTGCATGTTTTTGGATGGTGGGAGGAAACAAGCACAAGCACAAAGAGAACATGTAAACTTCACACACATCCGAGCTGGGAATCAAACCAGGGCCTTCTTGCTGTGATGAAGATGTGTTAACCACTACAGTACCATGCTGCTGTGGGGTCTACTTATCATCATCATCATCATCATCATCATCATCATCATCATCATCATCATCATCATCATCATCATCATATTCTTCTTCTTCTTCTTCTTCTTCTTCTTCTTCTTCTTCTGCTTTATCCGGGGTGAGGTTGTGGTGCCAGCAGCCTGTGCAATGGAGGTCCAGACATCTCTCTCCATAGCCACTTCTTCCAGCTCTTCCAGGGGGACACCGAGACATTCCAACACTAGCCAAGAGATATAATCCATCCAGTATGATCTAGGTCAACCCTGCGGCCTCTTCCCGGTTGGATATGCCCAAAACACCACACCAGGGGATCCTCTCAAAGTGGATAAGCAGAGGTTCTACTCCAAGCTTCTCACAGATGGCTGAGCTTCTCACTCTATCTCTAAGTGAGAGTCCCACCACCCTGCGAAGGAAACTCATTCACCCGCTTTTATCCGCAATCTTATTCTTTCTGTCACTACTCAAAGCTTGTGACCATAGGTGAGGCTTGGAACATAGATTGACTGGTAAATTGAGAGCTTTGCCTTTGGGCTTAGCTCCCTCTTCAACATGACAGACCGGTACAAGCCCCGCTTTACAGTAGAGGCTGCAGTGATCTGCCTGTTGATCTCTCAGTCCATCCTTCCCTCACTCCTGAACAAGACCCCAAGATACTCAAACTCCTCCACTTGGGGCAGAACCTCATTCCAGTTCCACAAGGTGCATAACACCCTTTTCTGGCTGAGAACCATAGCCTTGGACTTGAAGGTGCTGATTCTCATCCCGGTTGCTTCACACTTGGCTGTGATTCACTGTAATGAGAGCTGGAGGTCTCGGATTGATGAAGTCAAAAGGACAACATCATACATAAAAAGCAGAAACAAGATCCTTTGGACACCAAACCAGAACCCATCAAAGCCTTGGCTGTGCCTTGATATTCTATCCATAAAAATTCTGAACAGAATCAGTGACAAAGGACAGCCTTGCCAGACTCCAACCTCCACCAGAAATGATTGATTACCAATGTGGATCAAACTCTGGCTTTGATACACAGACTGAATGGCCAGTAGCAACGAGTCCGACACACCATTCTGCCAGAGCACGCCCCATAAGCCTGAGGGACACAAGTCGGGAGACTGCTCTAAATCCATAAAGCACGTGGACAGATTAGGCAAACTCCCTTGTTTACTTCAGGATCCTAGTGAGTGGAAAGAGTCGGTCGAGAGCAGGATGAAAACCATATTGTTCCTTCTGAATGCAAGGTTCAACCATCCTTCTCTGCAGCACCCCAGAATAGACTGTCCTGGGTAGACTGAGGAGTGTGATTCCATGATAATTGTAAAACACCCTCCGGTCCCCTTTTTGAAAAGGGGGACTACCACCCTGGTGTGACTATCCAGAGGTACAGTCCCTGATAACCAAGTGATGTTGCAGAGACGAGTCAAGCAAAACAGTCGTACAACATCCAGAGCTCTGAGATATTCAGGGCAGATCTCATCCTGCCCCGGAGCCCAACCAGCGAGGAGCTTTTTGATTCCTCGGCAACCTCAGCCCCAGTGATGGGTGGGCCGGCCCCCACCCAAACCCCCAGGGTCTTCCTCCTCCACAGAGGGCATGTTGGTGGGATTGAGGAGGTCCTCAAAATATTCCTTCCACTTCCTGACAACATCCATTGTCAATATTATTATTAGTAGTAGTAGTTTTCCCTGAGCAAAGTCCACACTAAATTGATTCACTTGTGTCCTGTTTTATTAAAAATTATCATGCAATGTGCACAGATGATGCATTTCAGAGAACCAGTCTATAATATTTCCTCCCTTAATGAAAGTGTATACTTCATGTGTCTCATTTCAGGACTTATATTACCATCTCTTATCTTAACACTGAAGATCTGCTTAAACCTCAAGCTCACCAAAAACATGGCCGCACATTATTATGTTCATGCTCATGTTCTGATCGGCAGCTGATAATGCAGTCAGCAATGCTGGAAATTTTCAGCCTCAGAGAAACCACAACAGCTTTCCTCCACTCTCTCGCTTTCTGTACTTCCTCTTTCAACACTTCTTTGTGTTTTTTTTTTTCTTCCACCACATTTAGATTAGGGAAAAAAATACAGTTTATTTACTGTTATAATGCATTTAATGCACACCATGATTAAATACTGAGTTCGTGTGGAAAATGAGTTGCATGTCGTAATCCCAAAAAGTATTAAATTGTTATTACCATACCTAACAATCTCTCTCTCTCTCTCTCTCTCTCTCTCTCTCTCTCTCTCTCTCTCTCTCTCTCTCTCTCTCTGAAGTATGATTGATTTTCTGCTATGCAGGAAATGCAACTTTTAACACTCACACTTCTCATTTAGTTAGTTAGTCATTCAGCATTGTGACAGTATGGAGCTTCATGCACTCTGTGTGATTCTCTGTGAGTAAATGTTCTTTGTGTGTTTATTATTGTTATTGGTGGTGAATTAATTTCTAATTAACAAGACCAGAGTCTTGTTATTTACTTATCATTTAAAGGTTTTGTTTTTTTTTTGTTTTTTGTTTTTTTTTTGGTGTGTTCAAATTATACCCAATTTCAATTACAAATAATACTTTACAAACACATTGAACAAACACTTTCAGCAAATGCAGACTTGTGCATCCCTGTGCAGAACAGTAAAGTAAATGATATTAATTGCTGTTACACACTGGTATTCAATGTTGTTGAAGATTTTACACTTTGCAGCAGGAATCCTCAGCAGAGCACTGTAGTCATAGTATATACATGGATGCTTGTGCGGTGTCCTATCCACTGTCCTATCCACTGTCCTATCCACTGTCCTATTCAGTGTCCTTAGGCAACATTACTACATTTTGTATATTATTATTTATGAGATTTATTCAAAACTAGGTTATCAAAGGCTGGCCATGTCTCTCACTGTCTATAGTGTGACTCATGTGAAAGAACCAGTGCTGACTTTCGACAAGAGTAACTGCAAAGCCGTCAGCGTGTTTCTGTCCTGCGATGGCCTGGCAAGCTGTCCAGGGTGTACTGTGCCCTTGCCCAGAGTCAGCTGGGATGGTCGCCAGTCTGCCTGCAACCCTAGGATTAAGCAGTTATAGAAAATGAACTGAACATTTATTTAAAATAAAAAAAATGTAAAAAAAAAAAAAAAAAAAAACAATCCAACTCATGGAGAAAATGCCAGAATCAGAAGCTCAACAGAAAATAAACTCACGAAATGCATCATTAAACGAACAAGGTAAATGATACAAATTTCTTTCTTTCTTCCTTTCGGCTTTTCTCCTTTTCTCGGGCGTCGCCACAGCGAATCACCTGATTCACACATTTGATTTGGCAGAGGTATTTACATGGGATGCCCTTCCTGTCACGACCCTTTTAGCAAGGGACAGAAACACGCTGATGGCTTTGCAGCTACTCTTTACGAAAGTCAGCAATGGTTCTTTTACATGAACCTCTCACCATAGACAGTGAGAGACATGGTGTGCCTTTGATAACCCAGTTAGCCGCACTGGGAGAAGGTAGATGATACAAATAAAAGCAGAAAATCAGTGACTGAAAAGAGTTGAAAACCAAACCTGGGCTCCGACACCTATTAACATAAACCTCAGTGAAAATCTCCACTTTTAGTCAGTGTCTAAATCGATATGTTACTTTTTTTCTACATTTGCTTTGTAATCATTTGTCTTCTGTACAGTGGATGACACTGGTGAACTAGCTATCCCACAAACCAGTGCAGGATGTAATATCTAGCAGGAGAATTTGCCAAGCAGACAGGAAATCAAATTTCAAAATGAGTTTGTTATTCACTGAGACACGGAACTGTACAGAAATATAGAACAGAATGAGTGCTGTTTTGAGTAACTTTATTGTGGCTTCAAGATCATTGTAGCATATAGAGTGTAAAACTAGTTTACAACATGTACAGATACTAATGTTGTTTTTTTTTATCTACATCTTTAAAAGGCTCACAAAATATATACAAATGAAAAAAGCACATGCTATCCACTTGAGATCCCTTCTTCTTTTCCTTTCGGCTTCTCCCTTCAGGGGTCGCCACAGCGAATCATCTGCCTCCATCTCACCCCATCCCCTGCATCTTCTTCTCTTACACCAACGACCTTCATGTCCTCCTTCACCACATCCATGAATCGTCTCTTTGGTTTCACCACATCCAGCATTCTTTCCCAGCTACATTGTGTGTGTGTGTACTGCACTTTTACCAAACTTGTTCCTGTTTGAAGACACTGATCACATTGCATTGTTATCAGTTGGTAATGAACAGAAGCAGTGTGGAGAAATTATAAACCACAAAACACTAGGATTTAGGTCTCAGGATCCAGGTTTTGACATTTACATTTTTTGAAAGTTTGGGTGTTAAAGGTGCTCGGTAAGTCTGTTGGGTTTTTACACCCGTGCCTAGTGACTCATCAGGCTGGTGCTTATCCCCAGTTTCCGTAGCGTGAAGTGAATAGAAGTTCAACTCCTCCTGGATGGGACGCTAGTCCATAACCGGTTACCATCCCAGTATATTTTTACTGGTACCCATTTATACTGCTGGGTGAACAGAGGCACACTTGTGGTTGAGACCTTGCCCAGGGGTCTTAACACAGTGAGGGTCTCAGTGAGATTTGAACTCACAACCTCCCGTTCATGAGCGCAGCACCCTAACCACTACACCGCCGGCCCCGTTAAAGGTGCTATTTGCTGGTATACTATTTAAAAAAAGTTGTCTGAATTTTTAAGAACATAAAGTAACCGGCTGGTCAGGACTTCTGGCTTTAATCAACTTATGTCTAACAGTTATGGCAGCTATTTTTTGAAAAATTGATAGAATGCTATAACATTAGTGACCCACATGTCTTGTTAATTTTGACTATTTTAACAGTAATTTTAACAAAATGATGCAAGTACTGCTTGCTCTTATCAGTCTTTCTGGGTCAGTCTGAATTTTTTTTCAAGAAAAGTTTTATAAAGTGAATATATTTCTGGTTGACTTCATTTCATTTGTTAATAGAAATCCAGTCATGCACATTAGGCCAGCAACGCAATCCAGAACTAGTCGGTCATCATTCATTTTCTGAACCACTTTATCAGGCAGCAGGGAGGTTGGCATCCATCTCAGCCAACTCCGTGAGAGGGTGAAGTACAACTTGGACAGCTTGCCAGGCCATTACAGGGCCAACACTCACACAACCATCCATACTTGTGCTCACACCTCGGGGTAATTTGAAACAGCAAACTCGTCTACCGTGCATGTTTGTGGACTGTAAGAGGAAACTGGAATACGCAGAGAAAACCCATGCAAGTACGAGCAAAATATGCAAACTCCACACATAAACGCATGAGCTGGGAATCAAACCCAGGACCGTCTTGCTGTGAGGTGGACATGCTAACCCCTATGCCACCATGCCACCAAATCCAGAACTAAAAGGGCAAATTAGGGCTAGTAATGAGATAAAACAATGAAATATATTTTGATTTTAAAAAGATGATTTAATCCAGAGGGCAGTGGTGGTCTAGTGGTATAAGGCGCCGGATCGCTGACCCAAAGGTTGGGGGTTCGAGTCCCACTCTCCACAAGGTTGTCACTGTCCTCCCAGTGCAGCTAACTGGGTTATCAAAGGCTGGCCATGTCTCTCACTGTCTATGGTGTGAGGCATGTGAAAGAACCATTGCTGACTTTCGACAAGAGTAGACTGCAAAGCCGTCAGCGTGTTTCCGCCCTGCGATGGCCTGGTGAGCTGTCCAGGGTGTACTCTGCCCTCGCCCTGAGTTGGCTGGGATGGGCACCAGCCTCCCCGTGACCCTAATTAGGATGAAGCGGTTACAGAAAATGAACTGAACTGATTTAATCCAGTGATTGTATTATGATGCGGTGCAAAAACATTTCACCCATTATTTCTCCTGCTTTACATCAGGGTTATAGCATAGCTGGTACCAATCCCAGATGATATCAGTATTTCAGATGATATCAGTATCAAATATTTACACAGCAGGTCACCATTCACTGCATATTTCACCCTCTTTGTGGTACATTTTCATTAAAGATGTAAGGATTCATGAGAAATGTCTGTGAAAAAAATTGCAAGGACACAAGCCTAAGCTGAGCACTTCATGAATGAAGTAAAACTTCTAGTAAGATTCTAGTGTTGTTTTATGTGAAATACAGGAGAACAACTTACAAATCCTTGTTTTCTTTTTTGCTAGTACAGTAACATAGTGGTTAACATGTCCGCCTCACAGGATAATGACCCTGGGTTTGTGTCCTGGGCTCAGAAAGGCTCAGCAAACAAAGCACTCTTTTTGAATTGCACGGTGTTTGAGGATTTCGTTTGGATGTTTTTTTTTTGTTGTTGTTGTTGTTTTTTTTTTTAATGTCCCAACACATCACTTTCCTTCAGTAAGGTTCAAATCTGGGATTTTGACTCATAAGTCTGTTTCTTGTTTTTCTTCCATTTCTTGAAGTCTTGAAATTACAGTATACTGTATATCTTTTACTTTCAACAATCCAGAGCAATGGAGAGTGTGGAAAAGAGGTGAAGAAGCGTGTGCAGGCAGGCTGGAATGGTTGGAGAAAAGTGTCCGGTGTGATGTGCGATAGGAGAGTGTCAGCAAGAATGAAGGGAAAAGTGTACAAGATGGTGGTGAGAGCAGCGATGTTGTATGGCTTAGAAACAGTGGCGCTGAGGAAAAGGCAGGAGGCAGAGCTGGAGGTAGCAGAGGTGAAAATGTTGAGGTTCTCTCTGGGAGTAACGAGGATGGATAGGATCAGAAATGAGTATATCAGAGGGACAGCACATGTAAGATGTTTTGGAGACAAAGCCAGAGAGGCTAGATTGAGATGGTTTGGACATGTACAGAGGAGGGATAGTGAGTATATTGGCAGTAGGATGCTGAGGTTGGAACTACCAGGCAGAAGGCCTCGAGGAAGACCAAAGAAGAGATTTATGGATGTGGTGAAGGAAGACATGAAGGTCGTTGGAGTCAGAAAAGAAGATGCGGAGGACAGGGTGAGGTGGAGGCGGATGATTTGCTGTGGCGACCCCTGAAGGGAGCAGCCGAAAGTAAAAGAAGAAGAAGAAGAAGAAGTATATCTTTCACTTTCAAGGCAAGTCAGATTTATAAATTTGGGACTCATGAACGGTTCTTCTCTCATCTAACCTTGATCTGAAACAAGTCACGATTTGTAGATATTTTTTGCTTGTAGTATAATTTAGAGATCTTTTAAAATCCCTTGCCATACTCAGCAGCATCTTTGTCAACATACTCATAGAAAATCTGGCATCTGTCGTGCTTTTTCATGGTATGAAACCACACTGTTACTCACATATCATCGTCTCTCCTTCCAGCCTGGATTCCCCGACTCTTACCTATAACTTTATAACCTTAAAACCCATCTGGTCTAACCTGCCCACAACAAACTACTCCATGGTAGAAAACTGGCAATCCAGATGGAATAAGGGAACAGCACCAAACAGGGACATCGTGAATGATCCAACAACTGCACTAAATGGTATGGATATTCGTCGAGACCTGTGGTGTAAATTGAATCGTTTTCGCTGCGGTACTGGCCCGTGCCGATACATGTTGGAAAAATGGGGATACATTGATTCACCAAATTGTGATTGTGGAGCTATCCAAACTATGCAGCACATACTACAAGAGTGCCCTGAAACACAACTGACAGGAGGCCTCTATGAACTACATGAGGCCACGGATGTCGCGGTTGAATGGCTGAGAAACAACAGCATACGATAGAAGAAGAAGAAGAAACCTATAACTTATCAAATTTACATCACTGTAGTTATTGTAGCCCCTCACATTTCCCTTGGTATTGAAAACTGGTACAAAAACACTTCTCCGCTTCGTCAGGCATCCTCTCAACTTTCAACATTGTGTTTAACTCTGCTATCTCATCTAAAAATATACACTGGTATATACTCTCAGCCAACTGTCTTTCATTCAGTCCTCATTCTCGACATCGCTGCCTTCACCGTTAATTCACCGTATACTCCGATTCACTATCTCCTCGTCCTCCAACTGTTTCTCTGTCATTTGCTTGATTCATCAGCTTCTCAAAACACACTTTCAACCGTCCCAGCACACTCTTCACTTGTCAGCACATTCCTATGCATGTGTTATCACCCTAGCTTGTGGAGGAAGGCTGCTGTTTTATGCTCGTTCTGAATTTCAAACAGCAGTCTTCCTCATTTAGCTTCAGATGAGCCCATTCATTCACTCACTCATTTACCAAACCCCTCCATCTTCCCAGGTTTACAGGAATTCTCAAACCTGTCTCAACCACCTTTTAGCTAACACTTCATCTTCTTCATTTTCTTTCGGCTGTTCCCTTTACGGGTCGCCACAGCAAATCCTCTGCCTCCATCTCACCCTGTCCTCTGCATCTTCTTCTCTTACACCAACTACCTTCATATCCTCCTTCACCACATCCATAAATCTCCTCTTTGGTCTTCCTCTAGGCCTTCTGCCTGGTAATGCCAACCTCAGCATCCTACTACCAATATAATCACTACCTTTGGGCAAACTCAAAGGTTTGTAAATATGACAAATGTGGTATAACAGGAATCAGGCACTACTGGAAAGGACGTTAATAAATACAAAACTATACAGATGCTCCCCAGATTACGAACGAGTTAGGTTCCAGATGGCCGTTCGTTAGATGAATTTGTTCGTAAGTTGTTACAGGGCATTCTTTAGAGGGGAACGTTTGTATAAGTAACCTATACAAGTTTGTACTGTATACAATCTCTCTCTCTCTCTCTCTCTCTCTCTCTCTCTCTCTCTCTCTCTCACACCCACACACACACGCACACACACACACACACACACACACACACACACACAGTTGACACTACAACTGGACAGTTGAATTGATCAGTTTCCGGTTGCCCTTGGATGGAGCACCGGAGAACTATAATCGAACTTCGACATGAAGATAATCTGATTTATTTATTTATTTATTTATTTACCTTAAGTGTGTGTAATGCTTCCTGGACAATTCTGTTTGATTGGTGGATTATTTGTGAATCATTTCCCCGATATGATTCATGGTTTGTGTCTCACTCAGCCCCATGTTGACCCGACTCGACTCAACCTGCTGCCCGCGCGCCTGAAGCTTTAGTCTTTATCCTGTTAAATCATGACCATCACAAATCATTGTTAATGACACCATTCCTCCCGTGGTACCACAGTAAACATCATCCTGCACATCAAAACCACTCAGCATCACCAAGGCACACCATTTAACCCACCGGTCCCGGCCCCGGTCCCAGATAATGACATTATTTTTTGAAACCTTTGGCAGAAATTCAGAAATGTATCGTTCTGCTTCTCTTCCCAGACCGCGTCAGCCACACCCCCCTCGGCTGCAGCCTCATAGGGGGTGTCCTAATTAGGGTCACGGGGAGGCTGGTGCCCATCCCAGCCAACTCAGGGCGAGGGCAGAGTACACTCTGGACAGCTCGCCAGGCCATCGCAGGGCAAAAACACGCCGACGGCTTTGCAGCCTACTCTTGTCGAAAGTCAGCAATGGTTCTTTTACATGCCTCACACCATAGACAGTGAGAGACATGGCCGGCCTTTGATAACCCAGTTAGCTGCACTGGGGAGGACAGTGACAACCTTGTGGAGAGTGGGACTCGAACCCCCAACCTTTGGATCAGCGATCCGGTACCTTATACCACTAGACCACCACTGCCCCCCTCAGGATAATGTTTAATCATATTCCATACTTATATTTATGATATATCTTTCTATAGATTTTATTCCGTTTCTATTATGACTTGCCGTTTAATTTCATTTCACTGTCACTCTCGACCTCGACCGTATGTTCGTATCTCTGGATGTTTGTAAAACGAATGTTCGTAAGTGGGAGAGCGTCTGTATTTTTAGAGGGAAACACTAACAATATTTCACCATGTACCATGCAGCACCATGTACCAAAGTGTTTTATCCCTGAATTTATCAGTAATGTCTGTTTCTCATCCTGCCTTTAGTGCTGACTGTAGTCACCCACTGTACACAAACAGGTGATGTGGTTCTGTTTCATTTTCATGAATTTGATTTGCATTATACTAGTATATGCATGCAGGTTTAAATACTTTATTTAAATACCCAGATATTTACGAAAATAATTCTGTCACAAATATTTCTTATGTGCCAAAAATGTCTTAATCAGATGTTTTTAATATTATAATCTTACAGGAGGTTTGAGTGCTGTGCTGAGTGTCAAGTCCAATTGGACAGAAGTGTTTGAAGGAGAGACTGTCACCCTTACATGTCAGATAGAAGGAGGAACAGACAAATGGACTACAATTTGGTCCAAGGATAATGCAGAACATATTAATACAACAGAAAGTGAATACATATATAAGGTGGAGGAAACTGTTACATTTACCTGTCAGGGAAAATGGACTGAAGGTGACCCACTCTTCACCGAATTGAGTAATTCTGTTACACTGTCCGTGTCCGGTGAGTTTCCTTTATTTCATTTTTGTCTTGAGAGAAACTCAGACATTATTCAGTAGAATATTGATATAATTTCACTTACAATGTATACTGTTCTCTGTAGGCTGTTGACATGGCTTATTTAAAAAATAAAAGCTGAAAAAAGAAAAGAAATTAAAGCGAGGTGTTTTCATGCTTTCAAATTGTAAACACAAAATACCATTTTACTGAAATTACTTGTGCGGTGAAGGCGGACATGAAGGTCATTGGCGTAAGAGTAGAAGATGCAGAGGATAGGGAGAGATGGAGGCAGATCATTTGCTGTGGCGACCCCTGAAGGGAACAGCCGAAAGGAAAAGAAGAAGAAGAAGAAGAAGACTTGTGGAGGCACTGAACTGTGTGTATGTGTGTGTGTGTGTAAAACGATATAAATCATATTACTGAATAGGCACATAATAGTAGGGTCCCAAAGAGGCTGGTGTCCATCTCAGCCAACTGAGGGCAAGGGCAGAGTACACCCTAGACAGCTCATCAGACTATTGCAAGGTAGAAACATGCTGACAGATATACAGCTGCTCTTGACGAAAGTCGGCAATGGTTGTTTTACATGAACCTCTCACCACCGATGGTGAGAAACATGGCGGGCCTCTGATAACCCAGGTAGCAGCACCTTGGGGACAGCAGTGACAGTTGTTGACAGTGGTGCTTGAACCACCAACCTTGGGATTGGTAATCCAGCACTTTACCACCACGCCACCACTGCCCTGCAACAGTAAAAAGCCAAAATTTGTGATTTTGGACTGTACCAGATGAAAAATAATAGAAATGGAAGCATGATCTTTAGATGTGGTTCCAAAGCATTGGACGTTACTGTCACATTGTGCTTGGGTGCAAAGTGTGAGTGAAGGAAACGGACACAAATAATGGACTCTGATGGCATTTCATAAAGAGTCAAACAAACTGAATTTGCAACAGTTTTGGGCATCTGGGTACTTGGCATGTAAAGCCTGCAGTGACTGTCACTAAAGGTGAAAACCAGCAGCTTGGCATCACTCTAAGGCAGGGGTGGGCAATTATTTTTGCTCAGGGGCTACATTGAGAGATTACCTTTCGGCTCTTTCCCTTTTCCAGGGAATCATCATAGTGAATGATTTGCATGTTTGATTTGGCGCCGTATAGGGTGCAGGATCGCTGATCCAAAGGTTGGGGGTTCGAGTCCCACTCGGCACATGGTTGTCACTGTCCTCCCCAGTGCAGCTAACTGGGTTATCAAAGGCGGGCCATGTCTGTCACTGTCTCTGGTGAGAGGTTCATGTAAAAGAACCATTGCTGACTTTCGTAAAGAGTAGCTGCAAAGTCGTCAGTGTATTTCTGTCCCTTGCTAAAAAGGGTTGTGACAGGAAGGGCATCCGACGTAAAAACCTCTGCCAAATCAAACGTGCGAATCAGATGATTCGCTGTGGCGACTCCCGAGTAAAAGGGAAAAAGCCGAAAGGAAGATAGATTTGCCAATGAATTGCCATTCAGTTTCCTAATAAGGGTCTAGTGCCCATCTTACCCGACTCTGGGCGAGGGCAGAGTACACCTTGGACAGCTTGCCAGGCCATTGCAGGGCCAACAATCATGGGTGATTTGGAACAGCAAATTAAACTACTGTATACGTTTTTGGACCGCGGCAGGAAACCAGAGTACTGGGAGGAAACTCATGCAGACATGTCGAGAGCATGCAAACTCCACACAGGCTGGGAATCAAACCCAGGTCTTGTCATTGTGAGGTGGATGTGCTAAGCACTACGCAACCATGACGCCTGTTTATTGAAGTTAAAAAATAATTCATCTAGAACCAGTAGTAATTTTGTTTCTTCCAGAGAATTTTTACATTTTTATTATGATAGGTGCAGTGTTTAACCTATGATAAATTGCATCATAAGAATTGTAATGTTAATCCCAAACATGTTTGATTTGTAACAGAAAAACCTAAACCTGAAGTCAGATCAGATCGTGAAGGAGACGTACTGACAGGAAACACAGTGACTCTGACCTGTACACTGAATCTACAGTCTCCTGGATGGAAGTTTTACTGGAACAAACACACACAGAGCACTGAGACTCAAACTCAAACCCACTCCTACACCATCAGTTCAGTTCAAGCCTCTGATGGAGGTCAGTACTGGTGCAGAGCTGGAAGAGGAAACCCAGTCTACTACACACACTACAGTGATGCACTCTGGGTAAATGTCACTGGTGAGTAATGGTAATTCTGCACAAGAGTAAACATATAAACAACATGTGAGCTGTGTTACAATATAACAACATTTACATAGATACATGCAAAGAATTTAGAGAGAGACAGTCTGAGACCGGCTGAGCAGGGCTAGCGAGAGGTGAACTGGAAAACAAGTGGTACAATACGAGTTTATCTCTAGTAGAAAATGTACCAGTGGAAGTGGTGGTCTAGTGGTATAGGGTGCTGGATCGCTGATCCAAAGGTTGGGGGTTCAAGTCCTACTCTCCACAACGTTGTCACTGTGAAAAGAAAAGCAGAGGAAGACCTTAATTTTGAAGAAGATGAAGAAATGGCAGCTGTAATGGGATTCTCAGGATTTGGTTCCGCCAAAAAGGGCCACTAAATGCTTATATCCTACTTGTCCATGCCGAAAACTCAGTGCCCTGTCCAGCTGGAGGACTGGTTAAAATTTGTCAGCTACAATGAATGCCATGGAAATTAAATTCTGTACAAAGCCAACAATTAATCCACTGATTTTGCCGCCATCACTTATTTGACATCGTTCATATTTCTGTTCATCTGGTGACTGTGTTCTATTCATTTGTCCTTTCTCTCCTGTATATTTTTGGGTTCCACAGAAAGCTAAAGCAGAATGGCAATGCTGACGACACGCTAATGGATATTTTTACTGTCAAGAGGCTTTTACTGTGTTGAAGCATAGATTTTTTTTTTTTTTTTCACCCACTGTCGATGGTGTGAGGCATGTAAAAGAACCATTGCTGACTTTCGTAAAGAGTAGGCTGCAAAGCCGTCAGCATGTTTCCGCCCTGCGATGGCTTGGCGAGCTGTCCATGGTGTACTCTGCCCTCGCCCGAAGTTTGCTGAGATGGGCACCAGCCTCCACGCGACCCAAATCAGGATTAAGCGGTTACAGAAAATGAACTGAACTGATGAACTGAGAAAATGTACCTTTAAAACCTGTAAAACCCTTGAGCATGCGGCTCAGAGGCTGTAAAACGTGTTTCATAAAGTTATTGCTTCAGAAAGATCAACACGCCGGAGTGGAGACCTGCCTGAGTGTGAATGAGTGAAGAGGACGGGTGGGTGTGGGTGTGTGGGTGTGGGTGTGTGGGTGTGGTTGGGGGGCGCTTTATACTGAAGCACTGAGTGTAAGAGGCTGTAGAACCTGAAAGAATGAGAGCGATTACAGAGTGAGGATGTGGAATGAACTAATCAGTGGTGGGCCGTCAGGGACAGCCAAGCCTCCTCTCCTGACCGAAACACTATCAGAAGCACTGATCTACATTTATAACTTAGTACTTGTTTCATTAAAATTCATTAATTTATTCCCAATTGTCTATTCTCTTCATTTTGTCGCATGTGATTTGGTTTGATTGCACTGCTTCCAGTACGTGTATGTGGATGTTAGGAGGGTTTGTTTTTTTTGTCCAATCAGATTTCAGCTTCTATATGGCGCCATGTCAATCTAATCTGCTCAGGGCCTTCAGAATCAGCACTGCTAGCTGATGTCCCTTAAAGTCTATTAACAGTAGGGAAGTTTCTTTAACAAATTAGATTTCAAATTCACCTCACAGGGCCAGCTTGCGGAATTATAATAGCGTCAGCGTTTTTAATCCTCTGATTGGTGGGTCAAATCAAAATTAGCTGAATAGCCTGGAGAGATCTATGCTATTTAAGTTCGAATTTTTCTTGCCCTTCATGGTTGATGAAGGTGGATAAATTAACGTGGTGTCGGACAGTCTTAAAAATCCATTTTTCAGGTTGAACTTTTCCAAAAAAAGCTAGACATTGTTAGGAGCGGTCAAGGAATATATATATATATATATATATATATATATATATATATATATATATATATATATATATATATATATATATATATATATATATATATATATATATATTCCTTGACTATTCCTAACAATATATATATATATATATTATATACAATGAATATAATATATATACAAACAAACATACAAAAAAAAAAACCCAAACAACAACAAAAAAAATATATATATATAATTTTTTTGTTGTTTGGGTTTTTTTTTTTGTATGTTTGTTTGTTTGTTTTTTCTTTTTATATTATTGATTGTTTGTATAATTGAGACATGACGGTGGTGGAATGAAGAGGTGGCTTAAGTCTGTTAAGTTTTACTGAAGGTCCAGGCACTAACTGTACAGCCACCACTGGAACTGAGAATAGATGTGTGTGTGTGTGTGTGTGTGTGTGTGTGTGTGTGTGTGTGTGTTATGAAAAGAGTAAACAGTCAAGACGACATACTGTAATTCAGCCATGACTAAATGATGTAGAGGATGTAATGATCAGTACAGTAACCTGATTATTTTTAGTGTTGAGTCTGTATTTAAAATTGTGATCAAAATTTACTTCATCAGTCATGATTGTTTTCTTTTACAGAGCTTCATTATTTCAGTGTGAGCAGATATATATTATACTCTGAATGGTTTCCTAAATTCTGTATTTCGTTTTAAAAACTCACTTATTTAAATAACAGTGTTGTAAATGAATTCATGTAGAAACAGTAGTGATTTTGTTTGTTACAGAGAGACCTAAAGCTGTGGTGATTATAAAGCCTGATACACAGGTGTTCAGAGGAGAGATGGCGACTTTCAGGTGTGAAATACAGACAGGAGGAGACACTGAGTGGATATACGACTGGTACAGGGACAATTCCACATTCTACCCATACCACACAACACAGGAGTTCAGTATCGACACTGGTACAGGTCATTATGGAGGTAAATACACCTGCAGAGGGAGGAGGACGAGAGACTCTCAGATCTCACAGACGAGTGATTCTGTTACACTCTCTGTATCAGGTGAGTCAGCGGATGAATTTTGTTTCAGATTTTATCATATAAACATCTTTTGGTTTTCAATATGTTTTATTTTAATAGTTTCCCATGTGTTCATTTTATTATTGTTGTTTTCTTAATTTCATTTTTTTTTTCATTTTGAAGTTACAGATTTATTTGATGTGTAAATAATGGCTGCCATTTATGAGTTATATTGATTGAATGACACATATTTCTATAAAATATATAGTTTGCTAGTACAGTCGGCCCCCTACCTACGAAATTAATCCATTCCAGTTTTAGTAATGCAGAGATTTCGTCAGTAGGGGTCGCATTTTACATGTTAAACACCTTTGATTCGTTCCAAGGCTCCAGTCTTTGGACTGGATGAACCGCATAAACCCTTTAAAAATTATAAAAGTACACCAATTTTGTATGAAATATGTGTTAAAAGTAAAAGACAATTACTTATTAAACCATTTAAACATTTTATTAACATATTAAACCATTGTATTAACATATTTATTAATTAAACCATTATTAAACATTTTTTATTAACACACACACACACACACACACACACACACACACACACACACACACATCTCTATCTCTCTCTCTCTCTCTCTCTCTCACACACACACACACACACACACACACACACACACACACACACACACACACACACACATGGACGGGATGTTTTATTTAAAACGGAATAAAAGTACCTTTTGAAAGATCAGAGGTCCTCACTGTATTTCCACTTTAAGATCTCCTTCTGATCTGCGTCATCCCTCATAGCCAATGGGAGGCCAGTGGGGCGGGATGTTGAGAGACAGCCAATGAGAGAGCAACTCGCGCATCATGTGAAATTTTGATTGACGCGTTTGAATTTTGACTTTCTTTTCGTAAGAGGGGGCTGTTTTCATTTCCTGACGTAAACTTAGGAAAATGTTCTTCATACCCCGGGGATTTCGTACCCAGGGGGCTTCGTAAGTAGGGGGCCGACGGTATTATAAATGGGAAACATGGAAGATGCCAAATTCAGTAGTTATTAACAGGCAAAACTTAAAATATATAATTGGTCCCGGCTCTGAAACTCTATTTGTAAAAGAGTATAAATTCAGGTTTATTGCAAACGTTAAACCCGCAGTACTTATTTTCTGGTTTGATAAGTAAATGTAAAATCTTATGACCTAAAAACATGCAATAAAAGTGTGTAATGGAAATTAAATAAGTTTATATAGATGACATTATATAACAGGTGTGTTCAAAATCCAACATGAATTTTTAATTATTTTGGGGGTTTTTTTGGATTAAAAACTTTTTGAAAGCGGGAAAGTCTGACTAACATTAACATTTCTTTTTAAGGAGAGATTTGGAAAAGAATGTTGCAAACAATATTTCAATAAATAAAACACATTGTTTTATTTACAATAAAACTTTATTCTGTCTTCCTTTCGGCTTTTTCCCTTTCACTCGGGAGTCGCCACAGCGAATCATCTGATTCGCACGTTTGGTTTGGCAGAGGTTTTTACGTCGGATGCCCTTCCTGTCACAACCCTTTTTAGCAAGGGCAGAAACACGCTGACGACTTTGCAGCTACTCTTTACGAATGTCAGCAATGGTTCTTTTACGTGAACCTCTCACCATAGACAGTGAGAGACATGGCCCGCCTTTGATAACCCAGTTAGCTGCACTGGGGGGGGACAGTGACAACCTTGTGGAGAGTGGGACTCGAACCCCCAACCTTTGGATCAGCGATCCAGCACCCTATGCCACTAGACCACCACTGCCCCTTACAATAAAACTTTATATTTATATATAAAAAAATTATATACATTTAACATAACTTCGGGGAATAACAAAAGATGAATGGAAAAAAGTAACTGAGATCTAAAAAAAAAAAAAAAAAAATTAATGGCCTATTTTTTTTCCATTTTTTACAATACAGTGGCGCCTCGAAATCCAAATGCTCTAGAGTTCAAAAAATCAGAATCTGAACAAAATATCCGTGATTTTTTTTTTCTCCCGGAAACCAAACAAAAACCAGAAGTCGAAGTTGAGAAATGCGTGAGAAAAAACGAGACACAGAGGGAGGAAAAGTGCATGACTTCTGGAAGTCCGGAAGTTGTTGATACTATGTATCACCCTGATGAAGCACACTGTTCTGGGGAAGACCGGAAGTTGTTGATACCATGTATCACCCTGATAAGCTGTTCTGGGGAAGTCCGAAAGTTGTTAATACAGTACTATGTATCACCCTCATAAAGGTACAGCTAGCACTAAAGCACTAAAGCTAAGCTAAAACTCTAAAGCTAAGCTAAAGCGCTAGCAGTGCTGTGAACACCTTTAACTATGAGATCATGAGCCACTTCCGTAAGGTTTTTACGTAAGATTTTTACAAAAAGAAGGCAGAAACAAGCCACATTAGAAATGTTCTTCAAGAAAAGAAAGGAACATCCTGAAGAAGAGTCATCCATGCAAAGGGGTAGCAAGAGAAAAAAAAAACACCTTTGGCTGATTTACATGAAGCTGTTATGGAAGGAAATCTGCTTCCTCTCTCCCTCTCTGTTGGGGAAGGGTATCCGGCTCTTCTCTTCCTCTCCAACATTTATGCATGCCAACTGCTCATGACCACAAATGTTAAAATTCTTATCTTTATTGTTCTTTCTTATGCTTTAACTACACTGTGGTTTTTATTTTGGCGTGATATGGTCTCTCACAAAAGAGTTCCGTGTTGAAATGCGCGTTGGAGAGAAATGTGGATGTCAAACGCAGGTGGAATAGTAAACACACACATCTGATTCCACTTAATCATGGTCTATAAAGACTAGTAGCGCTCTTCCTGGTGCTAGAAGATTGTCCCGCTTCCCCATGAGAGCCAGAGAGATCATGGGGAAGCGGGACAATCTTCTAGGGAAAAGGGACAATCTTCGAGCACCGGGATGAGCACTCTTCTAGTCTTTATAGCCTGTGATTAAGTGGAATCAGGTGTATGTGTGTGTTTAGCGCTCCACCCGCATGTGACTTCAACGTGCACAGAGAGAGAGAGAGAGAGAGAGCTTGAGAGAGAGAGAGAGAGAGAGAGAGCAGCCAAAACCATAGTCTCTCACAACACAGACCATAAAGCAGTGTACTGTAATCAATCATTTTTTTTCACTTAATTTGTGGACCTATGGTATGAGTGACGGTACTGTTAACTTTAAATCAAAATATGATGGAACGGATTAAGACCATTTACATTATTTGTAATGGGAAAAGAGGATTCAGACTTCGAACAAATCAGAATCCAAAAAGTCGTCTGGAACCGATTAAGTTCGAGTACCGAAGCTCCACTGTATTTAAAACGTGATATGTTGTAAAAATAATAAGTGTGAAATTCATGTTTGATTTGTAACAGAAAAACCTAAACCTGAACTCAGATCAGATCGTGAAGGAGACGTACTGACAGGACACTCAGTGACTCTGAACTGTACACTGAATCTACAGTCTTCTGGATGGACGTTTTACTGGAACAAAGCCACACAGAGCACTGAGACTCAAACTCAAACCCAGTCCTACACCATCAGTTTGGTTCGAGTCTCTGATGGAGGTCAGTTCTGGTGCAGAGCTGGAAGAGGAAACCCAGTCTACTACACACACTACAGTGATGCACTCTGGGTAAATGTTATTGGTGAGTAAGAGACTTTGTGTTAAATGATCGTACACAACACTGAATACATAAACAACATGTGATCAGCTAAATTATTTAATTAAAGTTAATCAGAGAGACAGTATTTCTGTGTGAACAAACACTAAATAAATAGAAAGTATGTATTGTGCTGCTCTGTGATAGACGGTGAATAAAATACAGCCAAACATATTTTTATATTCGTTTCTGCAGCATGTCAGTCTCACAACAGGAAGGTCATGGGTTTAAGCTCCGTGCCTGGCGAGGGTTTTTCTGTGTGGAGTTTGCATGTTGTTTCCGTGATTGTTTGTTTCCTCTCGTTTCTCTGCACTCTACCTTAGTTTCCACTTAGAGTCCAAGACATGCACATTTGGCTCTGTGCATATTTTTGATTTGCTCCAGGTGTGAATGGACTTCTTTGATTTTCTTCACCCTGCAATGGACTGGTGAGCACTAATGTTTGCAAGGCAGGTGCAGCACGGGTTGCACTAAAGTTAATTTTGATTTCCCAGAGAATGCAATTCCAGAGACGCCTTTCTGACTTATTTTAGGATTGGAGCCATCAATCATTCCACCCCCCTCACACCCCCACCTTCTTTCCTTGCAGCAGCAGCCAGACAATGCAATTCTTCCTCTAGGTCAGCAACATGTTGAACTTTCTTCTGACATAAAATAATTTCCATATTTTGGAAGTCCATCTTCTACATGTGGGGAGGGTTTTCTCACTCTTTTTATCGGGTTGGGTCATTCAATTTCAAGATATTTGCCTGGTACCAGGAGTTAGCAAAAGGTCCCAAATGTTCCCAAACAGTGGCAAAATATCAGCGAGCATTAATATCAACCGTTTCGGGTTAATTTTCCCACCGTGTTTCAAAAACAGTTCCAGAAAAAGTTATATGATTGTTGCTACAAGTTGCTTTTATCTCTTAGGGTCCAGTGGAGGATAACAAAGCAGCTTCTTTCCTCAAACGCCTAAAGGAGGCTAGTATGGTGGCATTCGTGGCCAGTAAAGCCTTATGAGGAGGCCTCCATTCCCAAATGTCCATTTATGCAAATGAGGTAGCAGTCATTCCTAATCAAGCAAGAAAGGCTAATGGAGTGTTTTTCATCCTTGAACATGCAGTGAAGAATAGTGAGACAATCCTCACCCCGAGAATCTAATGAAGGCTAATAAAGGTGGCCATCCTACCAAATACCACTAAAACGGAAAATATTGCGCAACTGAGCTTCTATAATGAGCATCGTGTCCTATCTGGACAAAAACCAGACCATTCCCCGGATCGTCTGTGTCTCCCTCTGAGTGTCGTTCCGACCTAAATCAGAAGCTACATACTGTATGTGTAAGAACCTAGTTCTAATAATTCGTAGTTAAGGTTGATTAAACGTATTAGACTGATAGTCAATGAATATTTCAATAACTTGTTTGCGAAAACAGATACGAGTCAAACTGTTTTAATGATGAGTAAACTTACTATTTTATAAGCTTAAAGAAAAAAAAACTTGTTTTTGAGTACATTGAAAAAAAATCTCCTGAAAAAGATTTTCTCAGAACACTCTGAATGGTTTCCTAAATTCTGTGTTTCATTTTAAAATCTCACTAAATAACAGTGTTGGAAATGAATTCAGATAAAAACAGTAGTGATTTTGTTTGTTTCAGAGAGTCCTAAAGCTGTGGTGATTATAAAGCCTGATACACAGGTGTACAGAGAAGAGACTGTGACTTTCAGGTGTGAAATACAGACAGAAAGAGACACTGAGTGGATATACGACTGGTACAGGGACGATTACACATTCTACCCATACCGCACAGCACAGGAGTTCAGTTTCGACACTGGTACAGGTCATTATGGAGGTAAATACACCTGCAGAGGGAGGAGGAGGAGAGACTCTCAGATCTCACAGACGAGTGATTCTGTTACACTTTCTGTATCAGGTGAGTGTGGGAATGGTATTTCTGATAAATATGTGTCTTATATTTGAAGATTTTGCTCCAGATTTCATTACTTTATAAATGTGTGTGACATTTTTTCCTTGGCTATGATTTCTTTTCCAAATTATTTTTATCTATCTATCTATCTATCTATCTATCTATCTATCTATCTATCTATCTATCTATCTATCTATCTATCTATCTATTATTCTGATCATATTGTCATGGTTTTTCCACTCTTCATCTTCTTCTTTCAACTTTTTCCCATTCTCGAGAGTCGCCACAGCGAATCATCTGATTCGCACATTTGATTTGACATGGGTTTTTACGTCGGATGCCCTTCCTGTCACAACCCTTTGGCAAGAGACAGAAACACGCTGACGGCTTTGCAGCCTATTCTTTACTAAAGTCATCAATGGTACTTTTACATGCCTCTCACCATAGACAGTGAGAGACATGGCCCGCCTTTAATAACTCAGTTAGCTGCACTGGGGGGGATGGCGACAACCTAGTGGGGACTCAAACCCCCAACCTTAGGATCAACGACCCTGCGCCATATCCACTAGACCACCACTGCCCACGTTTTTCCACTCTTCACGATTTATGAATAAAAATATAAATGTTTGAATAATAAAAGTACAGTAGTGCCTCGGTACTCGACCATAATTCGTTCCAGACGACTGGTCGAATTTTGATTTGGTCGAATTCCGAATCCACTTTTCTCATTACAAATAATGTAAAAGGTCTTAATCCGTTCTGTCATCTTTTGAACAGAAGTTAACGGTACCGTAACTCTTACCATAGGTCCTCAAATTAAGTGAAAAAATTATTGAATACAGTACACTATGTTATGGTCTGTGTTGTGAGAGACTCTGATTTTGGCTTCTCTCTCTCTCTCTCTCTCTCTCTCTCTCTCTCTCTCTCTCTCTGTGCGCTCTTGAGAGGGCTGTGGCTGTCACACGGGGGTGGAGCGCTAAACACACACACCTGATTCCACTTAATCAGGTGTTATAAAGACAAGCAGAGCACTCCTCCTGGTGCTACAAGATTGTCCCTCTTCCCCATGATCTCTCTGGCTCTCAGCTCTGTGTGCCACCAATTCTCGCTTTAGTGTATGATTTCCGTTTTCTCCACATGTCCAACAGTGACTACGGTTTCCCCACACTCTAGTGCCTTCTCTGTGAACAATAAAGCTCCTTCATTTCTATCACACTCTGTCTCCTGCATTTTTGGGTCCAGCTGAATGTTCCTGGCATCACAGAATCTTCTAGCCCTTCTGTACGGAGGAAAATCATAAACTAAATCGTGAACCTGTCAAGCACGGAGCTGAGAGCCAGAGAGATCACGAGGAAGAGGGACAATCTTCTAGCACTGAGAGGAGTGTGTTTTTCATCTTTATAGCCCTGTGATTGCTGAATAAAATGAGGTGTGTGTGCTAAGTGCTCTACCCTTGTGTGATAGCCACACTTCTCTCCAGCACACAGAGAGAGAGAGAGACACAGAGAGAGACACATAGAGAGAGAGGGAGAGAGAGAGAGAGAGAGCGAGAGAGAGAGAGAGAGAGAAAGAGAGAGAGATGCCAAAACCAAAATCTCTCACAACACAGACCATAACACACTAAAATAAAAACCACAGTACAGTTAAAGCATAAGAACAATGAAGATAAGAATTTTTACGTTTGTGGTGGTGAGCAGTTGGCATATGTAAATGTTAGAGATGGAGAGGAGAGGCGGATACCATTCCATAACAGAGAGGGAGAGAGAAGAATCTCCTTCCATAACAGCTTCAGGTGAATCAGCCAATGGTGTTTTTTTTTTTTTTTCTCTTGCCACTCGTTTTGGCACGGATGACTCCTCTTCAGGATGTCACTTTCTTTTCTTGAAGAACATTTCTAACGTGGCTTGTTTCTGCCTTCTTTTCAAAACCTTATGGAAGTGGCTCATGACCTCATCGTTAAAGGTGTTCACAGAGATACACAGTATCAACAACTTCCGGACTTTCAGAAAGCGTGCATTCCCCCTCCCTCTCGGTCTCGTTTTTTCTCACATTTCTTTAGCATTCAACTTCCGGATTTTGGTCAACTTCCGGGACAAAAAAAAAAATCACGGCTTTTTTGGTTGAATTCTGATTTGTTCAATCCCTAAAATAATCTGTACTCTGTACAGTAAACTGTACACTGTAAACTGTAATCGCTTCTACAGTAGTAAAGAAATCTTATCTCAAATCGTGTGTTTAATTTCTAACAGAAAAACCTAAACCTGAACTCAGATCAGATCGTGAAGGAGACGTACTGACAGGAAACTCAGTGACACTGAACTGTACACTGAATCTACAGTCTTCTGGATGGAAGTTTTACTGGAACAAACACACACAGAGCACTGAGACTCAAACTCAAACCCACTCCTACACCATCAGTTCAGTTCAAGTCTCTGATGGAGGTCGGTACTGGTGCAGAGCTGGAAGAGGAAACCCAGTCTACTACACACACTACAGTGATGCACTATGGGTAAATGTTATTGGTGAGTAAGAGACTTTCTGGTCAATGATTGTACACAACACTGAATACATAAACAACATGTGATCCGCTAAATCATTTAATTAAAGTTAATCAGAGAGGCCGTGTAACTGTGGCTTTACAGTATTTCTGTGTGAACAAACACTAAATAAATAGAAAGTATGTATTGTGTTGCTCCGTGATAGACGGTGAACAAAATACAGCCAGTCATATTTTTATATTCGTTTCTGCAGCATGTCAGTCTCATAGCAAGAAGGTCATGAGTTTAAGCCCCGTGCCTGGCGAGGGTATTTCTGTGTGGAATTTGCATGTTGTTCCCGTGTTTGTTTGTTTGTTTCCTCTCGTTTCTCTGCACTCTACATTAGTTTCCAACTACAGTCCGAGACATGCACATTAGGCTCTGTGCATATTTTTGATTTGCTCCAGGTGTGAATGGAAGTGTGATTACTTCTTTGATTTTGTTCACCTTGCAATGGACTGGTGAGCACTAATGTTTGCAAGGCAGTTGCAGTGTGGGCCGCACTAAAGCAGTGCTTTTCAGTTATTTTCTGTGGCACCCCCTCTAGGAAGAAAAAAAGACATTTCACATTCCCCCCCAACCCCAAACCGAGCCGCGAGAGACTATAAACAGTCCTTTTATTAGTCTATAATAGTAATATTAAATCTCTGCATAACATTGTATCTTTATTAACTTTAAACATAAAAAAGAAAGTACACTATTCCAGAAAAGCATGTTTCCCAGGGTCGTACCCCCACCCCCCCACCCCAAGGCATCATACCGTGCCCTTCGCACCACTATTTGAGTAGCACTGCACTAAAGTTAAGTATGGTTTGCTGGAGAATACAATGCTAGGGAGGCTTTTCTGGCTTCTTTATAAGATCGGAGCCATCAATCAATCAATCAATCAATCAATCATGCCCCCCTAACCAGCAGCAGCCAGACAATGCAATTCTTCCTCTCAGACAGCATCCTGTTGGAATTTCTACTGACAGAAAACAATTCACATATTTTGGAAGTCCATTTTCTATATCTGTGGAGGGTTTTCTCACCATTTTTATAGGGTTGGGTGGTTCAATTCCAACACTCAAGTGACATTTGCCTGGTATTTTACCAGAAGTTAGCAAAAGCTCCCAAATGTTCCCAAACAGTGGCAAAATAGCGGCAAGCATTAATATCAACTGCTTCAGGTTAATTTTCCCACCGTGTTTCAAAAACAGTTCTAGAAGAAGTTGTATGTTGACACAGGTTGCTTTTATCCTTTAATGTCCAGTGGAGGAAAACACAGCAGCTGCTTTCCCCAAATACCCAAAGGAGGCTATTAAGGTGGGCTTCGTAGCCAGTAAAGGCTTATGAGGAGACCTCCATTCCTGAATGTCCATTGATGTAAACAAGGTAGCAGTCATCCCCAAGCAAGCAAGAAAGGCTAATAGAGTATTCTTCATCCTTGAACATCCAGTGAAGAATAGTGGACTATGCTCACCCTGAGAAAGGCTAATAAAGGCTGCCATCCTACCAAATACCACACAAAAACAAAGAAAAGAAAATATGGCGCAACTGAGCTTCTATAATGAGCAATGTATCCTTAATCAGAAGCTACATATGTGAAAGAACCGATTTATAATAGTTTTGTAGTTAAACGTATTATACTGATAGTCAACGAATATTTGAATAACTTGTTTGCAAAACCAGATACAAGTCAAACTGTTGTAAATATGAGTAATATTACTTTTTTTATAAGCTTGAAGAAGAAAAAAAAAACTTTTTTGAGTACGAAAGAGAAAAATCTCCTGAAAAAGTTTTTTCTCAGAACACTCAGAATGGTTTCTGTATTTCGTTTTAAAATCTCACTTATTTAAATAACAGTGTTGTAAATGAATTCAGATAGAAACAGGAGTGATTTTGTTTGTTACAGAGAGACCTAAAGCTGTGGTGATTATAAAGCCTGATACACAGGTGTTCAGAGGAGAGACTGTGACTTTCAGGTGTGAAATACAGACAGGAAGAGACACTGAGTGGATATACGACTGGTACAGGGACGATTCCACATCCTACCCATACCACACAACACAGGAGTTCAGTATCTACACTGGTACAGGTGATGATGGAGGTAAATACACCTGCAGAGGGAGGAGGAGGAGAGACTCTCAGATCTCACAGACGAGTGATTCTGTTACTCTCTCTGTATCAGGTGAGTGTGGGAATGGTATTTCTGATAAATATGTGTTATTAGTCACAATTTAGAGGATGTCTGAAAACAGGAAAAATATTTGATATCAACATCAGTTTATTTAACCGTTTACAGCATCTCAACTATTTCCAAAAAAAAAAAAAACATATCATTAAAATTAGCAATAAACACTGTGTGTAATTGCTTAGTAAGATACAAAGATAGATTTATTGTTTATGTTCTAAAGGTAAATGCTTCGCTTCATCATTTTATATCAACAGAAAAACCCAAACCGACTGTGAGAGTGAAACCTCAGCGCTCCGTCTACGCTGGAGACTCGGTTACTCTGAGCTGCAATCTGCAGTCGACTGGATGGACTTTTTCCTGGTACCAGGCATATCCACAATATTGGTCGCATCGAACCCCTGTAGGAACAGATACCAGCATTTACAATATTACAGTCTCTAGTGCAGGACAAAAATATTACTACTGTAAAGCACGCAGGGGAAACTACGACTCACAGTTCAGTGATAGAGCCGAGATTACAGTCACAGGTACATCATGCTTTATACATTTACACTACAGATTTAAAATTAGGACAATGGTGAAAAGTAAAAAAAAAAAAAAAACATCAGAAGGGTGTAATGATGTGATAAGTAAATATATATCATGCATATAATGCTGTATATATTTTTAAAAGGAAAAATAAATCTGTATTTTCTGTTATTAAATTATATAAATTTAAATCATGTGAATAGTCTCAAGATGTTTAAATTGGCCCTGCAATGGCCTGGTAAGATATGAAGGGTGTACTCTATCCTTGTGGAGAGTTAGCTGAGATGGGATCCAGTCTCCCCGCAACCCTAATTAGGATTAAGTGGTTCAGAAAATAAATGAATGAATGTTGAAACAGGGGCAGTGGTGGTCTAGTGGTATAAGGCGCCGGATCGCTGATCCAATGGTTGGGGGTTCGAGTCCCACTCTCCACAAGGTTGTCACTGTCCTCCCCAGTGCAGCTAACTGGGTTATCAAAGGCCGGCCATGTCTCACACTGTCTATGGTGTGAGACATGTAAAAGAACCATTGCTGACTTTCGTAAAGAGTAGCTGCAAAGTCGTCAGCGTGTTTCCGCCTGGCGAGCTGTCCAGGGTGTACTCTGCCCTCGCTCTGAGTTGGCCAGGGTGTACTTTTCCCCTGCCCAGAGTTGGCTGAGATGGGCTCCAGTCTCCCTGCAACCCTAATTAGGATTAAGTAGTTCAGAAAATAAATGAATGAATGTTTGATCTGTTTTGCTGTTTTTCTATAGAGAGACCAAAAGCTGCAGTGAAAGTCCAGCCAGCTGAGAGTTTGTTCATTGGGGAAACCGTCACTCTCACATGTGAGATACAGACTGGAGGACTCTGGCAGTACCACTGGTACAGAGATAATAAAAAACTCAGAGATGCTGCTCGAAAGAAAATAATCACAATCAGGGATGTTAAAGAATCTGATAAAGGTGATTATACATGTAAAGGAACAAAGTCATCAAACCCCGAATACACAGAGATCAGTGATGCTGTTACACTGACTGTATCAGGTGAGTGTGTTTTATTATCATTTATTTTTTACTTACATGAACAGTGAAAGGCTTAGAGGTGAATTTTATATAGAACACAGTGAGTTATAAGCTCTTGAGCTGTCAGTTCATTTTATTAAATACAGACTACATGAACTAAAAGTACAGTAACTTACTATAATAAATCTTGTAATATTTGGTCCAGGATTTACATGTTTGAATCTTAAAAGTTTTCTGCGGGTGAAGGTTCGTGACAGATTTTTAAATATCACAAGTTTGGAGAGCGCGGTGTTGGCCTCGTAGTATAGGGCGCTGGATCGCTGATCCAAAGGTTGGGGGTTCGAGTCCCACTCTCCACAAGGTTGTCACTGTCCCCCCCCAGTGCAGATAACTGGTTATCAAAGGCGGGCCATGTCTCTCACTGTCCATGGTGAGGGGCATGTAAAAGAACCATTGCTGACTTTCGTAAAGAGTCACTGCAAAGCCGTCACCGTGTTTCCACCTTGCAATGGCCTGGCGAGCTGTCCAGGGTGTGCTATGCCCTTGGCCATAGTCGGCTGGACTGTGCACCAGTCTCCCTGCGACCCTAATTAGGATTAAGCGATGACAGAGGATGAAATGAAATGAGAGAAGTTTGTAGAACAGTATTTTGCCTGTGAGGGATAATGTGCACTGAGACGGTCATTACTGTGAAATAAACCCTGATGGACGATGTGATGAGAGGCGGAGAGGTCTTGTCGCACCCTAATGTGGATTGTGTGTGTGTGCATGTGTGTGTGTGTGTGTGATAATAACTGACATATTACTATCTTAATAAATTAATACGCTATTTACTCACTTACAGAGTGAAATAAACAAATTAATGTTTATTAACAGAAGAATCACATGATGTAGGACTGTCTTTCTAGTGTGTTTGTCCTTTTTTATTTATTATTTGTGAATATGATTGTTTTAAGTGAAACTAATGTAATTAAATAAGATCTAATTGTTCCGCTGAAATGACCACAGATACAGTAATAAGATGTTTATTCACTTTTAGAAGTGATTACTGTAATAAAGAAATCACAAATTAAACCCTGTGTTTGATTTGTAACAGAAAAACCTAAACCTGAACTCAGATCAGATCGTGAAGGAGACGTACTGACAGGAAACGCAGTGACTCTGACCTGTACACTGAATCTACAGTCTCCTGGATGGAAGTTTTACTGGAACAAACACACACAGAGCACTGAGACTCAAACTCAAACCCACTCCTACACCATCAGATCAGTTCGAGTCTCTGATGGAGGTCAGTTCTGGTGCAGAGCTGGAAGAGGAAACCCAGTCTACTACACACACTACAGTGATGCACTCTGGGTAAATGTTATTGGTGAGTAAGAGATTTTCTGTTAAAAGACTGTACACAACACTGAATACATAAACTTCACATGATCGGCTAAATCATTTAATTAAAGTAATCAGAGAGGCCGTGTGAGTTTGGCTTTAATTCTGTGTGAACAAACACTAAATAAATATAAAGTATGTGTTGTATTACTCTGTGATAGACGGTCAACAAAATACAGCCAGACATATTTTTATATTCGTTTCTGCAGCATGTCTGTCTCACAGCAGGAAGGTCATGGGTTTATGCTCTGTGGATGGCCAAGGTTTTTCTGTGTGGAGTTTGCATGTTGTTTCCGTGATTGTTTGTTTCCTCTCGTTTCTCTGCACTCTACATGAGTTTCCAACTACAGTCCAAGACATGCACGTTAGGCTCTGTGGATAGTTTTGATTTTCTTCTCCGGGTGTGAATGGAAGTGTGATTACTTGTTTGATTTTGTTCACCCTGCAATGGACTGGTGAGGACACATGTTTGCAAGGCAGTTGCAGCACGGGTCGCACTTAAGTTAATCTTGGTTTGCCGGACAATACTGTGCCAGGGACGCTTTTCTGAATTCTTTATAGGACTGGAGCCATCAATCAATCAATCATTTCCTCCTCACACCCCCACCTTCTTTCCTTGTGTGCAGAAGCAGCAGCCAGACAATGCAATTCTTCCTCTAGAACAGCAGCATGTTGGACTTTCTTCCAACATAAAGCAATTTCCATATTTTGGAAGTCCATCTTCTATATCTGGGCAGGGTTTTCTCGCCCTTTTAAGGGGTTGGATTGTTCAATTTCAAGACATTTGCCTGGTACCAGGAGTTAGCAAAAGGTCCCAAATCTTCCCAAACAGTGGCAAAATATCAGCGAGCATTAATATCAACTGTTTTGTGTTAATTTCCCCACTGTGTTTCAAAAACAGTTCCAGAAAAAGTTGTATGATTGTTGCTACAGTTTGCTTTTATCGCTTAATGTCCAGTGGAGGATAAGAAAGCAGCTTCTTTCACCAAATGCTCAAAGGAGGCTAGTGCAGTGGCATTGGTGGCCAGTAGAGGCTCATGAGGAGGCCTCCATTCCTGAATGTCCATTGATACGAACGAGGTAGCAGTCATTCCTAAACAAGCAGGAAAGGCTAATGGAGTTTTTTTCATCCTTGAACAACCAGTGAAGGATAGCAAGTCAACCCACACCTTGAAAATCTAGTGAAGGTTAATAAAGGCTGCCATCCTACCAAATACCATTAAAAAGAAAAATATGGAGCAACTGAGCTTCTATAATGAGCAATGAATCCTATCAGGACAAAAACCAGAACATTTCCAGGAACGTCTGTCATTCAGTCTGAGTGTCATTCAGACCTGAATCATAAGCTACATCTGTGTAAGAACCGATTTATAATAGTTTTGTGGTTAAGGTTGATTAAACTTATTAGACTGAGAGTTAACGAATATTTGAATAACTTGTTTTCAAAAACATATACAAGTCAATCTGTTTTAATTATGAGTAAAATTACCTTTTTATAAGCCTTAAGAAGAAAAAAAAACAATTTTGAGTATATTGAAAAAAAATCTCCTGATTTTTTTTTTAAAAAACACTTTGAATGGTTTCCTAAATTCTGTATTTTATTTTAAATTCTCACTTTTTAAATAACAGTGTTGTAAATGAATTGATATAGACACAGTAGTGATTTTGTTTGTTACAGAGAGTCCTAAAGCTGTGGTGATGATAAAGCCTGATACACAGGTGTTCAGAGGAGAGACTGTGACTTTCAGGTGTGAAATACAGACAGGAAGAGACACTGAGTGGATATACGACTGGTATAAAGAATATTATTCCACATCCTACCCATACCGCACAACACAGGAGTTCAGTATCAACACTGGTACAGGTCATTATGGAGGTAAATACACGTGCAGAGGGAGGAGGAGGAGAGACTCTCAGATCTCACAGACAAGTGATTCTGTTACTCTCTCTGTATCAGGTGAGTGTGGGATTGGTATTTCTGATAAATATGTGTGTTATAGTTTAAGATTTTGCTCCAGATTTTATTACTTTATAAATTTGTATGACATTTTTTTTCTTGGCTGTGATTTATTTTTCAATGTAATTATTTATTTATTTATTTATTTATTGTAATATTATTGTCATGATTTTTTCACTCTTGTTGATATATAAATTAAAAATATAATTGTTTGAATAATGTATTTTAAAACAACAATGTGTGCAGTGTAATTAATAATTCGAAACACAACTTAGAGGATGTATGAAAACAAGAAAAATCTTTGATGTACACATCAGATTAACAATAACTTTATTTTAAACAGTTTACAGCAGGGCTCGGGAACCTATGGCTCGTGAGCCAGATGTGGCTCTTTTGATGACTGTATCAGGCTCTCAGATAAATCAGGTGGCCAGAATAATGAATACATAATTTCACTTTCATTTAATTAAAAATACAAAAAAAAAAAAACAACCCATCAAATAAAACAAAAACAGATGAATAAATATTGTGCATTTAAATCTATATATCGGTTTTCAATGCCACGTCACTGTGGCGCGATGCGGAGAGCCAATCCTTTCTGTACGCCAGTGTATGGGCGGGGCCGATACCTTGAAACTCTAATTTTGTTGGATTATAACATCAGCCATAGACTGCGCGTGTTGTTTTTTGAGTAAGGAGGTAAATTTCCTTCGTTTTTGATCAGCTCATTTGTACGAAGCCAAGCACAGCTGGGAAGCAACACAGGTGGATCTTTTTTTTTTTTTGGCTCTCTTAGTCAAAAAGGTTTCCGACCCCTGGGTTACTGCATCCAAACTATTTATAAAAATATCACATTACTTTAAAATTAACAATAAACACTGTGTTTAATTGCTTAATAAGATACAAAGGTAAATTTATTGTTTATGTTCTAAAGGTAAATGTTTCTCTTCATCATTTTATATCAACAGAAAAACCCAAACCGACTGTGAGAGTGAAACCTCAGAGCTCCGTCTACACTGGAGACACGGTTACTCTGAGCTGCAATCTGCAGTCTACTGGATGGACTTTTTCCTGGTACCAGGCGTATCCACAATATTGGTCGCATCTAACCCCTGTAGGAACAGAGACCAGCATTTACAATATTACAGTCTCTAGTGCAGGACAAAAATATTACTACTGTGACGCACGCAGGGGAAACTACAACTCACAGATCAGTGATAGAGCCGAGATTACAGTCACAGGTACATCATGTTTTATACATTTACACTACAGATTTAAAATTAGGACAACTGTCTAAGTAAGAAAATAGTATAAGGGTGTAATGATGTGATAAGTACATGTATATTGTGCTGTACATGTTTTAAAAGGTAAAATAAATCTGTATTTTTTTTTTGTTATGAAATTATATAAATTTAAATGATGTAAATATTCTCGAGATATTTAAATTGGCCCTGCAATGGCCTGGCAAAATGTCCAGGGTGTACTTTTCCCCTGCCCAGAGTTGGCTGAGATGGGCTCCAGTCTCCCTGCAACTCTAATTAGGATTAAGTAGTTCAGAAAATAAATTAATGACTGTTTAAACTGTTTTGCTGTTTTTCTATAGCGAGACGAAAACCTGCAGTGAAAGTCCATCCAGCTGAGAGTTTGTTCATTGGGGAAACCGTCACTCTCACATGTGAGATACAGACTGGAGGATCCTGGCAGTACCACTGGTACAGAGATAATAAAGAACTCAGAGGTGCTGCTCGAAAGAAAATAATCACAATCAGTGATGTTAAAGAATCTAATAAAGGTGATTATACATGTAAAGGAACAAAGTCATCAAACCCCGAATACACAGAGATCAGTGATGCTGTTACACTAACTGTATCAGGTGAGTGTGTTTTATTATCATTTATTTTCTTTACATTTACAGTGAAAGGTTTAGAGGTGAATTTTATATAGACCACAGTAAGTTAGAAGCTCTTGAACTGTCAGTTCATTTTATTAAACATGGACTACATTACGGGGTGGCAGTGGCCTGGTGGTAAGGTGCTGGATCACCGATCCTAAGGTTGGGGGTTCAAGCCCCACCCTCAGTGGTTGTCAGTGCTGCCCCCACCCCCAGTGCAGCTAACTGGGTCATCAAAGGCTTGTGAGGCAAGTAAAAGAACCATTGCTGACCTTTTTCAAGAATATGCTGCATAGATGGCAGTGTGGTTCTGTCTTGTGATGGTCTGCTGAGCTGTCCAGATGACTGAGATGGGTGCCAGTGTCCCTGCAACCTGAATTAGGATCAAGTAGTTCAGAAAATGAATGAATTGATGAATAGACTACATTAACTGAAAGTACAGTAATTTATAATAGATGCAGGATTTATGTTTGAAGCTGAAAAGCTTTCTACAGGTGAAGGATAGTGAGAGATGTTTAAATTTAAGAAGTTTGTAGAACAGCATTTTGCTTCTGGGGGATAATGTGCATTGAGACAGTCATTAAAGTCTGTTGGGCTTTTTACACCCGAGCCATAGTGGCTCATCGGGCCGATGCTTCTCCCTGGTTTCCATAGCGTGAAGCGACCAGGAGTTCAACTCCTCCTGGATGGGATGCAAGTCCATCACAGGTTACCTTCCCAGTATATTTTACTGGTACCCATTTATACTGCTGGGTGAACAGAGGCACACTTGTGGTTGAGACCTTGCCCAGGAGTCTTAGCACAGTGGGGGTCTAACTGGGATTTGAATATACAACCTCCCGATCATGAGTGCAGCACCCTAACCACTACACCACCAGACCCACAAATTGACTAATTATTAAAAGAGACGGCCATTACTGTGAAATAAACCCTGATGGAGTACATGATGAGAGGTGGAGAGGTTTTGTATCATCCTGCAGTGGATTTTGAAATTTATTTATTATTATTATTATTATTATTATTATTTTGTTTGTGTGTGTGTGTGTGTGTGTGTGTGTGTGTGTGTGTGTGTGTGTGTGTGTGTGTGTGTGTGTGTGTATGTGTGCGTGATTGATATAACTGACACACTGTATATGAATAATCTGCATACATGAATACACTATTTAATCACTTTTGCAGTTAAATAAATTGGTGTTAATAAACAGAGGAGTAACATGATGTAGACTATGTTTTTATTTATTATTTGTAAATATGAAAATAGTAAACATGATTATTTTACCTGATAGAAGGTAATAAAATAAGGTCTGATTAATGTTTAGCTAAAATGATCACAGATACAATAGTTAGATATTTCAATCTGTATAAGTGATTAGTGTAATAAAAACATCAAATATGGATCCATGTGCTTTATTTCTAGCACTGAGACCTAAACCTGAACTCACATCAGACCGCGGAGGAGACGTACTGACAGGGAACTCGGTGACTCTGACCTGTACACTGAATCTACAGTCTCCTGGATGGAAGTTTTACTGGAACAAAACCACACAGAGCACTGAGACTCAAACTCAAACTCAGTCCTACACCATCACATCAGTTCGAGTCTCTGATGGAGGTCGGTACAAGTGCAGAGCTGGAAGAGGAAACCCAGTCTACTACACATACTACAGTGATGCACTCTGGGTAAATGTTATTGGTGAGTTGAGACCTGTAAACAAACATCAAGGCAAAAATGGTGCATACAGTCTATTAAATACACAACCATTAGAAAATGGGGTCCTTTTTGATTTAAAGCCGCAGCCAATTGAGGAGAAATTATTCAGACCCGGCCAGTCTGTGGTACTGCTGTTCCTATTGGTGATTATCAACAGCAATCCATCAAGGAAAATCTTCCAGGGAGAGAAAATCAAGCCTGATGATAACCACAAACCAAACAGCAGTGGTCTCTGATACTCGCGAAAGCCAAATCACTTAAGTGTGGCATGCACTTGGCATCAGGTGCAATTCACCCAATGATACCTGCTCCTTATATATAAAATGCTGCTGCCTTATAATTGACTGGAAGCCATTTGATAATTAAGGCGGCAGTACTCACATGCCCAGAATAAACAAAATGGAAACATTGCCATCCTGCCACATATATAGGGTGTGTATTAACTCATAGCAAACTTACCACAATAATTTAAATTTTGTAGAAAACTATCTAATAGCACAAATCCATTACATTATATTATTAATTCAGATATATTTGAATATCGTCTGATAACACATGTTGTACACTAACATATTTCTGATTCATTCTCATGTAGCTTCAGTGAAAGGCACCATTTCACATAGAAAACAACATTCATTCATTCATTCATTTTCTGAACCGCTTAATCCTAATTGTGGTCACGGGAAGGCTGGTGCCCATACCAGCCAACTCCAGGTGAAGGAAGGCATACCGCAGACAGCTCACCAGGCCATCCTAGGGCCAATACATACAACCATTCACATTCACCGTCACATCCAGGGGCAATTTGCGACTGCCAGTTAGCCCTACAGTGCATGTTTCTGAACTGAGAGGAAACCGGATTACCAAAAATAAATAAATAAATAAAATAAAATAAAATAAAATAAAATAAAATAAAATAAAATAAGCTGAGAAGCAAACACAAGAAGAACATGCAAACTTCACAGGCGGATGTATGAACCACAACACCACCGTGCCGTCAAAAGCAACTTTTTACTCAGTAAATTATTCTCATTGTCTTATTGTGTTGGAATATAATTTCATCTCTAAGGCTTCTCATTTACTTTAATTTTTATATTTGCTGATTTCAAGTTTTCTTTTTAATTTTCTTACCTGAAAATAAAATATTAATACAAATACTCGCAGAAATTTATATTCCTATAAATAATTTTTAGCTCTTAATTTCCCAATGAGTTTTAAATAAACGTATGCACAGTAAGCACTTTTGAAGGAAGTTCAACTGTTTTCTTGTGTCTCACAAAGTGAATCTCATCGGTGGTTAACTTCTTATTAAATGATGATTTAAAAGAAATACTTTAGAATTATAAATTAGATTTATGTGATTTTATTTTAGAATTTTATCTACAAGTGATATTTCTGATTTTAAGAAGAGGGCTGAGATCTAATCTGTGTATTAAAGCTGTGCTGTTTTCTTACAGAGAATCTTAAAGCTGTGGTGAGAATAAATCCTGATACACACGTGTTCAGAGGAGAGACCGTGACCCTCAGATGTGAAATACAGGGAGGAGGAGACACTGAGTGGACATACAGCAAGAGGAAGACGAATCGGACACTCCAACACACAACACAGGAGATCAACCTCCGCTCAGTTAGAAATGATGATGGCGGTAAATACACCTGCAGAGGACGGAGAATGAGTGACGATCAGTTCTCAGAGCTCAGTGATGCTGTCACACTCACTGTATCAGGTGTGTGTCTGAGTTAGTTTTATTCTGTAATTAATGATATTTATCTCTGTAATAATTATTTTATTTACATTTGCTGTCCATCAGATCCAGCAGAGGCAGTAGTGAGTGTGTCTCCACTGAACTGGCTGACTGAAGGAGACTCGGTGACTCTAAGCTGTGAGGTTAAACACTCATCTACAGGCTGGACATTCAGCTGGTACACATATGTTCCCCACCGGACCAGGGCGAGTTTCCTCGGGGACACTACAGCGCTCCTCTCAGACAGCAGCAGAGGATCTGGAGGCTCCTACACTCTCAGTCCTGTTACTCTGAAACACTCAGGACTTTATGTGTGTAGAGCAGAGAGAGGAGAACCAGCCTTTCACACACAGTACAGCAAACCACACCCGCTGTGGATCACTGGTGAGGAAAGAATGCTATAACCAAATCAAAATACATTTTACATTTATATTCAGGTCTGAATTATAATGTGTGTTTCAGGGGAATCTCCTCCAGTGTCTCTGATCATCAGTCCCAGCAGAACTCAACACTTTACTGCTCACTCTCTCTCACTGAGCTGTGGAGACCAGAGAGACTCTCCTGGATGGACAGTGAGAGGATGGACACACACTGAGACACAGTTTGATTGTTCATCATTTTCAGGACCAGAATGTGACATCAGCCCCCTCAGTACATCACACACTGGAGTTTACTGGTGCGAGTCTGAATCTGGAGGACGCAGTAATCCTGTCAACATCACAGTACACGGTGAGTACAGTAATACACACACACACACACAAACAGATATATATCTCACTGTCTATGGTGAAAGGTTCATGTAAAAGAACCATTGCTGACTTTCGACAAGAATATCTGCATATCCATCAGTGTGTTTCCACCCTGCGATGGCCTGTTGAGCTGTCCAGAGTGTCCTTTGCTCTCACCCGGAGTGGGCTGTAATGGGCGCCAGCCTTCCTGCGACCCTAATTAGGATTAAGCGGTCACAGAAAATGATGATGACCTGAATGGTTCAGGGAGCGTGCATAATTTTCACCCATGAATTGGTACCATATCACCCTGACCTGAGCTGCATGAAGTCTTTGAGATGGGCTGAAGAAGACTTCATGGGGTTGTTTGATTTTTCCCTCATCGACTCAAGATTATGCAAAATGAATCCAACTTTTGATGGAAATAAATTTTACCATGTTTAAGGCTGCATGGTGGTGAAGTGGTTAGCACGTCCGCCTCACAGCAAGAGGGCCTGGGTCCATGTCCCAACTCAGCCATTTGTGTGTGGAGTTTACATGTTTTCCCTGTGCTTTGGGATTCCTCCATGAACTTCGGTTTCCTCACACAACCCAAAAAACAGTTACAGTAGGCTAATTGGCTGTTCCAAATCACCCGTACGTGTGACTGTTGACCCTGTGAAGGCCTAGTGAGCTGTCCAGGCTGTCCCCTACCCTCACCCAGATTCAGCAGATTCAGCTGAGATGGGCACCAGTCTATTTTGGACTAAGCAGCTTAGGCAATGAATCGATGAATGAATGTTGCTCGAGGGGGTGGTATGGTGGTGTAATGGTAAGAACATTCATCTCACAGCAAGAAGGTCTGGGTTTGATTCCTGGGCTTGTGTGGTTCTGTGTGGAATTTGCATTTTCTCCCCGTGCTTGCATGGGTTTGACTTTGTCTATGTAGATATGACCAGCAGATATATTCAAGAAGATATTAATTCACCATATCTTCTTATTTTCCTTTCGGTTTTTTCCACTTTTCCAGGGATCGCCACAGCAAATCATCTGACTTACATGTTTGATTTGGCATAGGTTTTTACCTCGGATGCCCTTCCTGACACAACCCTTTTTTAACAAGGGGCAGAACCATGCTGACGGCTTTACAGTTACTCTTTACGAAAGTCGGCAATGACAGTGAGAGACATGGCCGGCCTTTGATAACCCAGTTAGATGCACTTGGGAGAGTGTGACAATCCATGGAGAGTGGGACTCAAACCCCTAACCTTAGGATCAGCGATCCAGCACCTTTACCACCAGGCCATCACTGCTTATGTTAGCACTTACATTTATTGCATTTTTCTCTTTACTGCAGATGGTGATGTGATCCTGGACAGTCCTGTTCATCCTGTGGCTGAGGGATCTCCTTTAACTTTACACTGTTTATATCGTTATCCAAATATTACAGCGAATGTTTCTATTTTCTTCAAAAATGATTCCTTCCAGCTCTCTCAGTCGACAGGACACATAACCATTCGTACTGTATTAAAGTCAAAAGAAGGTTTCTATCACTGTGTAGTCTCAGGGACAAAAGTATCACCGAAAAGCTGGGTTTCAGTCAGAGGTGAGGAAACCAGGTCACCTTCATTGAATTGGATTTGCATCAAGAAGCAGTGTTTAAAATTTTAAACTGGTATTCACTTCTGCTCTTTCAGTAGATTCAGCTTTTGGATCCAGAGGTTTAATTATAGTGCTGATTGTGGTCGTTATCTTTGCCATCCTGACAATCTTACTGATCCTGCTCATATACAAGAAGAAAAAGAAAGGTGGATTCTCTGGTGTATTTTCTTTAATTTGACATTTCTGAGCAACAAAATAATATCTCTTTTATTGCTTCTTAAATTCTTCACCATGTGTTAATGCAGCAAATTAATAGTTTGACTTCAGAATGAAATAAGTTAATTGGGTATAATTTGAAGAAAAATAACTTTTTAGAAGCTTAATTTTAAAGCTATAAAAATATTTTGGAAGGGTACTGGAAAAAAGTTTCTTTTTTTTTGGGGGGGGGGGGTTGTAAAGCTACTTAAGTAGATTTTCTCTTAATTAAATAAAATGGATTTATTGTATCTGTTGTAGAGCTCAAACTCTTCGAATACATTTATGTACAAAGCTTACGTTTTAACTTGTGTCAATGTTCTACTTTCTTAAGAATGTATAGAATACCACGCTCCTTCTACAGTAACTCAGGACACCAATCAGCCGACAGGTCAGTCTGCAATAACAATAAACACACCAGGCAATATGTTTCATGTATTTCTTTGTTTTTCATATTTTCCACTTATATATATATATATACACTTATATATATATTCCACTGTATATATATACACAGACGCTCCCCGACTTACAAATTATGTTTTATGTTGGTTTTTTTCGATTTTACGTGTTTTTTTTTTTCCGGAAAAGAAAGTCAAATTTTGAGTTTAGACGTGCCTAGGTAGTACACTAATGACGCTGCATCCGTTGTTTACAAAGTACAGACTGAACGTGCCCCTCCTTCCTTGTTATATATATATATATCAGTTATATAGCGTGTTACCCTTGTGTTAAGACGTCATCTCCCTGATCTTTGTGTTTACACTGTTTTTTCGGAAGTTTGTAACCCTTAGCAAATATGGTTGGTCAGAAGTGTAAGCTCGGATCGGCACAATCTAATGAATACTCAGTTAAGCAAAGAGAGTTGTAAAATGAATGAAAACCCGAATCCACAAATTACAGAACAATTATAGATATGTATTATCTTTTAGCTGAATCCTAACAGTGTATACTTATTTTTATATTAATATTCATTAGGATTTGTACTTGCTCTTTGTATGCATCTCTTGAATAAAGTTTACTTACTTACACAAAAGAAAGAACTCTCTACTTTGCTGGGATTCACATCAGTGCAGGCTGTGTTCTAAACAAGTTCAACAGCACCCTTGCGCACTTGAAAGACCAGATGTCTGTATAACCCACAGCAAGAACACTACTTTTGCAAGTACACTACTTTTGGTATTGAGCGCCTCACATATTGTAAGCGTTGATTGGCTGTTTTAAGCTTCATGTAAAGTGATTTGGTATAAATAAGTGACTTATTTGAAATTAATGTTGATATTATTTGATATATTTGATATTATTTTACAATGTTATGTTCATAATAATTGATTTAAGGGGTGTTTTATGAGATACGGTAATGGTATATATGGATGTATAGTACAGTATGAGCGTCATACGTCACACGTCATACGTCACACGTCACTGTAACAACTTACATTCACTTTCATCTTACCTTCGGCCGCCCGGAAACCAATTAAAAACGTAAGTCGGGGAGTGTCTATATATATATATATATATAAACACATTAAATAAAATATCTTACAACCCTGGCATTAATTCAAAGCAATCAGCAATCACACTTATACATCGTTGCTTATGTGTTTCTTGTATGTTTTGTTTCGTTTTGTTTTTTTGTTGATTTTTTTTCTTGTTTGTATTTATCTTAACTAAATTTGATATTAGGTGCTGCAGCCAGAGAAGAATCTGATGTGATATATGCCCAGGTTGAGCTGAAACCTGTTAAACGTCGCAATAAAGGTAACACTGTCTACTGCCAATTATTTAAAAATGAGGATTTTTGTTTGGAAAAATATTGTTCACCATGTACTGCTGTTTACCCTGCAAAAACATCTTAAATTATATATTTGTGTCCATTAGATGACTATGCAAAGAAATCAACTGACCTGATTTACGCTGAAGTTAAAACCAAGCTCATAAACCACAAAGGTAAATAAATTATTATCATTTTTCTGTAACCGCTTCATCCTAATTAGGGTCACGGGGAGGCTGGTGCCCATCCCAGCCAACTCAGGGCGAGGGCAGAGTACACCCTGGACAGCTCGCCAGGCCATCGCAGGGCGGAAACACGCTGACAGCTTTGCAGCCTACTCTTTACGAAAGTCAGCAATGGTTCTTTTACATGCCTCACACCATAGACAGTGAGAGACATGGCCGGCCTTTGATAACCCAGTTAGCTGCACTGGGGGGGGGGGGGGGGGGACGGGACAGTGACAACCTTGTGGAGAGTGGGACTCGAACCCCCAACCTTTGGATCAGCGATCCAGCACATTATACCACTAGACCACCACTGCCCCTAAATTATTATTATTATTATTATTATTATTATTATTATTATTCATCCATTCATTTATTTCCTGAACCACTTAATCCTAATTTGCATCATGCGGTAGATGGCGCTCAGGAAACTCTGGGCATGGGCACACTGGACAGCTCACCAGGTTATCACATTGTTATTATTATTATTATCATTATTATTACTATTATTATTGGCACTAACCAGTGTCTCTCCCCCTCATGCCGGTCCCAAGCCCGGAGAAATGCAGAGGGTTGTGTCAGGAAGGGCATCCGACGTAAAACCAATGCCAATTACTTAAAATGCAAATCAAAAGTATTACCTCCATACCGGATCGGTCGAGGCCCGGGTTAACAACGACCGCCATCAGTGCTGTCAATCAACAGGGTGCTGATGGAAATTGGACTACTGTTGGTCGAAGACGTCGAAGAAGGAGAGGTGGGAGGCGTGTCCGTAGGCAGAGAGAGAAGAGGAAAGGCATGAGTCTAGGACTGAGAGTGGGGACTTTGAATGTTGGAACTGTGCACAGAAAAGGTAGAGAGCTGGTTGACATGATGCAGAGGAGGAAGGTGGACATACTGTGTGTTCAGGAGAACAGGTGGAAAGGTAGCAAAGCTAAAAGCTTAGGAGCAGGGTTTAAGCTATTTTATCACGGTGTGGATGGGAAGAGAAATGGAGTCGGAGTCATCTTGAAGGAGGAGTTTGTCAGGAATGTTCTAAAAGTGAAAAGAGTGTCAGACAGAGTGATGAATCTCAAGTTAGAAATTGAAGGTGTAATGCTCAATGTTGTTAGTGCTCATGCCCCACAGGCAGGATGTGAGCTAGAAGAGAAGGAGAGATTCTGGAGTGATTTAGATGAAGTGATGCAGAGTACCACCAGAGGTGAAAGAGTGGTCATTGGTGCAGACTTCAATGGATATGTTGGTGCAGGAAACAGAGGGGACGAGGAAGTGATGGGCAGGTTTGGTATCCAGGACAGGAACGCAGAAGGACAGATGTTGATAGATTTTGCAAAAAGGATGGAAATGGCTGTGGTGAATACTTTCTTCGAGAAGAAACAGGAGCATAGGGTGACTTATAAAAGCGGAGGTAGGAGCACACAGGTAGACTACATCTTGTGTAGGCGATGTAATTTGAAGGAAGTCAGTGACTGCAAAGTCATCGTGGGTGAGAGTGTTGCCAAACAGCATAGGATGGTGGTGTGCAGGATGACTCTGATGGTGAGAAAGGTGAAAAAGGCAAAGGCAGAGCAGAAGACAAGGTGGTGGAAGCTGAAAAAGGAAGAGTGTCGTGTTGTCTTCAAGGAGGAGTTGAAACAGGCTTTGGGTGGCCAGGAAGTGCTTCCAAATGACTGGACAACCACAGCAAATGTGATCAGGGACACAGGTAGGAGAGTACTTGGTATGTCCTCTGGAAGGAAAGTAGATAAGGAGACTTGGTGGTGGAATGAGGAAGTGCAGGAGTGTGTACAAAGGAAGAGGTTAGCTAAGAAGAAGTGGGACATTGAGAGGACCGAAGAGAGTAAACAGGAGTACAGGGAGACACAGCGTAAGGCGAAAGTAGCAGTGGCTAAGGCCAAACAGAGGACATATGATGACTTGTATGATAGGTTGGATAGTAAAGAGGGAGAAAATGATCTATACAGGTTGGCACAGCAGAGAAATAGAGATGGGAAGGACGTGCAGCAAGTTAGATTGATAAAGGACAGAGAGGGAACTCTATTGACTAATGACAGAAGTGTGCTGGGAAGATGGAAAGAGTACTTTGAAGAGCTGATGAATGAGGAAAATGTGAGAGAAAAAGAGTAGAAGAGGTAACCATTGAGGAGCAGGATGTAGCAAAGATCAGTAAGGGTGAAGTGAGAAGGGCATTGAAGAGGATGAAGAATGGAAAGGCAGTTGGTCCTGATGATATACCTGTGGAGGTATGGAAGTGTCTAGGAGAGGTAGCAGTAGATTTTCTGACAAGAACATTCAACACGGTACTAGAGAGTGAGCAGATGCCGGAGGAGTGGAGGAGAAGTGTGCTGGTGCCCATTTTTAAGAACAAGGGAGACGTGCATAGTTGCAGCAACTACAGAGGGATAAAGTTGATGAGCCATACGATGAAGTTATGGGAAAGAATAGTGGAAGCTAGACTAAGGGCAGAGGTCAGCATTTGTGAACAACAGTTTGGTTTCATGCCAAGAAAGAGCACCACAGATGCAATGTTTGCCTTGAGGATGTTAATAGAGAAGTACAGAGAAGGTCAGAGGGAGCTACATTGTGCCTTTGTGGATCTGGAAAAAGCATATGACAGGGTGCCAAGAGAAGAACTGTGGTATTGCATGAGGAAGTCTGGAGTGGCAGAGAAGTATGTTAGAGTGGTGCAGGACATGTATGAGAGATGTAAGACAGTGGTGAGGTGTGCTGTCGGTGTGACCGACGAATTCAAGGTGGAGGTGGGACTGCATCAAGGGTCAGCTCTGAGCCCCTTCTTGTTTGCTATGGTGATGGACAGGCTGACAGATGAGGTGAGACAAGAATCTCCATGGACTATGATGTTTGCAGATGACATCGTGATCTGTAGTGAGAGCAGAGAACAAGTGCAGGAAAATCTAGAGAGGTGGAGGTATGCCCTGGAAAGGAGAGGAATGAAGGTTAGCCTCAGAAAATCAGAATACATGTGTGTGAATGAGAAGGACCCAGGAGGAACGGTGATGTTACAGGGAGCAGAGATAACGAAGGTGGAGGATTTTAAGTACTTAGGCTCAACAATCCAGAGCAATGGAGAGTGTGGAAAAGAGGTGAAGAAGCATGTGCAGGCAGGCTGGAATGGTTGGAGAAAAGTATCCGGTGTGATGTGCGATAGGAGAGTGTCAGCAAGAATGAAGGGAAAAGTGTACAAGATGGTGGTGAGGCCAGCGATGTTGTATGGCTTAGAAACAGTGGCGCTGAGGAAAAGGCAGGAGGCAGAGCTGGAGGTAGCGGAGATGAAAATGTTGAGGTTCTCCCTGGGAGTGACGAGGATGGATAGGATCAGAAATGAGTATATCAGAGGGACAGCCCACGTAAGATGTTTTGGAGACAAAGTCAGAGAGGCTAGATTGAGATGGTTTGGACATGTACAGAGGAGGGATAGTGAGTATATTGGCAGTAGGATGCTGAGGTTGGAACTACCAGGCAGAAGGCCTCGAGGAAGACCGAAGAAGAGATTTATGGATGTGGTGAAGGAAGACATGAAGGTCGTTGGAGTCAGAAAAGAAGATGCGGAGGACAGGGTGAGGTGGAGGCGGATGATTTGCTGTGGCGACCCCTGAAGGGAGCAGCCGAAAGTAAAAGAAGAAGAAGAAGAAGATTACTATTATTATTATCATTATTATTATTGCTGATAAGAAGAAGAAGACGCATTTTTTTAAACATTAACTTTTTAAGCCGGCACAACGCACGTCCACCTCGCAGCAAGAAGGTCCTGGGTTCGATTCCCAGCTTGGGTGTTTTTGTGTGGAGTTTGCAAGTTCTCCCTGTACTTGTTTGGGTTTCCTCTAGGTTTTCTTCCCACAATCAAAAAAACATGCATAGTAGGTTAATTGGCTATTCCAAACCTCCCCTGGGTGTCAGTGAGAGTGAGTATAGATGGTTTTGGGAGTGTTGCCCCTGTGATGGCCTGCCAAGCTGTATAGTGTGTACCCTGCCCTTGCCAGGAGTTAGCTGAGATTGGTGCTATAGCCTCCCCGCAACCCTAATTAGGATTAAGCAATTCCGCAAATGAATGAATGAATTTTGTAAGCCTGTTGATCATAAGTAAGGTCGTGGGGAGGCACCTCTCTCAACATGTAAAGGCATGGTTTAGTCTTAATAATAATAATAATAATAATAATAATAATAATAATAATAATAATAATAATAATAACCATCATCGTCATCATCATTATCATCTTCAGCACTTGTATATTAATGCACTATTTGATCTTGAATTAATGAAAATAGAAGGAAAGCATCTTCATGAAATAAATTTCAGAGAATTTCAGTCCTGTTGAAAGTCTTTTTACATCGTTTACAGTTCCTTGTCTTCAATGCTCAAAGAAATTTCACAATTGTTCGTGATTTTTTTTTTTTTTTTTTTTTGCCATCATAGTCTGTGTATTGTTATGTTTTTGGTCTATCAGCCAGTCGTGTCGATGCTTCACCACCACACTGCAGGTCAATTTAATCTATTTGTGCCACTTTTCATGCTACAAGCATTAAAGTATTAGAATCTCGAAGGTTTTATTGGATTGAACTTTCCACACTTTTGTTTACATTTATTATCTGGTACTGTAAATGAAGACAGATTGGAGAATTATTTGTTGGACTTGTTTAAGAATTGTATAATAGCTTGTGTGTGATTATGTGGTATTTAATATCTCACACTATCTGTTCAGAGATTATAATGCATACATGACAAGAGAGCAGAGAAAATTGTGTCTTTTCCCTTTTACAGAAACTAGTAACGAGCCGAGTGATGTGACGTACGCTGAAGTGAATCTGAAAACAAAACCAAAGAAACCACAAAGAAAACAAGGTGAGAATAAAATAATATCAGAAAGCATAGATAGATAGATAGATGGACAGAAAGATAGATAGATGGACAGATAGTTTGATTTTCTCGGCCGCTGAATCCTAATTAGGGTTGTGGGGAGACTGGTGCCTGTCTCAGCCAACTATGGGTGAACATAGGTCACACCCTGAATGGTCCGTGAGGCCACACTTGCAAACACTCACACTCCTACCTAGAAGGGTCTCAGAGTGCTCTGGCACCGAAGTCAGCTGACACTGGGTGAACAGTTCACCACACACTCGCAGGGCAACACATACACACACAACCAATCACACTCACACCTCATGTCAATTTGGTACAGCTACTTAACCGAGCCGGCACACCTTTGGACTGTGGGAGTAAACTGTACTACCCGGAGGAAACCCACTTGCACGGGGAGAGCATGCAAACTTTGCACTGACGCCAAATCCTGGACATCGAACCCAAGACTAACTTGCTGCAAAGGTGAACATGCAAACCATTGCACAGCCATACCCACCTTAAGTTATTCCATTCATTCATTTTCTGAACCGATTGAACCTAATGGCGAGGCTGGCACCCATCTCAGCAGGTTCTGGGAGAGGGCAGAGTACACCCCGCTCAGCTCGCCAGGCCATTGCAGGGAAGAAACATGCTGACGGCAATGCAGCTCTCCTTGACGAAAGTCACCAATGGTTCTTTTACATGAACCTCTCACCATAGACAGTGAGAGATATGGCCCGCCTTTGATAATCCAGTTAGTGCACTGGGGGGGCAATGACAACTCATTGAGAGTGGGGTTTGTACCAGTGATCCAGCACCTTACCACCAGGCCACCATCGCCCCACCTTATATTATATTCATAATGAAATTATAAATTTGCTGAAATTAAGTTATTTATTTTCAGTGAAGCATTTTGTGACTACAGTGATATTACCAAAAAAAAGTTACATTTAGTGAAGTTGTGGAAAGTTATTGGGTTAAAAGAATGGTGTGTTTTATTTATCATACTGAACACTAAATCACTGATTGTTCCCCATTAGGAAAGAGCAGCGCGGAGGCTGACACAATATATTCAGAAATAAAAAAGAACATTGAGAAAGGTAAGAGAAGCTTAAAGATTAATGCTGAATAAAAATCATGAATTTCTCAAATGTAATATTCCTTTTGTAAACAGAAATATGAAGCGCAGCTTCTATACATATTACATCTACACATTCATCTGATGAATGCTCTTATAGATCCTTATAAATACGTATGTCAACAAATTAAGGAACAGTAACACATATCACCAAACCATGACATCCATTCATTCATTCATTTTATCAACCACTTAAGGCTTGCACCCATCTCAGCCGACATGGGATGAGGTACACCCTGGACAATTCACCAGACCATTGCAGGGCCAACACTCACACAACTATTCATACTCACTCTCACTGACACCTAGGGGAGGTTTGGAATAGCCAATTAACCGCCCAAGCTGGAAATCAAACCCAGGACATTTTTTCTGTGAGGCGGATGTGCTAACTACAACCACACCATGTTGCATTTGGAAGAATTTTCCATCTTTAAATTCTGTTCAATAATAAATTAATAGATCTAATGATTCTTGTAAAATATGTGACTTATGTGAACTGTAGGAACTGAATCAAATCGTTTTGATCGATCAAAAAAGTCAACAATTATCATTGGTCAGATTTTTTCACATGACCATACCATCATATATGACACAGGATTAAAGTATTAGTATATGAGATCGGATTAAAATATAATTTCATTATTTTTCTAACTGTTATTTGCATTTAATTGTTCAACCATAAAAAGCATTGTATATTGTCATCATCATTACCATTATCACTTGCCGATCCTACAAATTCTATGAGAGTTCTGAGGAGACTGAATCTCAGTTAACGTCAGAGAAAGTGGGATACGCCCTGAAATGCTCACCAGCCCATCACAGGGCAAAATAGACATAACCATGTATACACTCCTAGGGTCAATTTGGAACAGACAGGTAGCCTACACATGAAGATCTTTAGACTGCAGGAGGAAACCAGAGTACTCAGTGAAAACTCACTCCAGCAACAGGAAAACATGCAGACGTTACACAAGCTGAGGAATCAAACTCAGCTTCTTCTTGCGGTGTGAAAGACTTGCTAACTATTACACCACCATGCCACCTAGCTCAGTATCCATTAAAACTTTAAAACTGACCATGAAAGCCTGCATAACAAGACTTCTCACATCATGTATAATTTAATTGTTAAAGCCGTGCTTCTCAAATAGTGGGGTGCGTCCCCTTTGGGGGCACGTTATGATGCGAGGGAGGGCGGTGTGATGCCGAGGGGGGGGAGGGCATATGACCGTGGACAACATGATTTTCTGGAATAGTGTAAGAGAATTAAGTGTAATTACACCTCCAATCCAGTAGTTAGCAGTGGAACTCTCATTGTTGCACTATGGTGTAGCAGTTTTTCGCACAAGCAAATGATATGAAGTGCAGTAAACAACTTCTCAAAAAACAACACGGTACAATTTCTAACATTTGCAAAGAGAAAGGGGGAGAGAGAGACAGAGATATTAAGACATAAATAAGTTGAATGAGTTTAAATAAGAAAATTTTTTTCAGGCACATTAATGCACTTTAAATCTTTTGTTACCGATAAAAACAATGTTAATGAAGTTTTTCTTTAATGTAAGTTGAACTATATGTCTTTCTTTTTTGTGTTGAATGTTAATAAAGATACAATGTCATGCAGAGGTGTACTAATAACAATTTTATAGACAAATAATACTTAAAAAGATTTATCGTCATTCACGGGGTGGTGGGGTGTGTGTGGTTAAACTGTTTTTTTTTTTTCTTCCTAGAGGGGGCGCCACAGAAAACAATTGAGAATCACTGTATTAAAGAGATATATGACTATAAAAAGCCTGAAATAAATTGGAATTGAACAGTGAAATTAAACTAATTTAATAGCCAGTGAATGTACAGAAGGGGAATATAAAGAGAATGGAGTGGGACAAATTACGTTTTTGGCTTCATTGCTTTATTAAAGTGAAGACGGGGGTAAAAACCGATAGCAGGAATTATTATACTTTAATTAAATACTTTAAAAGGGCAGTGGTGGCCTGGTGGTAAGGTGCTGGATCACTGATCCTAAGGTTGGGGGTTCAAGCCCCACTCTACACGGCTTGTCACTGTCCCCCCGCCTAGTGCGGCTAACTGGGTGATCAAAGGCTGGCCACGTCTCTCACTGTCTATGGTGAGAGGTTCATGTGAAAGAACCATGGCTGACTGTAGTCAAAAGTAGCCATCAGCTTGTTTCTGGCTGGTGAGCTGTCCAGGGTGTACTCTGCCTTTGCTAAGAGAGAGAGAGAATACATGCACGGGCCAGTGATGCCAGAAACATGTCAACACACCAGTAACCAGTATTATAATTTAATAATGCTTTCTGTAATTCATTTGGAATGATTTTAAAATTTTGTCCTAAAATTGCTTTTGTGTGTGTGTGTGTGTGTGTGTGTGTGTGTGTGTGTGTGTTTCATTATTCAGATGATGTCACTGAAACTGATGATGCAACGTATGCCCAGGTTAGGAAAAAGGAAGCAGGATTAATGCAGGTAGGAATCTTTTTTTTGATGTTTGTCCCTTTACTTGAATAAATTTCATTTATAAATCTGGATATGAATCCTAATTTTGTATCAAGAATAAACTATAACACATTTCATATGTTTATATAGTAATTCATTCATTCCTTTTATAAGATACTTAATCCTATGGGTCACAGGGTGGCTGGCACCCATCTCAGCCAATTCTGGGTGAGGATGGTGTACACCCTGAACAGCTCGTCAGGCCATTGCAGGCCAACACACACAAACATTTGCACCTGTGGCCATTTGAACAGCCAAATACTCTATTATATATGTTACTAGATTTTGAGAGGAAACCCAGAGTACTCAGAGGAAACCCACGCAAGCATGCGGAGAACATACAAACTCCAGACAGAGACAACTGAGTCCAAAAAGCAAACCCATGTCTACTTGCTGTGAGGAGGACGTGCTAACCACTGCGCTAGCATGTCGCCTTTTAAATAGCATTTGTATTAGCAAAATTTTTATCAAAGTCCTGGGGTTTGATTTTTATTCATTCCAAAGTTGAGAAAAGACAGACAGAAAGAAAGAAAGAAAGAAAGAAAGAAAGAAAGAAAGGAAGAGGAAATGTCATGCACGCACAAGATTTTACTTTTAATAAGCTTTTAATAAGTTTAATAAGAAAATGCTTTTAATAATAACACTCAGTGTAAATCAGCCGTGCTGTAAATGTGATTTTTGTATTTTCTGGGATTTTTATGAATATTTTCTCAGTAAGGGAACAGTGTTATGGCTGGTGGAAAAAAAAAATAGCTCGTTAAGGTGAGGCAGAAAATCACTGATGTACCAATATCTACCACCGGAGGGCACGTTTGAGCTATAATTTATGTAATCAGGTGCAATCCACCCTACCTGTGTGCAAATGTATACATTTAAGGAGATCGCCACTGGTTCAGGTTTAAGTCAGTCTTGCAATGTGCACAGTTCTCAGCCAGAAACACGCATTTTATTTTTATTATTAATTATAGTGATAGTATTTATTCAATGGTCTTGACCCACTATTTTGGTCGACCTGGGCCCTAAGGTTCTTTCTTTCTTTCCTTCTTTGTCTCTTTCTTTCTTTCTTTTTTATTTCGGGAGGGGGCAGTTTCTGATCTCAGATGTTTACTCTCTGAAGTTCTTACCTCTTCTCCAGAAAGACCATAATTCACACCCCACACTGCGTGATCTCCTAATTATATGCACATGACAGAATACAGTAAGGTTAATAAGTAATTATCCCCTAAGACTTCACTAAATGTTTGTCCAATCATAACGTATAGTTGTATACAACTGAATAACTATAATATAATATAACTATAATAATATATACAATTAATGAAGTTAAAATCATGTTCTTGTTCTGTAGGTCTGTAAGCGAAATCAGAACATGACCAGGAACTGATGCAACGTTTAAAGAAACGCCGAACAAGTGCTAAATCTACGGGTGCTGTAGTACAGTATTTGGAAGGCGACTGGATGTGTTCTCTACATACAGTACACTGGACAGAATTTTACTCCTTCAGTTTTAAGCAAAGTTGTCAGTTTGTTGTTTACTCATAAATTCAGTGCAACTTATAAATTGCTAGAGTATTTTTTTTTTTACAAAATTATTTGAAAGGGGAAAAGCTGAAAGGAAAAGAAAGAAGAAGAAGATTTGACTCGTGAACTAACATTTTTTTTGTCCAGCTCTATTCAATATAAAGTTTTCTACCTGTTCAATTTTTTTAATTTTATTCTCCTCTGGCATATTGCCTTCTTTGTCATTACCAGAGTGTGTTATGTGTCACAGGAACAAGAAATATATGACTGTATGTCTTTGATGTGATGAACTTGATATAACTATTAACCCGAGCGGTTTGTGGTATACTACAGTATTTTTGATTGTATGGTTCTGACTGTTCTGCACTTTTTTATTCTCAGGAATTGTAATTTCAGGTTAATATTCATTCATTTTCTGAACCACTTAATCCTAATTAGGGTTGCGGTGAGGCTGGCAACTACCTCACCGACTCTGAGCAAGGGTGGGGTACACCCTGGAGAGCTCACCAGGCCAGCGCTCACACAACCATTCATACTCACAGATGATTTGGACCAGCCAATTAGCCTACTGTGGATGTTTTGGGACTGTGGGAGGAAACCCATGTTTAATGATTCATGTTCAATCACAATTGGTATCAAATTGCAGTACGCCATCAAGAATCAACCAAGTTTCCTCAAAGTCATCACAATTCAATCCCACAAGCCACCATGCTCACAATTTACAGAAATTGTGAGGATCGTGGGCATAGTGCTCCATTTGAAACCCAGGGTAAGAGGACATCCATTCTGGTCTTGTGGCAGAAAAAAAAACAAACGCTGACATACCATCATTCACCACCAGGGGGCATCTGAGAGCGATAATCGGTGTAATTAGTGCCATTCAACCATGCCTGTGCCTGGGTCCATTTAAAGACACTTCACCACTTGTTCCCATTTTTTTTAGATCAACCACGTGGTGTTCTGGTGGTGTACAATTCCAGGCCAGGTCATTAGCTCAATTTCTGTGTCAGTGGTTAAATCAGATACATTCTTGCCTCCTGACTCTGGAGACCATTATTCATGTCCACACACTCCCAGTTATACGCACATGACAGACACAGACAAACATAAATAAATGTTTATGAAGCTTTTATTTTTCCTCTCAATTGTTTTTTACTAAATGTTAGATGACACGAATACTCGTACTGTATATAGTGGACATAGGTTCAAATTCCCTGTGACCCTACTTGGATTAAGCGGTCTGGGAAATGAATGAATGATGAAGTTAATGTTATTTTTGGAGTTTGAAGTGATGCCAAAATCAATAGTACATCCAGGGTGCTGCAGGGTTTGAAAAGTGAATGTTCTGGTTCGAAGTGTTACACTGGGTGCAATTTCACTTTAAATAAAGTTTCCACGTTATCATTTACTCATAAACTCAGTATACCTAATACATTGCCAAAGTTTTCTAGAGGAAATGATTTGAGTCATAGAATGTGTATTGTTTTATATTCTTTACACACACACACACACACACACACACACAATATATATATATATATATATATATATATATATATATATATATATATATATATATATATATATATATATATATATATATATATATATTCTTCAGGTGAGGGGATGGGTCAAGACTGTTATTTGTGCTTATGCACCAAATGACAGTTCAGAGTACCCACCCTTCTTGGAGTCTTTGTGGGGGAGGGGGTTGGAGAACGCTACCTCGGGAGACTCACTCATTGTCTTGGGAGACTTCAACGCCCATGTGGGCAATGATAGTGTGACCTGGAAGGATGTGATCGGTAGGTACGGCCTCCAGCCTGAACCCGAATGGTGTTTCATTGTTGGACTTCTGTGCTCGTCACAGTTTGTCTATCACGAACACCATGTTCAAACATAAGTATGCCCATAAGTGCACTTGGCACCAGGACACCTGAGGTCACAATTCGATGATTGACTTGGTAGTCATGTCATCGGGCTTGCAGCCGTATGTTCTGGACATTCGGGTGAAGAGAGGAGCTGAGCTGTCTACCAATCACCACCAGGTGGTGAGTTGGCTTCAGTGGTGGGGAGGCTGCCTTCCAGACCTGGCAGGCTCGAGGGTGTAATCAGGGTCTGCTGGGAACATTTGGCGGAGTCCCCTGTTCGAGAAGCCTTTAACTCCCGCCTCTGACAGAGCTACAACCACGTCCCGGAGGAGGCAAGAGACATGGAATCCGAATGGGCCATGTTTCGTGCCTCCATTGCTGAGGTGGCAGCCCATAGCTGTGGCCAGAAGGTCGTAGGTGCTTGTCGTGGCAGTAACCCCCAAACCCGGTGGTGGACACCTGCGGGTAAAGGGGGCCGTCCAGCTGAAGAAGTAGGCCTATCAGGTTTTATTAGCCTGTGGGACACCCGAGGCAGCAAACAGGTACCAGCAGGCTAAACATGCTGCAGCCGAGGCTGTTGCAGATGCAA
>CM045745.1:29142781-29145281 GCA_024760905.1 Plotosus lineatus
TAATTAGGCCTGTAGGGAGGCTGGTGCCTGTCTCAGTCAACTCTGAGTGAGTGCAGAGGACACCCTGGACAGCTCACCAAGCTATCGCAAGACCAACACTCCCACAAACATTCATTGTCACAAATACACGTCGGGGTGATTTGGAACAGCAGGTTAACCTACTGTGCATGTTTTTGGACTGTGGGAGGAAACTGGAGTACCTGGAGGAAGCCCACACAAACATAAGGAGAAAATACAAACTCCACACAGAATTATATTATTTTTTGGCAGGGTGATGCATCCTGCTTGGGTCACAGAGTGACTGGAGCCTATCTCAGCTGACTGTGCAAAGGTGTGATACATCCTGAACAGTCTTCCAGTTGAACACAAGGCCAACATATGCACACATTACCATTCACACTCACATATAGGGGCAATTCGGAGAAGCCAGTCGGCCTCGTGTGCACGCTTTTGGATCGTTGAAGAAAACCCAGGAAACCACATGCAAATTCTACACAGAAATGGCCTCACTGAGCCCAGTACTCCAACTCGAAATAGTTTCTCCAACTGGTTCTTTTTAGTACCACCTACTTTTCCACCCTTTTCTTGGCCCATCCCTTTTTTTTTTTTTTTGAGCTATAGTTTAATGAAAACACTAAGCCTTTATTATTATTATTATTATTCAATATTGGGTGACTAAACATACTGCAGACTTTTTATTAATCTCTCGTTTGTAATATTAATGATCTATATTTACACCGTATCTCCGGTAATGCAGTATTTGTCCTGGGGTAATTTCGTGGGGAGGTTTGCGCCCATCCCAGGCGACTCTGGGTGAAGGCAGAGTACACCCTGGACAGCTTGCCAGGCCATCGTAGGGCAGAAACACACCAACGGCTATGCAGCTTCTCTTTATGAAAGTCAGTTGGTTCCTTTACATGAACCTCCCACCACAGACAGTGAGAGACATGGCCGGCCTTTTGATAACCCACCTAGCTGCACTGGGTGGACGGTGAATATCCGAGATCTGAGAGTGTGGGGCTTGAACCCTAACCTTTGGATCAGTGATCCAGCATCTTTACCACCAGACCAGCACTTGGGAGAGTGGGGGTGAGGGGGAGACTGGGGTGGGCTGCAGAGGGAGGTGGATGTGTCCGTGGGGCTGCTGCAGTCAGGTGAAGTTAGCCTGAGGAGGGGGCAGGTGTCCGCTGGGCTGGAGACGTGTGAAGAGGAGGTGGGCAGAGGGGGAGGGGGGAGAATCAAACCTGTTGAAGTAACAGTTTAAGTTGTCCGCCCATTGCTGGTCACCATCAGCTGTCCCTCTGACACTCTGCCTCAATCCAGGCATAGTCTTTAGTCCTCTCCAGACGTCACGTGCGTTGTTCTGGGCCAGCTTCTCCTCCATCTTCTTCCCATAATCCTTCTTGGCCCCCCGATCCTCCACTGGAGCTCACGCTGAACCTTCTTCTGCTCCTCTTTATCCCCCGAGATGAAAGCCCTCTTCTTCTGGTTCAGGAGGACTTCAAGCTCAGGGGTGACCCACGGGTGGTTGTTGGAGAAGCACCATACCCTCCTTGTTGGCACAGTGCTGTCCACGCAGAAGTTGATGTAGTCTGTGATACAGTGTGTGAGGCCATCGATGTCATCACCAAAGGAGTCACAGAGCATGCTCCAGTCTGTGGTCCCTCAGTCTCTCATTCATCTCTTCATCCATACTTTCACAGACCTTTTCGGCACAGGTTCCTTTCACACCCTGGGTGTGTATTGGCGGAGCAGGTAGATGAGGTTGTGATCCAAGCGTCCCAGTGGGGGGAGGGGGGAGGTGTAAGCGTCCTTCACATTAGCATACAGCAAGTCCAGCATCTTATTGTCTCTTGTGGTGCACTGCACGTACTGCATGAACGTCGGGAGAGAGGCGGAGAGAGAGAGGCGTGGTTAAAGTCCCCGCTGATCAGAATCATGGTGCGGGGGTAACAAGTCTGCATCTGACTGACAGCACTGTGGAGATGCTCACACGCAGCCACCGCATCAGCCGAGGGCGGAATGTACGTACACGCAAAACACAATTACGTGTGAAAACTCCCTCGGTAGATAATACGGCCGCATGCTCACCGCGAGCAGCTCCAGGTCCCGCATGCACATCTGTTCCTTGGCCGGGTGGCACCACCATTCATTCACGTAAACCGCCAAGCCCCGTCTTTTCTTCTTTCCGCTCTCCACCACACTCCAGTCTGTGCGCGCGAGCGTAAATCCGTTCAGAGAAACCACAGAGTCCAGTGTGTGTTCATTCAGCCACGTCTCCGAAAAACACATGAGGCTCCAGTCCCGGTACTTCCTCTGCTGCCGTATCAGCGCTGCCAGCTCCTCGGTCTTGTTGACCATAGAGCGGACATTTCCCATGATGGCAAAGGGAACATATGTCCTCCGTGTCTTTCGTCCCCCTCTGCAGCCTCTCCTTTTCCTCCGTATGTCTGCGGGAACAACAGGCTTCTCCGCATGAAGGAAAGCGGGGCTACGCAGG
>CM045745.1:29150281-29152781 GCA_024760905.1 Plotosus lineatus
ATGCAAACTCCACACAGAAACACCTGAGCTGGGAATCCAACCAAGGACCTTCTAAACGGTCGTGCTATAACCACTGTGATACCGTGCCACCCCGGGTACAAGCATTTTAAATGTTATCATTTTTATTGTAGCCTGATGTTGATGATTTTTTCTCTGTTGTAGGTGTGTGTGGTGTTTTTGCTGATAAGGACACAGTGATGATCTTTAAAACTGGGAGTCTCCTGAATCTAACGCTGACGTACCCAAAGGATTCAGTGTCAGAAGTCGAATGGCACTTTAATGACACAAAACTTGTTGAGTATTATCAGAACAATTACACAATTTATGATTCTCAATTTCGAGGAAGATTAAAAGTTCTGCCTGATATTATTGGAATAATTCTACAAGATCTCCAACCGCGAGATTCTGGAACATTCAGTATTGTTGCATATAAACCTGGATTGGAAGGAGAGTATCCTACACAGAGTATTAAAGTTGATATTCAGAGTGAGTACACATCGTTAAAGAAACTGTTGTGGAATTCACTTTCCTTTCTTTTCAGAAAATAGAAAATAAATTTAAATTGACATGAAAAAAAACAAATCGAATGAGAAACTGATTCATTGATACGACCATTAAAGGGTCTCAAACATCTTGCAGTCGGGGAGTCAGACCCCCCCCCAGAACATTATTGAATTATCATGAATTAGATTCATTATTTTGCAGTTTATAGAATAATACATCTTCAAGAAGTATGGCTTTTTCTCATTTATTTATTTATTCATTCATTCATTCATTTATTTATATATTTTGTGAGATAAAACATGAAGGAATCGATTATATGGTTCCGCTACATTGAGTTACTGAAATTTAGTTTAAACATGTTAAGTGAGCAGTGGTGGCTTGGTGGGAAAGGGCGCTGGATCGCTGATCCAAAGGTTGGGAGTTCGAGTCCCACTCTCCACAAGGTTGTCACTGTCCCCCACCCCCAGTGTAGCTAACTGGGTTATCAAAGGTCGGTCATGTCTCTCACTGTCTATGGTGAGAGGTTCATGTAAAAGGACCATTGCTGACTTTCGACGAATAACAAATTAATAACAGTAAGTTTAACCAGTTACAATGGGCCATTTCAATCACACTACCGTAAGATGGATGGATTTGTATTATTATTATTTTTTTAATCATTCATCCAGGTCCTATAACAGCTGTTCAGACTGAGAAAACTCAGACATGGAACGTGTCCACAAATATCTGTGATGTTGATGTGAGCTGTGCAGCACCTGGAGCTGAGAGTGTCTCCTACCTGTGGAGCGGCTATAAGACTGCGAGTGGAGCTCAGCTGCAGTTCAGTCTCTCACCAGCAGAAGGAGCTGTTACACTCAACTGCACTGCAGCAAACAACGTGAGCTCCAGATCTATTCCACAGACACTGAGCTGCAGCACTGAACATGAATCTCACACAGGTACAAATACACGTTTCCTTCTGATGAAAACCACAAACTCAAAGTATTCAGCCACAGAAGTTTTAACAGTCTGTCTCTGCACTGAACTGCAGTGTGTGTGTGTGTGTGTGTGTGTGTGTGTGTGTGTGTGTGTGTGTGTGTGTGTGTGTGATCTCCAGCATCTGTGCTAAAACTGATCAGCAGTCTAGTGGCAGCCTCTCCATATCTGCTAGTGACGATCATTCTGAGTGTGAAATGTTACAGAGCCCGAGGTGCATATAAACACACACACACACACACACACACACACACACACATACATATATATATATATATATATATATATATATATATATATATATATATATATATATATATATATATATATATATATATATATATATATATATATATATATATATATATATATATATATATATATATATGCAGAGAAAAAGAAGGTGGAGGATTTTAAGTACTTAGGCTCAACAATCCAGAGCAATGGAGAGTGTGGAAAAGAGGTGAAGAATCGTGTGCAGGCAGGTTGGAATGGATGGAGAAAAGTGTCCAGTGTGATGTGTGATAGGAAGGTATCTGCAAAAATGAAAGGAAAAGTGTACAAGACGGTGTTGAGGCCAGCGATGTTGTATGGTTTAGAGACAGTGGCCCTGGGGAAAAGGCAGGAGGCAGAGCTGGAGGTAGCAGAGATGAAAATGTTGAGGTTCTCTTTGGGAGTAACGAGGATGGATAGGCTCAGGAATGAGTTCATCAGAGGGACAGCACATGTTAGAGGTTTTGGAGACAAAGTCAGAGAGGCTAGATTGAGATGGTTTGGACATGTACAGAGGAGGGATAGTGAGTATATTGGTCGTAGGATGCTGAGGTTGGAACTACCAGGGAGAAGGCCGAGAGGAAGACCAAAGAGACAATTCATCGACGTGGTGAAGGAGGGCATGAAGTTTCGTTGGAGTAAGAGTAGCAGATGCAGAGGATAGGGTGAGATGGAGGCAGATGGTTTGCTGTGGCGACCCCTGAAGGGAAAAGCTGAAAGGAAAAGAAGAAGAAGAAGATACGTATGT
>CM045745.1:29155281-29282781 GCA_024760905.1 Plotosus lineatus
ATTAACAATGTTTACAATTCTAATTAAATCTACATTTAACTAAATTAGCCGAAAAGAAAACAAGAAGAAGAAGCATAAAAAGTAAATGAAAACATCATTCGAGCAAGTTGCACAACTTTTAGTTTTTAAGTGCGCGTATGTATCTGATTTTACGGTAAAGGATCCCACAACCAGAAGCACAAAGACAAGTTGTATGTTTAAGTAAGAGACAAATGGCATTTGCTCGCGGAAATTACATCCTTAAAAAAAATAAATAAATAAAATTTGGAAATAATTGTATTAATGCTCGCCTGTCTCAGTCAACTCTAAGCGAGGGCAGAGGACACCCTGGACAGCTCACCAAGCCATTGCAAGACCAACACTCCCACAAACATTCATCGTCACAAATACACGTCGGGGTGATTTGGAACAGCAGGTTAACCTACTGTACATGTTTTTGGACTGTGGGAAGAGACTGGAGTACCTGGAGGAAGCCCACGCAAACACGAGGAGAAAATACAAACTCCACACTGAATTATATTATTTTTTTGGCAAGGTGATGCATCCTGCTTAGGTCGCAGAGTGAATGGAGCCTATCTTAGCCAACTGGACAAAGGTGTGATGCACCCTGAACAGTCTTCCAGTCGAACACAAGGCCAACATATGCACACATTACCATTCACACTCACATATAGGGGCAATTCGGAGAAGCCAGTCGGCCTCGTGTGCATGCTTTTGGACCGCTGAAAAAACCCAGGAAACCACATGCAAATTCGACACAGAAATGGCCTCACTGAGCCCAGTACTCCAACTGGAAGATTCTCCTGCTGGTTCTTTTTAGTACCACCTACTTTTCCACCCTTTTCTTGGCCCATCCTTTTTTTTTTTTTTTTGTGTTGCTGAGAGTAAATTCAAGATGACCTCATATTCTTCATGACACAGTGAAATGTTTCACTTTACTCATTTTGTCCATTTTCAATGTTCAGTTGTAAATAAAATACACATTTATGAAGTTTGTGAGTCACTGTATACTGTTTTTATTTAGATTTTACACAGTTGTTTGGAATTGGTTTTATTACAAAGAACTAAAGTTTAATATTATTTCTTTTTCCACCAGAAGGTGGAGCTGTACTTTCATGAAAACACTAAGCCGTTATTAATAGTAGTGATATTATAATTATGCAATATTCAGTGACTAAACATACTGCAGATTTTTTTTATTAATCTCTCTTTTGTAATATTAACGATCTATATTTACACCGTATCTCCGGTAATGCAGTATTTGTCCTGGGGTAATTTCTGTAAACAAACTGAGAGTGTAGTGGCAGAAAACAGGCAGTGGTTTCCATACATTACCCGATTTTTCCAACTTCAATTTGTTTGGAGTTTTTTTTCCTTGATTGAGGCATTGGTTGCCATTCATTCATTTTTCTGTAACCGCTTAATCCGAATGAGGGTCGTAGGTTTGTGTCCATCCCAGCCGACTCCGGGCGAAGGCAGAGTACACCCTGGACAGCTTGCCAGTCCATCACAGGTCAGAAACACACTGACGGCTATGCAGCTTCTCTTTATGAAAGTCAGCAATGGTTCTTTTACATGAACCTCCCACCATAGACAGTGAGAGACATGGCCGGCCTTTGATAACCCATTTAACTGCACCGCGGGGGCAGTGACAACACGTTGATGGTGGTGGGGCTTGAAGCCCTAACCTTAGGATCAGTGATCCAGCACCTTACCACCAGGCCGGCACTGCCCGGCATTGGTTGTGGCTCTGTCATTTCTCAGAACTTAAGTGTATCTTGCAATTCATGTCATGTTTGAGTTCAGTTCTCGATGAAACAGGTCGTACAACAAATACAGGAAGAGCTTTGTAAAGTAAAATACAAATCAAAAATTAAGTGCAGTCTACATTTCCTTCTCTGAAATTTTGATAAATGTAAAATAAAGAAAGCTTATTAGAGAAAGTTGATCTGAATGAAAATCCAGTATAGTTTCCCACAATATATTATAAAAGCCCACAGCAGATTTGTAGTAAAGTGACGCACTTTTGTAATAAGCTCCAGGTATTGTGTGGAATATTTTAGTTTACTATACTGCTGATGTGATATTACAGACACTGAATTGTACTATACGTCTTTGGTATGGCTTATTACAGAAGAAATTCAGATTAGTACAAGCTATGTAAGGTATAATACTACAGATATTCTACTTGTTACAGTTTGAAGTGTATAATACAGTTATTAACATGGTACGTCTCCCTCCGACATCACACTCCCCTCCCCCTGACCGGCCCTTCCACAAAATTCTCAGCTTTCAGTTCCTTCTTTTCTTTTCAAAACCAACAGACATCGCATCCTCTTCCTGATGTAAAATAAAACATGATGTCTCAGGCCGGGCCATTTTCTTCCACTGCTCACAGGTTTAGTTTTAATACTTTTTTGCCCATTGTTTACTTTGATAGCGATCAGAATTGTTTTTGTTTGTTTGTTTTGTTTTTTCTTCCAGTATTCAGGCAGCTGTAATGCAATTCTGTTCCAACACCTTTCTACCACAACCAGCATTAACTTCTTTAGCAAGTTGTGTTGACATAGTTCAGTGGATTGAACAGGCCACGTTCACCACACGCATTAGTAAACTTTATGACACCCGCGACTTCGTCAGTGTGTCATTGTTTGCCCTTCCTTGCTTCATTTTGGTTTGGAGTAACCACTACATAATGGAAAAACCACACAAGATCTACCAGTTCTGCTTTGCAACTAGCCATCGCTATTTGGAGCTTCTTAAAGTCCAGAGATAACCGCGTTCAAAATATCAGCTCTGAGAAATAACTGTTCACTTACCGCATCACACAGCGCACCACCTTTTAAAAAGAATTGTAAAGAAATTGTCAATGTGGGGCAGTGGTGGACTCGTAGTCGGGCACTGGATCGCTGAGCCTAAGGTTGGGGGTTCGAGTCCCCACTCTCCACAGCGTTGTCACTGTCCCCGCCCCAGTGCAGCTAACTGGGTTATCAAAGGCGGGTCATGTCTGTCACTGTCTATGGTGAGAGGTTCATGTAAAAGAACCATTGCTGACTTTTGTAAAGAGGAGCTGCAAAGCCGTCAGCATGTTTCTGTCCCTTGCTAAAGGGTTGTGTCAGGAAGGGCATCCGACGTAAAAACCTCTGCCAAATCAAAGATGTGAATCATTCGCTGTGATCCCTGATAAAGGGAAAAAGCCGAAAGGAAATCTCTCTCTGTAAAGAAATTGTCGATTTTATTCCCCTCATCTCTCAGTGGTTTTAATACCATCTCTGAGAAATGTAGGTTTAGTGGTTGTATATGAAAGTGCAGGTCATATTTAAATTCTCTAACCCATAAAAACCACCAGCACATAAAGTCAATAACATTGATTGTCTTATTACAAGAGTACTGACCATGGAGTGGGATGTACATCGTTCATTTTCTGAACAGCTTAATCCTGATTAGGGTTTCAGGGAGGCATCACAGCCAACTCTTAAAGAGGGCTGAGTACACCCTAGGCAGCTCGCCAGGCCATCGCAGGGCAAAAACACACTAACAGCTATGCACCGTACTCTTGACAAAAGTAAAGCAATGGACATAGACAGGGAGCGGCATGGACGGCCTCCAGTTAGCTACACTGAGGAGACAGCAGTGACAACCCAGTGATGGTGGCGCTTGAACCACTGACCTTGAGATCGGTAATCCAGTACCCCGCCACCGGGTCACCTGTGCAGCATTTATTAAACAGAAAGAGAACGGTCAGTTCTCAATGTTTGTGTGTTGGAAGAAGTAAAAATGAGCAATTATAAGGATCTGAGTGACTTTAGCAAAGGAACACATGGTGATACTGAATAAATGGGTCTATTTTGTCTCTAAATTGCCAGATCTTGTAGGGTAGAACTTGTATGCAACAGTAACTCCCAACCAATGATGGTCCAAGGAAGGGCAACCAGTCAACCGGTAAAAGTGTCATGGGTGGCAAAGGTTTCTTGATGCGTGTGGGGAATAAAGGCTGATACAGAGGATCTACTGTAGCACCAGTGCAGCTAACTGGGTTATCAAAGGCGGGCCATGTCTCTCACTGTCTATAGTGAGAGGCATGTAAAAGAACCATTGCTGACGTTCGTAAAGCGTAGCTGCAAAGTCGTCAGCGTGTTTCTGTCCCCTTGCTAAAAAGGGTTGTGACAGGAAGGGCATCCGACGTAAAAACTATCTGCCAAATCAAATGTGCGAATCAGATGATTCGCTGTGGCGACTCCCGAGTAAAAGGGAAAAAGCCGAAAGGAAGACGAACAGAGGATCTACTGTAGCACCAACTGCAGACACCATCAATGCTACGTTAGAAAGGTGTCAGAACACAGTGCATTGCAACTGTATCTGCACATAGTGATGCCTAGCTGCACAGCAGTTGGGTGGTGTTAATGTTATGGCTGATTGGAGTGGGGATATGTATATATGCATATACATATATACATATATACATATATACACATATATATATATATACATATATACATATATACATATACACATATACATATACATATACATATATATATATATATACATATACATATATATATATATATATATATATATATATATATATATATATATATATATAACATGATGTCTCAGACCTGCCCATTTTCTTCCACTGCTTGGTTTAGTTTACATATACTATATACTATATGTATATATATATATATATATATATATATATATATATATATATATATATATATATATATATATACATCGAGTTGGGCACTGTGAGGAGACATGAAGCTGTAGATTAAGTTGGAGGCTCCACATTTATTCTGAAATGCAAATAGAAATTTTGCAGTTAATGGCAGATGGCAAAAAAGTTTCTCCACTCTTTCAGTTTCCACTCTATGAGGTTTTTTGTTGTTGTTGTTGTTGTTGGTTTTTTACCAAAGCTCGAAACAACAAAATGCAACTTCCATCTCATCAAATGCTGGCTGTGTTAGAACTATATTTCCAGGTTATAGTCTATGGTTTACCACCATAATTTTATGCATGACCAAATATTTCACAAGAATTATTATTATGTGACATAATGACATGTCAAGTATCGTACAGGTGTTGCTGAATAAAAAACAAATGCAGATTATTAAAACCTACCAACTCTTGCACTTGTTACTTCAGTATGAAATATGTAAAGTGAAAATGCATTTTTCTGAGTATGTGACGTTTTGTGGTCAACAGTGCTGCACTAAAGTTGCACACAGACCCCTGACAGCTCTTAAAAAAGGAAGTGAGATTGCACATCACTCGGTTCCTGCTGCACTGAACTCAGGTCAGTTTCGAGAGTACGTAGCATTCACCAGAAATATCCGAGAACACCACAGCACTGGTTTCAGATCAGAGCCACTTCATCTCATACGAAAGGGCGATAAATGTTTCCACTTCTCAGCATTTCTCCTCATCTGCTTGTTTATTATCTGAAGATAACATGTCACTGACGTTCAGAGAGGAAGAAGTCACCAAATGGAAGTCTTATAAAAGACTCGCCTGGAATTTTACCCGACTCATTAGAAGGATATATATAAAACTACTGACATAAGAACTTTCATAAACAATATTTATAACATCACAGTATAAACAGTCAGCAGGTTGCTCTGTGTCAGTGCACCTTAGTTTTATTTAATTAAAGAAGTGTTGAGTGCATGTTTTAACAGAGCCAGAGTGCATGGACACATTCATGAGAAGTGAGAAAGTCGCTAACCCACAGACAGTACCCTGAACGTGTGAAGCTATAGAAAAGCATTTTATGCAACAATGTACAGACATTTTTTTTCTTTACTCACACCCACAGGAAACTTTTCTCGTCTAAGTAATTTCATGCACTGAGAGGGGGAAGTCTTTCTTGGACTTTGTCTTGTTTTGAGTCGACAATTGAGACGCAGAAGAACAAGACGGTTGTTCACCAAGAGCAATGCAGGAATACAATTTACTCTGTTTTTCCATCTCTGCAGCATTAATATTTGGGATTCTTCAAGGTATGTATGGAGAAACAAGACTGACCCTGAACACTCGGATAGTTTGGTGGTGGTTCGAATATCTTCTAGTGTTGTGGTTCTAATACCTGACAAAAAAATTCTTTATTAAATTAACGTAAATAACCCATAGGACATATCAAGCATAGCACATTGTTCACAAAATCATTGCACTGGAGGTTTATAGAGCATGTTTGAGTAAAATAAAATGCCACAGTTTTACAAAGATATATTTAAATATTTTTTCGAGACATAATGATTTGCACCTGAAAGCACATCACCATTGATTTAAGCATAGAGTTGGTCCTTAAAACGCATTAGAACTAGAATTTGCACTAAAATTATATTCAAACCATTTGTTCATTTTCTGAACTGTTTAATTTTTATTAGGGTCGTGAGGAGGTTGGTGCCAATCTCATCCGACTCTGGGCTAGAGCAGAGTGCACCCTGGACGGCTTGTCAGGCCATTGTAGGTCAGAAAGGGGCTAACAGATATGCAGCTTGTCTTTATGAAAGTCAACGATGGTTCTTTTACATGAACCTCTCACAATAGACAGTGAGGCCCATGGCTGGTCTTTGATGACCCAGTTAGTGCACTGTGGGGGCGGCAGTGACAGCAATAAAACTTTCTTAGGCCAAAAAGCTCTGTGCATTCCAAATAATTTTATTTATTTATTTATTATACGTCGGATGCTCTTCCTGTCACAACCTTTTTAGCAAGGGACAGAAACACGCTGACGACTTTGCAGCTACTCTTAACGAAAGTCAGCAATGGTTCTTTTACATGCCTCTCACCATAGACAGTGAGAGATATGGCCCACCTTTGATAACCCAGTTAGCCACACTGGGGGGGGCAGTGCCAACCTTGTGGAGAGTGGGACTCGAACCCCCAACCTTTGGATCAGCGATTCAGCGCCCTATACCACTAGACCACCACTGGTACAGTATGACCTACAATTAACATTTTTTATACAACTAAGCAATTGGAGGGATAAGGGCCTTGCTCAAGGGTCCGACAGTGGTGGTACAGGGGATGGAATCCCCAGATTTCGGGTCAGTAACCCATTTCCTTAACCACTATACCTTACAATGTGTTTTTATGAGAATGATGGTACTACCATGGGTGGAGTTGTAGAAAGCTGAGACCGTGTCTGCTTTCGGACTCATGACTGACCTTGAGAAGCAAAATGCATGTTGCATGTTAAATTTATTCAAAGTAACAGGCTGCAAAGATAAGATAGAAGTGATTGAGACTTTACACTATATAAATATCCTGGTTTGTAATGATTATTAGACAATAAATACACTGAGAGTATTTTGGTAAAATCTAATAGTGAAGTTTTTTAAGTTCATGAAACTAACTGGTGTTTATTGTGACACTATGAAGACACAAGTGCTGTTTATATCACATGTCTCTGTCTGAACTTGTCTTTTCTATTAGCGGAAAACGACAGGGTTGGATAAGGAAACCTCAGGTTCAATCTGGTCTGATCTGAATAAATTTGGGTGGTGAAGTCCATGCTCTCCGTATTAGCTCTTTGGTTATTACAAATAAAAATATAAAATTATAAATGTTATTATTGTAGTTGAGAGGTACAATCTGAAAGCAATGGACACCGAGACAATATAAATAAGATTTAGTATTTAGAAAAGAAAAGGAAGTGTATACAATGACACACGCTTATCATGATGATGTCATATTTTCTTAAAATTCTCTAAAACCTTACAAACTGTAGAAGAGGTTAAAAGGCCTCGTCTTAAGTAAGGTAGAATAATTTTAAAATTCATTTTTAATTGTCATCGTTATCATTGTTATTATTGCCTGATATTGATTATTTTTTTCTCTGTTGTAGGTGTGTGTGGTGTTCTTGCTGATGAGGACACAGTGATGATCTTTAAAACTGGGAGTCTCCTGAATCTAACGCTGACGTACCCAAAGGATTCAGTATCATATGTCGACTGGTTATTTAATGACACAAAACTTGTTGAGTATTATCAGAACAAGTACACAATTTATAATTCTCAATTCCGAGGAAGATTAAAAGCTCTCCCTGATATTATTGGAATAATTCTACAAGATCTCCAACCCCGAGATTCTGGAACATTCAGTATTGTTGCATATAAACCTGGATCAGAAGGACAGTATCCTACACAGAGTATTAAAGTTGATATTCAGAGTGAGTACACATTTGTTAAAGCAATAATACAGTAATTAATATAGAAATTAAATTTAAATTGACAGAAAAAAAGAAATCGAATGAGAAACTGATTCATTGATAAAGGGTCTCAAACATCTTGCAGTCGGGGAGTCAGACCGCCATCAGAAGATTAATGAATTATTGTGAATCAGACTCATTATTTTAAAGTTTATAGAATAATACATATTGGAGACGTGTGGGTTTTAGTCCTTATTTATTGATTTATTTTTGTGAGAGAAAACATTAGAAGAATATAAAAGGCCGGTCGTGTCTCTCACAGTCTATGGTGGGAGGTTCATGTAAAAGAACCATTGCTGACTTTCAACAACAGTAGCTGCATAGCCGTCAAACTGTTTCTGCCCTGCGATGGTCTGGCGAGCGGTGCAAGGTGTACTCTGCCCTCACTCAGAGTCGGCTGGGATGGGCGCCAGCCTCCCTGTGACACTAATTAGGTTTAAGCGGTTACAGAAAATGAACAAATGAACATTAGACATTAAAAAAAAAGCTTCAGATAGAGCAGAGATTAAAATCTGTTTTGTACTTTTCTGCATTAAAAGAGCTCGAAAAAAGAGATTGAGTGATTAACTGATTCATTGTAATGACCAATAAAGGGGCCTCAATCAGTTTGCAGGCGGGGAGTCCGACCCCCTCAGAACATTATTGAATTATATTGCATTGTTTAGTAATTTAAAAAAAAATAGGGGCAGTGGTGGTCTAGTGGGGGGCAGTGGTGGTCTAGTGGTATAGGGCGCTGGATCGCTGATCCAAAGGTTGGGGGTTCAAGTCCCACTCTCCACAGGGTTGTCACTGTCCCCCCCAGTGCAGCTAACTGGGTTATCAAAGGCGGGCCATGTCTCTCACTGTCTATGGTGAGAGGCATGTAAAAGAACCATTGCTGACTTTCGTAAAGAGATTCAAGTCGTCAGCGTGTTTCTGACCCTTGCTAAAAAGGGTTGTGACAGGAAGGCCATCCGACGTAAAAAAAACCTCTGCCAAATCAAATGTGCGAATCAGATGATTCGCTGTGGCGACTCCCGGGTGAAAGGGAAAAAGCCGAGAGGAAGACAGGAAGACATTGCATTGTTTTGTAATTTAAGCCCTCCTTTGGTCACACTTTCAGAGACACGATGTATATAACTGTTTAAACACCTGAACACCACACCCATGAATCTTTACCTCAAAACGGCTGATAAACAGTTAGAAGAAGATAACTGTATGTAATCTCTTTGTATCTTGCAGCATTAATATTTACCTTCAATAGAACTGAGCCCTAAACCTGTTCTAGCATCACAGTGCCTCATGCAGCATTTCCATGAAGAGATTGGTAATTAAGAGCACGATGGAAGAATTTGAGGCCTGACCTCAACGAAAACCTTTCAGATGAACTTGTATATTAGCCGTGGTGGCGCTGAGGTCACTGTCACTCACATCGAAATCGTAATTACGTAAAAAATGAAATCATAATCTTACTAGGGTCACATGCAGACTGATCCAACACTGGGTGTATATTTTGAGCAGCTGTCTAATCCAGCTCAGATCCATCTCACACACACACACACACACACACACACACACACACACAAAATGTTTTTACATTCATAGTAAGAAGCTGTTGGGAAGACGATAAACACAATGTGCAGAAATTCTGAATTTTACCAGAGTGCCTGGAGGAAACCCACAGATGCAGAGGGAGCACATGCAAACTCCACACAGAAACGTCCTTGCTGATCCCAGGATTTGAGTCCAGAACCAACAAGAAGGTTCTCAGAACAAATCTCAGGGAAAATATGTGCTTTTCTGTGTGGATTTTGCATGTTCTCCCCAAGACTGTGTGGGTTTCTCCACAGAAAATGCATCTGCAAATTTGGTCAAATCACAACCTTTTATTGCCCATAGCGCAGTGGTGGTCTAGTGGTATAGGGCGCTGGATCGCTGATCCAAAGGTTGGGGGTTCGAGTCCCACTCTCCACAAGATTGTCACTGTCCCCCCCAGTGCAGCTAACTGGGTTATCAAAGGCGGGCCATGTCTCTCACTGTCTATGGTGAGAGGCATGTAAAAGAACCATTGCTGACTTTCGTAAAGAGTAGCCGCAAAGCCGTCAGCGTGTTTCTGTCCCTTGCTAAAAGGGTTGTGACAGTAAGGGCAGCCGACGTAAAAACCTCTGCCAAATCAAACATGCGAATCAGATGATTCGCTGTGGCGACTCCTGAGTAAAAGGGAAAAAACCGAAAGGAAGACAGACAGACAACCTTTTATTGCCCATAAGTATGAATATGAAAATGAATATTTGTTTGTGTGTGTCAGCCCTGCTATAAACAGGTGAACATTTCACCTCTTGCTGAAAGCTGGGATTGGCTCCAACTTCCCCTCAATCCGGATCAGTACAGATAGAAAGATAACTGCATTTCAATCTTCCCAACCCATCATCAGTGCCTGACGTCATTATGCTCTTGTGGCTGAATGAACACAAATTCCCACAGCAAATCTCCAAAATCTGGGGGGAGGGTTGAAGAATGGAATCTCCGAGAAATACAAGGTGATTGACTGTCAGGTCTCCAGAAACTTTTGGGCACAGAGCACATTAGTATCTACTCCACTGAAACAGCACAATCCGATTGGTTTGCTATCTGGGGCTAAGTAACAATTACACCCTGTGGGCTATGTGGATGTTACTGGAGATTCTTGAAGAGAGAACATTGATGTCGTCATTAAGCAAGAGCCACCGAGCCTGAGGTGCATGCTTGTTATAGTATATACTACACATGCGCCCAAACAAAAAGCACAATAAATTGAGACTTTTATCGTTTATAATTACTTTTACGAACTCATTCATTAATTTTCTGAACCGCTTAATACTAATAAGGGTCGTGGGGAGGCTGGTGCCCATCTCAGCCGACTCCAGGCTGATGCCAGGCCATCACAGACTTTTAAGAACTATATATGCATTTTTGTATAGTTTATATGTTTGTGTAGTCTCTATTTCAGAGCTCTAAATAATCAGAGCACCCATAAGGTGTTTCAGTTAAAAATGTTGGAGGCCCTCACAGAAATCAATGGTAAATCTACTGATGAGTATTGGGAAGCACTTAAGTCCTCTGGAAGCACTTCCTGACTACCCAAAGCCTGTTTCAACTCCTCCTTGAAGACAACATGACACTTCCTTTTTCAGCTTCCACCACTTTGTCTTCTGCTCTGCCTTTGCCTTTTTCACCTTTCTCACCACTCTCCACAAGGTTGTCACTGTCCCCCCCAGTGGAGCTAACTGGGTTATCAAAGGCCGGCCATGTCTCTCACTGTCTATGGTGTGAGGCATGTAAAAGAACCATTGCTGATTTTCGACAAGAGTAGGCTGCAAAGCCGTCAGCATGTTTCCGCCCTGCGATGGCCTGGCGAGCTGTCCAGGGTGTACTCTGCCCTCGCCCTGAGTTGGCTGGGATGGGCACCAGCCTCCCCGCGACCCTAATTAGGATGAAGCGGTTACAGAAAATGATGATGAATGAACCTTTCTCACCATCAGTGTCATCCTGCACACCACCATCCTATGCTGTTTGGCAACACTCTCACCCACTACTACTTTGCAGTCACTGACTTCCTTCAAATTACATCGCCTACACAAGATGTAGTCTACCTGTGTGCTCTTACCTCCACTTTCATAAGTCACCCTATGCTTCTGTTTGTTCTTGAAGAAAGTATTCACCACAGCCATCTCCATCCTTTTTGCAAAATCGATCAACATCTGTCCTTCTGTGTTCCTGTCCTGGATACCAAACCTGCCCATCACTTCCTCATCCCCTCTGTTGCCTGCACCAACATGTCCATTGAAGTCTGCTCCAATGACCACGCTTTCACCTCTTGGGGTACTCTGCATCACTTCATCTAACTCACTCCAGAACATGTAAAAGAACCATTGTTGACTTTCAACAAGAGTAGCTGCATAGCTGGCAGCATGTTTCCGCCCTGTGATGGCCTGGTGAGCTGTCCAGGGTGTACTCTGCCCTCGCCCAGTGTCGGCTGAGACGGGAACCAGCCTCCCCACGACCCTAATTAGGATTAAGCCGTTCGGAAAATGAATGAATGAATGAAAGGTCTCTTCCTTTCTTCAAATACAAGCATCGTCTTAGAAATTTCAAAACTTTTGCAGGCAGCCAATGTATTTACATTTATAGCATTAATCCAGAGCGACTTCCAATTATCACTTCTTTTGTACAACTGAGCAATTGAGGGACAAGGGCCTTGTTCAAGTGCCCAACAGTGGTGATAGTGGGGAATGAACCATTAAACTCTGAAGAACCTCAAAAACTCTGGAGAAGTTTCACAATCGAACCCTGAGAGTAATAATGAATATTAAGTGACATGAAAGAAAACCAACAACAAGTATTTTCACAAATTCTGACTGTACCAGTGTAGAAACCATGATAATAAAGAACCAAGTAAGATGGCGTGGAAGTGTCATGAGGATGAGTGATGAACGACTTTCCTAACAGATTCTATACTCTAAGCCTGTTGAAGGGAAGCGTTGTCATGGTGGAAGAATAGAATAGATATAAATATATATATATATAAATATATAATACACTAAAGCGCAGTCTGAAGTGCTGTCATTTCCAAGTGGATTCTTGGAAACAGAGCGCCTTCGATCGAATTGACTGGAGACATGCTGTGGTTGAAGGGCTGAGATTCTAGAGAAGGGAAAATGGGAACATTATGATAAGCTGTGGATGACCCAGAAGCAATGACTGAGTACTCGTCCTAGCTCCAGGATGTCTACATCATCAATCTTCATTTGTAAATACTGTCAGACGACCTGCCCTGTGAGAATCAGCCTAACAAACGACAGGAGAGCTCACAAGCAGAAATCACTTTTACTTTTTACTTTTCTTTTCTTTCTTTTCTTTTCAAACAAACATTATATATATATATATATATATATATATATATATATATATATATATATATATATATATATATATATATATATACACACTAGTATAGTTTTTTGCTTTGTTTTTTTTTGTACACACGGACTCATCTCAGGCTCAATAGATGTCAGCGGAAATTAAATTGACTTCTAAATATTCTGTCTCAAGGATTTATATTCCATTTTCCATTTAGTGAAACCCCCTGGGGGCAGTGGTGGCCTAGTGGTATAGGGTACTGGATCACTGATCCAAAGGTTGGGGGTTCGAGTCCCACTCTCCACAAGGTTGTCACTGCCCCCCCCCCCCCCCCCAAAGAGTGCAGCTAACTGGGTTATCAAAGGCCAGCCGTGACTCCCACTGTCTATGGTGAGAGGCATGTAAAAGAACCATTGCTGACTTTCGTAAAGAGTAGGCTGCAAAGCTGTTGGCATGTTTCCACCCTGCAATGGCCTGGCAAGCTGTCCAGGGTGTACTCTGCCCTTGCCCGAAGTTGGCTGGGATGGGCACCAGCCTCCCCGCAACCCAAATTAGGATTAAGCGGTTGCAGAAAATGAACTGAACTTAAACCCACTTTTTCTTTGTTTGTTTGTTTGTTTGTTTATATGTAGATAGATAAATAATTGTTTTTAACTTTTTTTAATCATACATCCAGGTCCTATAACAGCTGTTCAGATTGAGAAAACTCAGATATGGAACGTGTCCACAAATAGCTGTGATGTTGATGTGAGCTGTGCAGCACCTGGAGCTGAGATGGTCTCCTACCTGTGGAGCGGCTATAAGACTGCAAGTGGAGCTCAGCTGCAGTTCAGTGTCTCACCAGCAGAAGGAGCTGTTACACTCAACTGCACTGCAGCAAACAACATCAGCTCCAGATCTATTCCACAGACACTGAGTTGTCGCACTGAACATGAATCCCACACTGGTACAAATACACATTTCCTTCTGATGAAAATCACACGCTCAAAGTATTCAGCCACAGAAGTTTTAACAGTCTGTCTCTGCACTGAATTGCGGTGTGTGTGTGTGTGTGTGTGTGTGTGTGTGTGTGTGTGTGTGTGTGTGTGTGTGTGTGTGTGTGTGTGTGATCTCCAGTTTCGGTGCTAAAACTGATCAGTAGTCTAGTGGCAGCCTCTCCATATCTGCTGGTGACGATCATTCTGAGTGTAAAATGTTACAGAGCCCGAGGTATATACTCCCCCAAACACACACACACACACACACACACACACACACACACACATATACATACATACATATGCTTGCTGTGATGCGAATAAGGATAAAGTAATCTATAAATGTGTAATGTTTTTGCTGTTCGGGGTTTGTCATGGTCCGTCACATAAACCCTGAAATGGTATGACAATCTGTTCAGTATGTACTCTTCCTTCGCACATAAAACGCCAGCCTCCCCACAGCACAAATACTCATAAATTCATAAATACTCACTCATTTGTCAAACCACATAATCCTACTCATGGTGTGGGGAGGCTGGAGCCTGTATCAACCTACATTGGGGTAAGGAGGAATACATACTGAACAGCTTGCCAGACCATTGCAGGGCCAAAACACATGCACACAGCGAGAGAGAGAGTGAGAGAGAGAGAGAGAGAGAGAGAGAGAGAGAGAGAGAGAGAGAGAGAGAGAGAGAGAAAGAGAAATAATTTGTCAATCTGGAATGTCCAGTGAGCCTATTGTGCATGTCTTTGGACTGATATTGAAAACCAATACAAGCACCATGGGGCTAACATGTAAATTTCAACAGAAACGAATGAGCTCAGTATTCAAACCCAGGACCTTCTTGCTGTGTGGTGGACGTGATAATGGTTAAACACTGTGCAGCTGTTTATTCATAAACAGTCCACAATAAACATTACCTGAATCCATGTTATTCAATCATCCATTTTCTGAACAGCTTAATCCTTATTAGGGTCACAGGGAGGCTGGCACCCATCTCCGCCAACTCTGGACAAGGGCAGGATACACAATGGACAGTTTGCCAGGCCATCATGACACTCACACAACCATTCACACTCACACCTAGGAGTGATTTGGAGCAGCCAATTAACCTACTGTGCATGTTTTTGGACTGTGGGAGGAAACCGGAGTTCCCGGATGAAACCCATGCAAGCACGGGGACAATGTGCGAACTCCACACAGAAACGGCTGAGCTAGGCATCAAACCCAGGACCTTCTTGCTCTGAGGCGGACCTGCTAACCACTACTCCACCGTACCCCAATCCATATTGTTTCTTGTTGATTTAATCAGCATTTATTTAATTTGCAGGTCATGATCACGGCCCGTATGTTGTAAATGTAATTGAAGAATGAGCGTCGGCAATGTTGGTTGGTATCCAAACTGCTGCACAATCACTAATCCATTATTTAATCAATTATAATATAATTGAAAGGGGTTTTCAGAGTTGCAGTAATTTCTAATTTTGTGTTTGATCTTCTTTAACTATTCACATCTGTCTCCCTATGGAAAAGCACAAAATGTTCTCATAAGTATTGTAACCAAGATGTTGTTCCTCGTCTCATGAGAAACTGAGACCAAATGGTAAAGAACCATTTGTTTTTGTAATCAGCTCCTTGCATCTACTTTGTGTCCTGTGTCACGGGACGAAATGTAGTATTATTCTCCTGAAGGTTGTCATGGGAAGAAATTTAGTATTATCTTCATGAAGGTTGTCACAGGAAGAATTTTAGTATTATCCTCTTGAAGGGCGCCACGGGAAGAAATTAAGTTGTTATCCTCGTGTGTGTTTCCACAGGAAGAAGTGCGTGCTTTATAAATAATTTGCGTATTCCTCGGGATAGTTAATCTGTGTCACCATGGGCGATATTTGTGGGTCACCAAAACTACCCAAACCTGACGTTTTTCAAAACTCCTTGATTAGATAATTTGGCAGGTTGGACTGAATCCCAGCCACAATTTCTGTCATACCCACGCGGAGGAACTTTTAAACCCGAATACCTCGCATCTGCATACAAACAAATTTATGAAGGTAATGAAGACCCAAATTGGAATTATGATAATATGTGTGCATCCTATTCGAAGTGAATTGAAATGAAACTCATTTGGGATAAATACGCTAAAGAAACTCGATCTACGCGGCGTATGGTCTGCAAACCAAAACCTAATACTTAACCTAAAACACCTAAGATTGCTGCTGTACCATCACCGTTTACTGTTGTATCTCCATCACATACCACATTTGCACCTGAACCCATGAATAATTCTTTGCACGCGACCCTAGAAATTTCATGTTGTCCTTCAGTGACCGGGACTGTATCGCCGCCATGCCCACTTGGCGTTAAACCTAAAACTAGGCAGAAACAATCCATCCGTCCTACTGAACTGCCATTATTATAGTCTCACTCTGATGGAAAAATAGATGATCAAGCAGTGCTGTAGTGTTCAAAAAATAAGTTAGTACACTTATTCAAAGTCGCAAAGCAACCGAGGGGTGCAGCAGTACCTGGGGTCTAGGGGGGGTCACCCCCAGAAAATTTTGTAATTTCAAAGGCTGAAAGGTGCATTTTTGAGTATTTCAATTTTAAAAGCAGTTAGTCTGAGCTATTATAAAATTTACAGAACTTGATAATTATATCTGTAATAAGAAAAAATAAAACAAAAAATTAGTAAATAATACTGTATGTTCATTATCATTTAAATATATACATTTTATTGTTAAAATGTTAGTGCTGAAATCTACAATGAATATATTATATATGTATTTTATCTAACAATTATCAAAAATTGCATAAAAAACACAGACAAGTTACTTGGTACTTGTATTTGAAGTACAATATGCAAACCACAAATGACAATATATTTTATATACACTGCAAGGCATTAGGCCTTGTGACTGCTAATTATAATTATTCATTCCAATAACTAATGGTGACTTATTAAATGAAGATATCCAAGAAAGTACTTGTTCAATATGGATAGGCATAAAATATTTTAAGACAGAGATTTGCATTGTAAAAATAGAGAAGTTTATAGTAGCTCTAAAGTATATAATATGTTTACAACGTTAGCTTGGATTACCCATTTAGTTATTACCATAAAGTAAGACAACAAGGACAAACAGGGCATAGACTGACTGCAGAAATTCTTGTTTGATCTTAAAATAACAGTTTTCTGGGACGGAGGTCTGTCACATATAAACACAGGCTCGCTTCGCCTTACTGGGGACCTTGTTGGACTCGGCTTGCGAGCTTTCTGCACCTCGAGACGGTGTGTTCCTCTGTGGCTACGCGGTGTGCTCTTTACCAAACACCATTGTTGAATCACACGCCCTTCCATTTTCCTCGGCTCATGCTGCTGCTGAACTTTCCTCTCTCACACGTGCCTGTAATCTCTCCTCTGGCAAGAATGTTACTATTTACACTGACTCTAGATATGCCTTTGGCATGGTTCATGACTTTGGACACATCTGGCAATCATGCCCATCTCCCATACCTCGCTTGTCCAAGTCCTTATTGACACGGTTGGAAAGTAAAGAGGGAGAAGATTATTTATACAGGTTGGCACAGCAGAGAAATAGAGATGAGAAGGACGTGCAGCAAGTTAAAGTGATTAAGGACAGAGTGAGAAATGTATTGACTGATGACAGAAGTGTGCTGGGAAGATGGAAAGAGCACTTTAAAGAGCTGATGAATGAGGAAAATGAGAGAGAAAAAGAGTAGAAGAGGTGACCGTCGAGGACCAGGAAGTAGCAAAGATTAGTAAGGGGGAAATGAGGAGGGCATTGAAGAGGATGAAGAGTGAAAAGGCAGTTGGTCCTGATGACATACCGGTGGAGGTATGGAAGTGTCTAGGAGAGGTAGCAGTAGATTTCCTCACAAGAACATTCAAAAAGGTCTTGGAGAGTGAGAGGATGCCAGAGGAATGGAGGAGAATGGAGCAGTGTGCTGGTGCCCATTTGTAAGAACAAGTGAGACGTGCAGAGTTGCAACTACAGAGGGATAAAGTTGATGAGCCATACGATGAAGTTATGGGAGGGAATAGTGGAAGCTAGACTAAGGGCAGAGGTCAGCATTTGTGAACAACAGTTTGGTTTCATGCCAAGAAAGAGCACCACAGATGCAGTGTTTGCCTTGAAGATGTTAATAGAAAAGTACAGAGACGGTCAGAAGAAGCTGCATTGTGCCTTTGTGGATCTGGAGAAAGCATATGACAGGGTGCCAAGAGAGGAACTGTGGTATTGCATGAGGAAGTCTGGAGTGGCAGAGAAGTATGTTAGAGTGGTGCAGGACATGTATAAGAGATGCAAGACAGTGGTGAGGTGTGTTCTCGGTGTGACAGAAGAGTTCAAGGTGGAGGTAGGACTGCATCAATGGTCAGCTCTGAGTCCCTTCTTGTTTGCTATGGTGATGGACAGGCTGACAGATGAGGTTAGACAAGATTCCCCATGGACTATAATGTTTGCAGATGACATTGTGATCTGTAGCGAGAGCAGAGAACAAGTGCAGGAAAATCTAGAGAGGTGGAGGCATGCCCTGGAAAGGAGGGGAATGAAGGTTAGCCTCAGTAAGACAGAATACATGTGTATGAATGACAAGGACCTAAGAGGAACAGTGAGGTTACAGGGAGCATTTTAAGTACTTAGGCTCAACAATCCAGAGCAATGGAGAGTGTGGAAAAGAGGTGAAGAAGCGTGTGCGGGCAGGTTGGAATGGTTGGAGAAAAGTGTCCGGTGTGATGTGTGATAGGAAGGTATCAGCAAGAATGAAAGAAAAAGTGTACAAGACGGTGTTGAGGCCAGCAATGTTGTATGATTTAGAAACAGTGGCCCTGGTTAAAAGACAGGAGGCAGAGTTTGAGGTAGCAGAGATGAAAATGTTGAGGTTCTCTTCGGGAGTAACAAGGATGGATAGGATCAGGAACGAGCACATCAGAGGGACAGCACATGTAAGACGTTTTGGAGACAAAGTCAGAGAGGCTAGATTGCGAGGGTTTGGACATGTACAGAGGAGGGATAGTGAGTATATTGGTACCAGGCAGAAGGCCTAGAGGAAGACAAAAAAGATGATTCATGGATGGGGTGGAGGACATGAAGGCAGTTGGTGTATGAGAAGAAGATGCAAAGGATAGGGTGAGATGGAGGCAGATGATTTGCTGTGGCGACCCCTGACGGGAAAAGACAAAAGGAGAAGAAGAAGAAGACTTTCGCTATAGTTAAAACCAAGGCAAATTTCTCGGTGGACGATTACGAGTCTCGGGGAAACTCTTTGGCCGACCGAATCACCAAACAGGCAGCCTCTACATGCATTCTTCCCCCTTTTCTGTCTAAATCTACTTCTGAACATTGCACACCCTTTTGCCTGTCTAGTGTTCTTATTCCTGATCTAGACCTACACTCCATTCAAGTGTTTGCTACACCATCTGATACTTCTTTTTGGCAAACACGCGACATGTATGTGGCTTCTGATGGTTTATGGTACACCCCATCTGGACAACTTTGTTGTCCCTCTCACTGTGTGCCTTTCCTCGTGTGCAAGTTTCACGGTGTTACACATCGCACTCGAAGAGGGATAAAAGAGGACATGAACAAACTTTTTTGTATCACAAATTTGAACGCTACAATTGACTCAATCCTTTCAAGATGTCTAACTTGCGCACAAAAAAACGCTTACTGGCACCACTACTAAACATGAAACGCTTCCAATACCCACCTCACCATTCATGGAATGGCAAGTTGATTTCACAAACATGCCTACATGTGGACCATTTAAATATCTTTTGGTTTTCGTTGATAAATTTTCTCGATGGGTTGAAGCCTTTCCATGTGCCCGAGAAAATACAAAGGTGGTTACATGTACCTTAGCCAAAGAAATCATACCTAGATATGGAATACCTCAGGCTATTGACTCAGATCAAGGTACTCCATTTACTGCAACAACTTTGTAAATATTTACACCTTAATTGGCAATTACACATTCCATACCATCCTCAATCTTCTGGGATCATTGAAAGTTCCAATCATACTGTAAAGAGCAAGCTCACAAAGGCTGTGCAAAGCACTAGCTGTAAAAACTGGGTTGTCCTCCTCCCCATGGTGTTGGCTGAAATGAGAATGACCCTCCGAAAAGATCTGCACCTGTCACCTCATGAGATTGTATTTGTGCAACCTTTCCCACTCCCTTGGTGGAAAGGAATGGCAGCTTTGGGTACATCAGATCTTAGGGTTCACATGGACAAATCTTTTGTTTCTAAATTGCACAAACTATGGTCTAGAGTTAATGCATCCACCGTCCCTTTCCCGAGCACACCCACACATAGCTACAAACAGATAGGGATAGAGCGCTAGTAAAAATATTTAATCAATCTGGACAATTGGGTGAACCCAAATATAGCAAACCTGTGGAGATAATTGCCATTACCCGAACAGCTGTACTAACTGATCGCTTTCCACAGTGGATCCACGCAACAAGATTGAAGCCAGCCCCATCATGATGTCCCCGACTTTGTGTGTTCAAGAGAAAGCTTGAATTTGTCCTATTTGCTGATGACACTAACTTTCTTTACGCAGACAAAGATATTAAATCACTGGAATCTACTTTAAATAAAGAGATGGAAAATGTATGTCAATGGCTTATTGACAACAAATGAACACTGAATATTAAAAAAAAATCAAATTATGTGATATTCAGACCTCATCAAAAGTATCAGCAATATAACTTAAATCTTAAGGTATTTAATAATTCTTAGAAAACACTGGAACAGTTTGACCAAAAAGAATATGTTAAGTATCTTTGTGTATTTATCGACTCAAACCTCTTCTAGAAGTTTCACATTCATTATGTAACTTATGTAAAATAAGTAGAACAATCAGAATTATCTCGCGCCTAAGACACTTTGATCCCCAGTCAATCCTAATAGACATACTGTATATCGATCTCCAATGCAGCCATATCTTTCTTATGGTCTGGCGGTATGGGGACAAACATCTCAAAGGAATCTGGACAAAATTCTGATATATGAAGTGTGCCCTTCACTTAATATACTTTGCCACTAATAGAGAACACACTATTCCATTATTTTTAGTTGCTTACATTCTCCCTGTACAAATACTTTATTTTAAAACTATAGCTTTACTAATGCATATCATTAATACTCGTGTTGCTCCACCTAACCTTTTACATTTATTTACTTTATCAAATTCTGTTCATCATCACAACACCAGAGCCGCATCTTCTGGAAAGTTTTATTTAAAACCCTCTTTAGACTATTCTAGATAGTCTATGTTCCTATTCTAGACTATCACAACAAGCCAATGCCTTTCACGTCTTGATGTTAAGTTATGGAACAGAATCCCTAAATCATTTCGAGAGAAAGAAAGTAACATATTTAAAAACAACGTTAACCACATACTTTTTAGGGTGATGGAGACTGAGGAGAGATACGTTGATGTTTCTGATCTGATAAATTTATTTTCTGAATTTTGTGAATTGTACAATTGATATTCATATTCTATTTCCTTTTTTCTTTTTTTCTCTTTGTTCAATAGTATGTTATACAGTAAAATTACATCTGTTTTCTTTTCCAATCACCTTCTTTTTCTGTTCAACCTTTCCCCTGTATCTTTTAAGAAAACTGCTTGAAAATAAATACAAATAACTATTTAAATTAAAAGAACAAAACAAATATGGAAAATAGACTCTAAAGGGTAATATATCTTGTGAAACCCATCCCGCCTCAATTAGTTTTCCTATTTGTGGGATGGGTTTACCTGTTTACCTGTAGTCACTTGATTTAAAATGAATTGAATTGAAGTGAATTGAATTGAATTGAATTAATTGAATTGAATTGTGTGTGTTATTAATTACGTTTATATCTCTTTTCAGTGTGTCTCGCTTAAGTTCTCTTCCTAAGGCCCTGTCCAGGGAAGACGTGGTTTGGCATCCTCCTCTCCTCCTCCTCTCTCCGCCGAAACACAAGATCAAAAAGCAGATATTATGAGGTTCTTTCTCCTCCGTTCCATCCTTGGGATCCTGCTGATGACAAGAGGATTACCCTCCCAAGCACACCCGCACGACAACACCTTGTGGCAATTCGCCAAATGGACCGCCAGATGTCATATGACAAGCTCGTGTTACATCTGTCAACTCTTACCTTCTGCCTCCTAGAAAATTCCCCTAAACCCCAGCAAGCATAATGCCACACGACATCTTGATTATGACAACTTTAAAAAGGGAACTGAGGAAGAAGTGTGATACCATATTAATCTGGTATCAAAGAGGTGACGGAAAGGGGTTGCAGTAATTTCTATTTTTAGTTTCTATTTTCACAAACCAAATGATCTGCGAGACTAGACCTCTCTCGAAACCAGCGAGAAAAAGAACTCGACAATGAAGAGAAATCCAAACAATAATACATCATCACTATTTTTATTTTGATAATTTATTTTGATTTCTGCTCTTTTTGGTGATCTATTGTTTATAGTAATTAAACTATATATATATATATATATATATACATTACATTACATTACATATATATACATTACATATATATATATATATATATATATATATATATATATATATATATATATATATATATACATTACATTTTTCATATATTTTTCTTTTTTTCTTTTTAAGAAACCTTACCAAGTGTAATTATTTCACTGCACCGGTCGATAATGTAAATTGGTTGAAAAAAACAAACTATAATCAAGAAACCTATTCTTAAAACAATATGAAGTTTTATACCTTCTGTTCTTACATAGCATATTATTCCCAAGACAAGTGTTCGAGGTTTTGTTAGAGGTGGAGACAAAGTCAGAGAGGCGAGAGTTGGAGTAAGAGAAGAAGATACAGAGAACAGGGTGAGATGGAAGCGGATGGTTTGCTGTGGTGACCCCTGAAGGGAAAAGCCGAAAGGAAAAGAAGAAGACAGTCTGTGGTTTCCACTGTTGTAAAAATCAATGTGGAGTTTTGAAAGCTGAGATCAAGGGAAGACCATGTCAAATTTAGAGGCCACTGGGTTTTAAACTCCTGGCTGGTCTTGAGAAGGAAAATACTGTTTTGTTGTTGTTGTTTTTTTTTACAATAAAGTGGCCTGATATGAAGTATTTAATAATTACATGCTGCAAAAATATATATTCTAAAGTGTATGAGAGTTTACAATAAACTATAAAACTATCTCAGGTATGTGACAGTTATTAAATATTGGATGCACTGCTCGTTTCATTTATTCCTGCATTTTATCCCCCAATTAATCCTAATTATGGTGGTGGGGAAGCTGGTGCCCATCTCAGCCGACTCCGAGTTTAGGCAGGATATACCTTAAAGAGTTTACTAGGCCATCACAAAGCCAATACACACACACACACACACACACACACACACACACACACACACACACACACACACACACATCTAGGAACGATTTGGAAGAGTTAGTTAAGTCACTGAGCATATTTCTAGACTGTTGGCGGAAACCAGACCACCAGGATGAAAGCCACACAAGCACCAGGGTAACATGCCAACCCTACACAGAAACATCACAAGCCTGGACATCAAATCCAGGACTTTCTTTCTATGAGGTGGACATGCTAACCACTGCAACACCGTCTCACTGCAAAGTACAGTTTTATAAGTTCATGAAACTAACTGGTGTTTATCGAGACACCATCAGGACACCAGCGTTGTTTATATCACATGTATCTGTCTGAACTTGTCTTTATCAGCAGAAAATGAGGGTGTGTGTTGGTGAAGTACATGCTCTCTGTATCAGCTCTTTGGTTATTACAAATAAAAATATAAATTTATAAATATTATTATTTTAGTTGTAAAGTACAATCTGAAAGCAGCGACCACTGAGGCGATGTAAATAAGATTTAGTATTCCGAAAAAGAAAAGCAAAAGAGAATTCCACACGCTTATCATGATGATGATGTCACATTTTCTTAAAATTATCTAGAACCTTTCAAACTGTATAAGGGGTTAAAAAGCATCGGTCCTGAATAAGGTACAATAATTCATCCATTTTCTGAATCGTTTAATCCTCATTAGGGTCACAGGGAGACTGGCACCCATGTCAGCCAACTCTGGACGAGGGTGGGGTACATCCTGGACAGCTTGCAAGGCCATCGCAGGGCCAGCACTCACACAACTATTCACATTCACACCGAGGGGCGGTTTGAAACAGCCAATTAATCTACTGTGCATGTTTTTGGAGTGTGAGAGGAAACCGGAGTACCCGGAGGAAACCCACGCGAACAACGGGGAGAACATGCAAACTCCACACAGAAACGCCTGAGCTGGGAATCCAACCAAGGACCTTCTTGCTGTGAGGCGGGCGTGCTAACCAGTATGATACCGTGCCACCCCGAGTACAATCATTTTAAAATGTTTTCATTGATATTGTAGCCTGATATTGAATATTTTCCCTGATGTAGATGTGCGTGGTGTTCTTGTTGATATAAACACTGTGATGATCTTTAAACCTGGGAGCCTCCTGAATCTAACGCTGATGTACCCAAATGATTCAGTGTCACATGTTGAATGGTATTTCAATGAAACCAGAATACTTGCTGCGTATTCTCAGAACAATTACATAATTCACGATTCTCAATTTCGTGGAAGATGGAATAACTCTGAAAAACCCCCAACTCCGAGATTCTGGAATATTCGGTATTGTTGCATCTAAACCTGGATTGGAAAGAACGCATACTACACAGAGTATTAAAGTTGATATTCAGAGTGAGTACACATTTGTTAAAGAAACTGTTGTGAAATTTAGTTTCCTTCAGTAAATAATATAGAAATTAAATTTAAATTGACAAAAAAAAAAAAAAAAAAATCGCATGAGAAACTCATTCATTGATACAATCATTGAAGAGTCTCAAACATCTTGTAGTTGGTGAGTCAGGACCCCCCCCCCGCAGAACTGATGGGTCAGTCCGACGGTCGGTCGGTCGGTAGGTAAGATAAGATACAGCTTTATTAATCTCACAATGGAGAAATTCACTGTTACAGGCTCTTGAGCTACCATCAGTAGGGGGTGCAAAAATAGATACAAATACAAACATACACACATACATATATATTATATAAGTAAATAAATAAATAGATACATAAATAGTATAAATTAATAAACAATAAAAAGAAAAGAAGGGAACAACTTTGTAGACTGGCCTATATTAAAGTGTAATGTATGTGAGTGCAGAGTAGATGGGTTGATATGGTTCACAGTCAGTGGGGTAGATGTGGTTGATTAAAGTGCACGGGGTTTTTATTGCACATAACCGGTATTTTCACAGACAGTTACAAAGTGGCGTTGTACAGTCTGACAGCGGTGGGAATGAACGACCTGCGGTAGCGCTCCTTCCTACACTGGATGTCTCGGTCGTCCACTGAAGGAGCTACTCAGCTTCTCTACAGTCTGGTGCAGTGGGTGAGAGCTGTTGACCAGGATGGATGTGAGCTTTGCTACCATCCTCCTCTCACTCACCTCCTCCACAGAGTCCAGTGGGCAGCCTAGGACAGAGCTGGGCCCCCTGAACAGCTTGTTCAGTCTCTTTCTGTCCCACTCTGTGCTGCCCGGGGCCCAGCAGATGGCAGCGTAAAGGATTGCAGAGGCTACCACAGAGTCATAAAAAGTCCTGAGCAGAGATCTGCATACTCCGAAGGACCAAGGTCTGCTCAGAAGGCGGAGGCGACTCTGGCCCTTCTTGTACAGGGCGTTGGTGTTGTGGGACCAGTCCAGTTTATTGTTAAGGTGAACGCCCAGGTACTTGAAACTGTCCACTGTCTCAATGTCCTGACCCTGGATGATAGGTAGGTATTTTCAACTTCTTTTTTTTTAATCATACATCCAGGCCCTATAACAGCTGTTCAGATTGAGAAAACTCAGACATGTCCACAAATATCTGTGATGTTGATGTGAGCTGTGCAGCACCTTGAGCTGAGAGTGTCTCCTACCTGTGGAGCGGCTATAAGACTGCGAGTGGAGCTCAGCTGCAGTTCAGTCTCTCACCAGCAGAAGGAGCTGTTACACTGAACAGCACTGTAGTAAACAACATCAGCTCCAGATCAACTACACAGACACTGAGCTGTAGCACTGAACATGAATCCAACACAGGTACAAATACACGTTTCCTTCTGATGAAAACCACAAACTCAAAGTATTCAGCCACAGAAGTTTTAACAGTCTGTCTCTGCACTAAATCGTGTGTCTGTTTGTGTGTGTGTGTGTGTGTGTGTGTGTGTGTGAACTCCAGTTTCAGTGCTAAAACTGATCAGTGGTCTCGTGGCAGTCTCTCCATATCTGATGGTGAAGATCATTCTGAGTGTGAAATGTTACATACTTCAAGGTAAAAATAAACACACCCCCCACCACCACACTCACACATACACACACACACACACACTCACACATACACACACACACACACACACACACACACACACACACACACACACACCACATACATACATATATATTCTAGCTGTGATGCGAACAAGGATAAAATTTAATGTATAAAAGTAGTGTAATGTTTCGGCTGCCCAGAGTTCATCATGGTCCGTCATATAAACCCTGAAATGGTCTGGCAAGCTGTTTAGTATGCACTTTGCCTTTGCGTAATGTGGGCTGATATAGGCTCTTGCCTCCACACAGCATAAATACTCATAAATTCATAAATACTCACCCATTTGTCAAACCACATAATCCTGCTCATGGTGTGGGGAGGCTGGAGCCTGTATCAGCCTACATTGGGGAAAGGGAGAATACATACTGAACAGCTTGCCAGACCATTGCAGGGCCAGCACACACACACACACACACACACACACACACATTGGTACCTTGATTACGAGTGTCATGAATAATGAATTTTCCATGATTTGAGCTTCAGACATATTCATGTGTGTGTGTCTCACTGTCACTGTCATTATTGAAGATGTGCACGGCTCATTTAATTGAAGCCAACGACCTCCGTATTGGTGAGCATGGCAAGTTTATGGTGTTTTTCCAAATACTGAAGTAATATCCATGCTGCATTCACTGTCCTCAAGTAAATATTCATTCATTCATTTTCTGAATCGCTTAATCCTAATTAGGCCTGCAGGGAGGCTGGTGCCTGTCTCAGTCAACTCTGAGCGAGGGCAGAGGACACCCTGGACAGCTCACCAAGCTATCGCAAGACCAACACTCCCACAAACATTCATAGTCACAAATACACGTCGGGGTGATTTGGAACAGCAGGTTAACCTACTGTACATGTTTTTGGACTGTGGGAGGAAACTGGAGTACCTGGAGGAAGCCCACACAAACACAAGGAGAAAATACAAACTCCACACAGAATTATATTATTTAATCGGCAGGGTGATGCATCCTGCTTGGGTCACAGGGTGAACGGAGCCTATCTTAGCCAACTTGGCAAAGGTGTGATACACTCTGAACAGTCTTCCAGTCGAACACAAGGCCAACATATGCACACATTACCATTCACACTCACATATAGGGGCAATTTGAAGAAGCCAGTCGGCAGAAAACCCAGGAAACCACATGCAAATTCTACACAGAAATGGCCTCACTGAGCCCAGTACTCCAACTCGAAATAGTTTCTCCAACTGGTTCTTTTTAGTACCACCTACTTTTCCACCCTTTTCTTGGCCCATCCGTTTTGTTTTTTTTTTTTTTTTATGTGTTGCTGCCAGAAAATTCAAAATTCAAAATGAGCTCATATTCTTCATGACACAGTAAAATGTTTCACTTTACACGTTTAGTCCATTTTCAATGTTCACTGTAAAATGTTTTGATTTATATTTTACACTTTTTTTGGAATTGGTTTTATTACATAAAACTAAAATTTAACATTAATTTTCCCCAAGAAGGTAAAGCTGTACTTTAATGAAAAGCTTTTATTATTATTATTATTATTATTATTATTATTATTATTATTATACCCTTAATATGGGTCATGAGGAGGTTTGCGCCCATCCCAACTGACTGCGGGCGAAGTGCAGAGTACACCCTGGACAGCTTGCCAGACCATTGCAGGGCAGAAACACACCGACGGCTATGCAGCTCCTCTTTATGCAATGGTTACTTAAATGAAGCTCACACCATAGACAGTGAGAGACATGGCCGGCCTTTTGATAAACTAGTTAGCTGAACTGGGGGACAGTGACAACCCGTTGAGGGTGGTGGGGCTTGAACCCCTAACCTGAGGGTCAGTGATCCAGCATCTTTATCACCAGTGCAGCACTGCCCGGCATTGGTTGTGGCTCTGTCACTTCTCAGAACTTAAGTGTATCTTGCAATTCATGTCATGTTTGTGTTCAGTTCTCGATGAAACAGGCCGTACAACAAATACAGGAAGAGCTTTGTAAAGTAAAATACAAATCAAAAATTAAGTGCAGTCTACATTTCCTTCTCTGAAATTTTGATAAATGTAAAACAAAGAAAGCTTATGAGAGAAAGTTGATCTGAATGAAAATCCAGTATAGTTTCCCACAATATATTATAAAAGCCCACAGCAGATTTGTAGTAAAGTGACGCACTTTTGTAATAAGCTCCAGGTATTGTGTGGAATATTTTAGTTTACTAGACTGCTGATGTGATATTAGCGTAGGCCTCCGTCAGTCCCGAAGGACTATGGCTGCACTCTGGCTGGTATCCCGGCTGGTGATACTCCCCAGTGCACAGAGCCTGGGTAGGGAGTAATGAGGGACAGGCTGTTACCCAAGCAGCAAGTCCCCCCCTGTCTCGGCGCCACCGGAAGGATCCGATGGAAAGGCAAGTGCCGATACGACTGGGTTCCAGTGCCACTGCAGGAGAGAAACTACGGTCAATTTAGAACGGCCAATTAACCTACAGTGCACGTCTTTGGATTGCGGGGGAAACCGGAGCACCCGGAGGAAACCCACACAAGCACGGGGAGAACATGCAAACTCCACACAGAAACGCCCAGCCCGGGAATCGAACCCGGGCCTTCTTGCTGTGAGGCGGACATGCTAACCACTACACCACCGTGCCGCCGATGTGATATTACAGACACTGAATTGTACTATACGTCTTTGGTATGGCTTATTACAGAAGAAATTCAGATTAGTACAAGCTATGTACGGTATAATACTACAGATATTCTACTTGTTCCAGTTTGAAGTGTATAATACAGTTATTAACATGGTACGTCTCCCTCCGACATCACACTCCCCTCCCCCTGACCGGCCCTTCCACAAAATTCTCAGCTTTCAGTTCCTTCTTTTCTTTTCAAAACCAACAGCTATCGCATCCTCTTCCTGATGTAAAATAAAACATGATGTCTCAGGCCGGGCCATTTTCTTCCACTGCTCACAGGTTTAGTTTTAATACTTTTTTGCCCGTTGTTTACTTTGATAGCGATCAGAATGTTTTTTTGTTTGTTTTGTTTTTTCTTCCAGTATTCAGGCAGCTGTAATGCAATTCTGTTCCAACACCTTTCTACCACAACCAGCATTAACTTCTTTAGCAAGTTGTGTTGACATAGTTCAGTGGATTGAACAGCCCACGTTCACCACACGCATTAGTAAACTTTATGACACCCGCGACTTTGTCAGTGTGTCATTGTTTGCCCTTCCTTGCTTCATTTTGGTTTGGAGTAACCACTACATACTGGAAAAACCACACAAGATCTACCAGTTCTGCTTTGCAACTAGCCATCGCTATTTGGAGCTTCTTAAAGTCCAGAGATAACCGCGTTCAAAATATCAGCTCTGAGAAATAACTGTTCACTTACCGCATCACACAGCGCACCACCTTTTAAAGAGAATTGTAAAGAAATTGTCAATGTGGGGCAGTGGTGGACTCGTAGTCGGGCACTGGATCGCGGATCCTAAGGTTGGGGGTTCGAGTCCCCACTCTCCACAGCGTTGTCACTGTCCCCGCCCCAGTGCAGCTAACTGGGTTATCAAAGGCGGGTCATGTCTGTCACTGTCTATGGTGAGAGGTTCATGTAAAAGAACCATTGCTGACTTTTGTAAAGAGGAGCTGCGAAGCCGTCAGCGTGTTTCTGTCCCTTGCTAAAGGGTTGTGTCAGGAAGGGCATCCGACGTAAAAACCTCTGCCAAATCAAACATGTGAATCATTCGCTGTGATCCCTGATAAAGGGAAAAAGCCGAAAGGAAATCTCTCTCTGTAAAGAAATTGTCGATTTTATTCCCCTCATCTCTCAGTGGTTTTAATACCATCTCTGAGAAATGTAGGTTTAGTGGTTGTATATGAAAGTGCAGGTCATATTTAAATTCTCTAACCCATAAAAACCACCAGCACATAAAGTCAATAACATTGATTGTCTTATTACAAGAGTACTGACCATGGAGTGGGATGTACATCGTTCATTTTCTGAACAGCTTAATCCTGATTAGGGTTTCGGGGAGGCATCACAGCCAACTCAGAAGAGGGCTGAGTACACCCTAGGCAGCTCGCCAGGCCATCGCAGGGCAAAAACACACTAACAGCTATGCACCGTACTCTTGACAAAAGTAAGAAATGGACATCGACAGGGAGAGGCATGGACGGCCTCCAGTTAGCTACACTGAGGAGACAGCAGTGACAACCCAGTGACAGTGGCGCTTGAACCACTGACCTTGAGATCGGTAATCCAGTACCCCGCCACCGGGTCACCTGTGCAGCATTTATTAAACAGAAAGAGAACGGTCAGTTCTCAATGTTTGTGTGTTGGAAGAAGGAAAAATGAGCAACTATCAGGATCTGAGTGACTTTAGCAAAGGAACACATGGTGATACTGAATAAATGGGTCTATTTTGTCTCTAAATTGCCAGATCTTGTAGGGTAGAACTTGTATGCAACAGTAACTCCCAACCAATGATGGTCCAAGGAAGGGCAACCAGTCAACCGGTAAGAGTGTCATGGGTGGCAAAGGTTTCTTGATGCGTGTGGGGAATAAAGGCTGATACAGAGGATCTACTGTAGCACCAACTGCAGACACCATCAATGCTACGTTAGAAAGGTGTCAGAACACAGTGCATTGCAACTGTATCTGCACATAGTGATGCCTAGCTGCACAGCAGTTGGGTGGTGTTAATGTTATGGCTGATTGGAGTGGGGATATGTATATATATATATATATATGTGTGTGTGTGTGTGTGTGTGTGTGTGTGTGTGTATGTATGTATGTATATATCATACACACACATATATATATACATATATATATATACATCGAGTTGGGCACTGTGAGGAGACATGAAGCTGTAGATTAAGTTGGAGGCTCCACATTTATTGTGAAATGCAAATAGAAATTTTGCAGTTAATGGCAGATGGCAAAAAAAAGTTTCTCCACTCTTTCAGTTTCCACTCTATGAGGTTTTTTTTTGTTGTTGTTGTTGTTTTTGTTGTTGGTGGTGGTGTTTTTTTTTACCAAAGCTCGAAACAACAAAATGCAACTTCCATCTCATCAAATGCTGGCTGTGTTAGAACTATATTTCCAGGTCATAGTCTATGGTTTACCACCATAATTTTATGCATGACCAAATATTTCACAAGAATTATTATTATGTGACATAATGACATGTCAAGTATCGTACAGGTGTTGCTGAATAAAAAACAAATGCAGATTATTAAAACCTACCAACTCTTGCACTTGTTACTTCAGTATGAAATATGTAAAGTGAAAATGCATTTTTCTCAGTATGTGACGTTTTGTGGTCAACAGTGCTGCACTAAAGTTGCACACAGACCCCTGACAGCTCTTAAAAAAGGAAGTGAGATTGCACATCACTCGGTTCCTGCTGCACTGAACTCAGGTCAGTTTCGAGAGTACGTAGCATTCACCAGAAATATCCGAGAACACCACAACACTGGTTTCAGATCAGATCCACTTCATCTCATACGAAAGGGCGATAAATGTTTCCACTTCTCAGCATTTCTCCTCATCTGCTTGTTTATTATCTGAAGATAACATGTCACTGACGTTCAGAGAGGAAGAAGTCACCAAATGGAAGTCTTATAAAAGACTCGCCTGGAATTTTACCCGACTCATTAGAAGGATATATATAAAACTACTGACATAAGAACTTTCATAAACAATATTTATAATATCACAGTATAAACAGTCAGCAGGTTGCTCTGTGTCAGTGCACCTTAGTTTTATTTAATTAAAGAAGTGTTGAGTGCATGTTTTAACAGAGCCAGAGTGCGTGGACACATTCATGAGAAGTGAGAAAGTCGCTAACCCACAGACAGTACCCTGAACGTGTGACGCTACAGAAAAGCATTTTATGCAACAATGTACAGACATTTTTTTTCTTTACTCACACCCACAGGAAACTTTTCTAGTCTAAGTAATTTCACGCACTGAGAGGGGGAAGTCTTTCTTGGACTTTGTCTTGTTTGGAGTCGACAGTTGAGACGCAGAAGAACAAGACGGTTGTTCACCAAGAGCAATGCAGGAATACAATTTACGCTGTTTTTCCATCTCTGCAGCATTAATATTTGGGATTCTTCAAGGTATGTATGGAGAAACAAGACTGACCCTGAACACTAATACCTTCTAGTGATGTTGTTCTAATACCTTACAGGAAATTCTTTATTAAATTAATATAAATAACCCATAGGACATATCAAGCATAGCACACTCTTCACAAAGAAATGTATGTATGTATGTATGTATGTATATGTATATATATGTGTGTATATATATATTTATATATATATATATATATATATATATATATATATATATATATATATATATCAAATCATTGCACTTGAGGTTTATAGAGCGTGTTTGAGTAAAATAAAATGCCACGGTTATACAAAGATATATTTAAATATTTTTTCGAGACAATGATTTGCACCTGAAAGCACGTCACCACTGATTTAAGTATAGAGTTGGTACATAAAACGCATTAGAACTAGAATTTGCACTAAAATTGCATTCAATCCATTGGTTCATTTTCTGAACCATTTAATTCTTATCAGGGTCGTGAGGAGGTTGGTTCCCATCTCAGCTGGCTCTGGGTGAGGCCATTGCGGGGCAGAAACATGCTGACGGATATGCAGCTCCTGTTTATGAAAGTCAGCAATGGTTCTTTTACATGAACCTCTCACAATAGACAGTGAGGCCCATGGCTGGCCTTTGATGACCCAGTTAGTGCACTGTAGGGGCAGCAGTGACAGCGATAAAGCTTTCTTAGGCCAAAAAGCTCTGTGCATTCTAAATAATTTTATTTATTTTTAGTATGAATATAACTAGATGACTTATTTGGAACCTTTTGCATCCAATACTGTATTGGACAACATTACATTTATATCATTTTGCAGACACAATTATTCAGCATGACTTACAATTAACATTTTTATACAACTGAGCAATGGAGGGATAAGGGCCTTGCTCAAGGGTCCGACAGTGGTGGTACTGGAGATTGAATCCTCAGCTTTCGGGTCAGTAACCCATTTCCTTACCCACTACACCGCCACCACCTTACAATGTGTTTTATGAGAATGATGGTACTACCATGGGTGGAGTTGTAGAACGCTGAGACCGTGTCTGCTTTCGGACTCATGACTGGCCTTGAGAAGCAAAATGCATGTTGCATGTTAAATTTATTAAAAGTAACAGGCTGCAAAGATGAGATAGAAGTGATTGAGACTTTGCTTTACACTATACAGTGTAACTGTCCCGGGTTGTTATGATTATTAGACAATAAATACACTACTAGTTTTACATTTTTGTAAAATCTAATAGTGAAGTTTTTTAAGTTCATGAAACTAACTGGTGTTTATCGTGACACTATGAGGACACCAGTGCTGTTTATATCACATGTTTCTGTCTGAACTTGTCTTTTCTATTAGGGGAAAACGACAGGGTTGGATAAGGAAACCTCAGGTTTAATCTGGTCTGATCTGAATAAATTTGGGTGTTTGTGAAATACATGCTCTCCGTATCAGCTCTTTGGTTATTAGAAATTATAAATATAAAATTATAAATGTTATTATTGTAGTTGAGAGGTACAATCTGAAAGCAATGGACACCGAGACAATATAAATAAGATTTAGTATTTAGAAAAGAAAAGGAAGTGTATCCAATGCCACACGCTTATCATGATGATGTCATATTTTCTTAAAATTCTCTAAAACCTTACAAACTGTAGAAGAGGTTAAAAGGCTTCATCCTGAATAAGGTACAATAATTTTAAAATGTATTTTTTCTTGTCATCGTTATCATTGTTATTGTTGCCTGATGTTGATTATTTTTTCTCTGTTGTAGGTGTGTGTGGTGTTTTTGCTGATAAGGACACAGTGATGATCTTTAAAACTGGGAGTCTCCTGAATCTAACGCTGACGTACCCAAAGAATTCAGTGTCAGAAGTCAACTGGTTATTTAATGACGCAACACTTGTTGAGTATTATCAGAACAAGTACACAATTTTTGATTTTCAATTCCAAGGAAGATTAAAAGTTCTGCCTGATATTATTGGAATAACTCTACAAGATCTCCAACCCCGAGATTCTGGAACATTCAAAATTGTTGCATTTAAACCTGGATCAGAAGGACAGTATCCTACACAGAGTATTAAAGTTGATATTCAGAGTGAGTACACATCGTTAAAGAAACTGTTGTGAAATTCAGTTTCCTTCAGTAAATAAAATAGAAATTAAATTTAAATTGACATAAAAGAAATCGAATGAGAAACTGATTCATTGATAAAAAGTCTCAAACATCTTGCAATCGGGGAGTCAGACCGCCATCAGAACATTAATGAATTATTGTGAATTAGAGTCATTATTTTAAAGTTTATAGAATAATACATATTGGAGATGTGTGGGTTTTAGTCCTTATTTATTTATTTATTTTTGTGAGAGAAAACATTAGATGCATATCAATGGCCGGTCGTGTCTCTCACAGTCTATGGTGGGAGGTTCATGTAAAAGAACCATTGCTGACTTTCAACAACAGTAGCTGCAAAGCCGTCAGAGTGTTTCTGCCCTGCGATGGTCTGGCGAACTGTGCAGGGTGTACTCTGCCCTTGCCCAGAGCCGGCTGGGATGGGCACCAGCCTCCTCATGACCCAAAATAAGTTTAAGCGGTTACAGAAAATTAACAGATGAACATTAGACATGAAAAAAGAAGTTTGACACGCAGCAGTGATTAAAATCTGTTTTGTCGTTTTCTGCATTAAAAGAGCTCGAAAAAAGAGATTGAGTGAATAATTGATTCATTGATAGAACCAATAAAGGGGCCTCAATCAGTTTGCAGATGGGGAGTCCGACCCCCTCAGAACATTATTGAATTATATTGCATTGTTTAGTAATTTAAGTAAGAATAAGTCCTTCCTCCTTTGTCACACTTTCAGAGACACGATGTATAGAACTGTTTAAACACCTGAACTGAACTGTTTTGAGGTAAAAGATTCATGGGTGTTCAGGTTGAACACCACACCCATGAATCTTTTACCTCAAAACAGATGATAAACAGTTAGAAGAAGATAACTGTATGTAATCTCTTTGAATCTTGTAGCATTAATATTTACCTTCAATAGAACTGAGCCCTAAACCTGTTCTAGCATCACAGTGCCTCATGCAGCATCTACATGAAGAGATTGGTAATTAAGAGACCAATGAATTTGAGGCCTGACCTCACCGAAAACCTTTCAGATGAACTTGTATATTAGCCGTGGTGGCGCTGAGGTCACTGTCACTTACACTGAAATCGTAATTACGTAAAAACAACGAAATCATAATCTTTCTAGGGTCACACGGAGACTGATCCAACACTGGGTGTACATTTTGAGCAGCTGTCTAATCCATCTCAGGTCCATCACACACACACACACACACACACACACACACACACACACACACACACACACACAAAATGTTCTTACATTCATACTAAGAAGCTTTTGGGAAGACGATAAACATAATGTGCAGAAATTGTGACTCCATACACAAACGTCCCAGAACCAACAAGAAGGTTCTCAGAACAAATCTCAGGGAAAATATATGTGCTTTTCTGAGTGGATTTTGCATGTTCTCCCCAACCCTGTTTGGGTTTCCTCATAATACTTTGAATTTCTCCCACAGAAAATGTATCTGCAAATTTGGTCTAATCACAACCTTTTATTGCCCATAAGTATGAATATGAAAATGAATATTTGTTTGTGTGTGTCAGCCCTGCTATAAACAGGTGAACATTTCACCTCTTGCTGAAAGCTGGGATTGGCTCCAACTTCCCCTCAACCCGGATCAGTACAGATAGAAAGATAACTGCATTTCAACTTCCCAACCCATCATCAGTGCCTGACGTCATTATGCTCTTGTGGCTGAATGAACACAAATTCCCACAGCAAATCTTCAAAATCTGAGGGGAGGGTTGAAGAATTGAATCTACTAGAAATACAAGGTGATTGAATGTCAGGTCTCCAGAAACTTTTGGGCACAGAGCACATTAGTATCTACTCCACTGAAACAGCACAATCCGATTGGTTTGCTATCTGGGGCTAAGTAACAATTACACCCTGTGGGCTATGTGGATGTTACTGGAGATTCTTGAAGAGAGAACATTGATGTCGTCATTAAGCAAGAGCCACCGAGCCTGAGGTGCATGCTTGTTATAGTATATACTACACATGCACGTAAACAAAAAGCACAATAAATTGAGATTTTCATGGTTTAGAATTACTTTTGCTAACTCGATCATTAATTTTCTGAACCGCTTAATACTAATTAGGGTCGTGGGGAGGCTGTCGCCCATCAGCTGACTTCAGTCGCGGGTGTGGTACACTCTGGACGGCTCGCCAGGCCATCACAGACTTTTACTGACTACATATGCATTTTTGTATAGTTTATACATTTGTGTAGTTTATATTTAGTCTCTATTTCAGAGCTCTAAATAATCAGAGCACCCATAACATGCTTTGGTCAAGAATGGTGGAGGTCCTCACAGAAATCAGTGGTAACGCTATTGATGAATATTGGGAAGCACTTAAAGTAAAAATCACTAATGTATGTGTCAAGATACTTGATAGACAAGAAAGATATAATTTTGACGGGTTTGATGAAAGCAATGATGAAATAAATAGTTTTATTGAGGAGCGTGTGCTGCTTATTTTATCTAGCAGCAAGAAAAAGAGATCTTATATATATATATATATATATATATATATATCTTTTATAAATTTCACAAAGGCATTTCACTCCATGGAGAAAGTTTATGGAAAATAATGCGATGGCCTGGGGAGCTGTCCAGGGTGTACTCTGCCTTCGCCCAGTGTCGGTTGAGATGGGAAGCAGCCTCCCCGCGACCCTAATTAGGATTAAGCAGTTCAGAAAATGAATGAAAGAATGATGGGGCACTTCCTATCTTCAAATGCAAGCAATGTCTGAGAAATTTCAAAACTTTTGCAGGCAGCCAATATATTTACATTTATAGCATTAATCCAGAGTGACTTACAATTGTCACTTCTTTGTACAACTGAGCAATTGCAAGATAAGGGCCTTGTTGAAGGGCCAAACAGTGGTGATCACAATCAAACCCTGAGAGTAATAATGAATATTAAGTGACATGAAAGAAAAACAACAAGTATTTTCACAAATTCTGACTGTACCAGTGAAGAAACCATGATAATAAAAAACCAAGTAAGATGGCGTGGATGTGTCATGAGGATGAGTGATGAACGACATTCCTAACAGATTCTATACTCTGAGCCTGTTGAAGGGAAGCGTTGTCATGGTGGAAAAATAGAAGCTATATAAATATATAAAGATATACTGTATAATATACTGAAGCGCAGTCTGAAATGCTGTCACTTCCAAGTGGATTCTTGGAAACAAAGTGCCTTCGATCGAATTGACTGGAGACATGCTGTGGTTGAAGGGCTGAGATTCTAGAGCAGGGGTCGGCAACCTTTTTTCACAAATCCTTTTTTGACATTTAAAATCAAATAACACTGCATATAATGTTTTCTCCCTTTTTTCCTTCATGTTAATATAAAAAAAACAATGTATTGCATTGATTTAAACGACTGCAGAGACAATTAAATTACAATTATGGTTTCAACAAAAACATTTAGATTAAAAAAAAAAAAAAATCGCCAGCCTCCCCGCGACCTGAATTAGGATTAAGTAGTTCAGAAAATAAATAAATGCAATCGAGTTCTTCTTGTATTGTTATGAAGAAAAATAATATCTATCTCACGAAGCGAGGGACAGCGTGCAGCAAGATGTGTTAACGGGTTGGGTAGTCGACCTCACCATCCCTACATGGAATTTTCTTTTTCTTTATTCGTTATATTAATGTTGTTTTGTCATAGTTTTAATTTACAAAAATGACATCAACACAGAAAATTATATGAAGACTTATTTTAAGAAGGAGCCTGCTCAACATTCTTTTAAATAATATTAATGCTTTATGTTGCACTGACCGACCCATTTTCAGAGTGAAGACTGAACCACACCCAGTCTTTTATTTTGTCACTGGGAGGAGAGTTATTTAATTCGGAGATTGCTGTGTATAAACAAATCTCATCCACTGTCTCTTACTTCAGCTGTGATTGCCGTTCCTGGATTACAAATCTCTCTCGCTCGCTGCTCTGCTGCTGGCTGATGGTGAGAGCACTCCTTGTCATGAGCACAAGAATTTGGAAATTCACCAACACAGCAGATCAAAAACACTGACTCTCAATGTAGCTTATTAATGATAGGCATGTCCACAAGAACACACACAAAATCACCCTGCCCACACCAAATAAATATCCGCCCACACCCATGACTGTTAAATTTAATCTATGTAACTTTCAACCCTAAAAGAGCATTTTTGGAAGGGTACCCACTGGGTACCTGTGTGTACCCAACCATTGCAGGATTTAGGACTTGCAGGACTTCTCCCATCATTCAGGTGAAAGGTGATTTAACTACCCCTGAAAGTCCGAAGTGCTTCCGATGTGAAGTGGCATTTTCTTTTTGCAGTTGATGTAGAGGTTTTTTTTTGCCGACCCCTGTTCTAGAGAAAGAAAAATGGGAACATCATGATGAGCCCTGGATGACCCAGAAGCAATGACGGAGTACTTGTCCTAGCTCCAGCCAGTAATGCCTCATCAATCTTCATTTGTAAATATTGTCAGATGACCTGCCTTTTGAGGATCAGCCTAACAAGCTACAGGAGAGCTCACAAACAGAAATCAGTTTTACTTTTTTTTTAATTTTCTTTTTCAAACAAACATTATTGTATTATATGTATACACACAAACACACATATATTATATATATATATATATATATATATATATATATATATATATATATATATGTGTGTGTGTGTGTGTGTGTGTGTGTGTGTATTTATTTATATATATATATATATATATATATATATATATATATATATATATATATATATATATTTTTTTTTTTTTTTTCTTCTTCTTTTTACACCGGATCACCTCAGGCTCAGTAGATGTCATCGGGAATTAAATTGACCTGTCAATATTCTGTCTCAAGGATTTATGTTCCATTTAATGACACCCACTGTCCCTTTTGATTCTTTTTTTTTTTTTTTTTTAGAATGGGAAGATAGATAAATCAATGTTTTTAACTTTTTTTTTTTTAATCATACAACCAGGCCCTATAACAGCTGTTCAGATTGAGAAAACCCAGACATGGAACGTGTCCACAAACAGCTGTGATGTTAATGTGAGGTGTGCAGCACCTGGAGCTGAGATGGTCTCCTACCTGTGGAGCGGTTATAAGACTACGAGTGAAGCTCAGCTGCAGTTCAGTCTCTCACCAGCAGAAGGAGCTGTTACACTCAACTGCACTGCAGCAAACAACGTCAGTTCCAGATCTGTTCCACGGACACTGAGCTGTGACACTGAACATGAATCCAACACAGGTACAAATACACTTTTTAACTTTTACTCAAAGAACACAAACTGTAACCATCCTTAGCTTTCATTTATTGTACAATCTCAGATGCGAATATTTGTGGTATGCTTTATCGGAGACAATTTTTAGGCTCAGCAGTCAACTGAACAATTAAATAACACTTGATTAATATGTCTTTAATTTGGCTGTGTGGTGGTAGTGGTGGTATATGTGGGGATTGCAGCAGGAGGAGTATTCGCAGTTATTCTGATTATTGCTGTTGCCCATTGGATCTGCTGTAAGAAACCTCAGAAAGGTACACACACTAATACACTAAAACTGTTCACACTCTTGATCACTAGCAAATACTCAGCTAAAATGGCACACTACCTGAGCTAACACTACACAAAACGTATTTATTAATTTGTATATAACTGATAATCGTGATAATTTATTTTTTTCATGCCTACAGCTGGCAGTGCTGATGATGGGAATAATACACTGTATGCAGAGGTCAATCCAGCGACGACTCAAAAAGATGTATGCAATTATTATTTTAATTTTTCCATCTCTCTTGCATTTATGTGTTTATTCATTCTGAATTGGTTCACTTTTCTCTACGTACATTTGTAATACTATTTGGGTTTTTTCTGAACCACAGAACCGATCTGACAGTGTTACAAATGGAATGACAGTTTATGAAACAGTGAGTGACATCAGAATTACTCCAGAAGTAAGTACTGCTCACTGTCCATGAGGAAACTCTTTTCCAAGATGTCTGGAAATTCTATTAAGTGAGACTATTTGTTCGAGGGTATGTGTAGAGATCAGGGTGCTGGGCTCCTGTTTGAGAATTTGTGGGTTCAAATCCCCATTTGACGAGCACTGTGCCAAGACCCCTGAACAAGGGCTTTATCAAGTAGTGTTCTGTCCACCCAGCAGTAGAACTGGGTACCAGTAAAAGTCCTGAGAAGATAATGTGGGATGGATTAGTTGAACTCCTAGTTGCTTTATGCTACAGAAACCCAGATAAGCTCTGACCTGATGAATGAGTTAGTTGGGGTATAAAAATCCAACAAACTTTACTTTTTAGTTCCTGTTTGATATAAAATCACCTGACAGTAACTAAGATCATGTTTCCACTTTAAACAGAGACACTCATAATTTTATATATATATATATATATATATATATATATATATATATATATATATATATATATATATATAAAATGTCTGTCTGTCTTCCTTTCGGCTTTTTCCCTTTTACTCAGGAGTCGCCACAGCGAATCATCTTGATTCGCACATTTTGATTTGGCAGAGGTTTTTACGTCGGATGCCCTTCCTGTCACAACCTTTTTAGCAAGGGACAGAAACACGCTGACGGCTTTGCAGCTCCTCTTGACAAATGTCAGCAATGGTTCTTTTACATGAACCTCTCACCATAGACAGTGACAGACATAGCCTGCCTTTGATAACCCAGTTAGCCGCACTGGGGGGGACAGTGACAACCTTGTGGAGAGTGGGACTCGAACCCCCAACCTTTGGATCAGCAATCCAGCGCTTTATACCACTAGACCACCACTGCCATATCTTCTGCTTCTTCTTTTACTTTCGGCTGCTCCCTTCAGGGGTCGCCACAGCAAATCATCCAATTTTTGATTTGCATTATAAATAATTGGCATTGGTTTTACGTCGGATCCCCTTCCTGACACAACCCTCTGCATTTCTCCGGGCTTGGGACCGGCATGAGGGGGAGAGACACTAGTTAGTGCCCCCCCACCTCATGGCTGCATTCACCATGAGGCCGGGGGGTGGGGCTAAACAGTGTCTCTCCCCCTTATGCCGATCCCAAGCCCGGAGAAACGCAGAGGGTTGCGACAGGAAGGGCATCTGGCGTAAAACTTTTGCCAAAATACAAAGTGCAAACCAGACAGTCTAAACTCATACCGGATCGGTCGAGGCCCGGGTTAACAACGACCGCCATCAGTGCTGTCAACCAACAGGGTGCTGATGGAAATTGGACTATTGTTGGTCGAAAACGTCGAAGAAGATGAGGTGGGAGGCGTGTCTGTAGGAAGAGAGAGAAGAGGAAAAGCATGAGTCTAGGACTGAGAGTCGGGACTTTGAATGTTGGACCTATACAAGGAAAAGGGAGAGAGCTGGCTGACATGATGCAGAGGAGGAAGGTGGACATATTGTGTGTTCAGGAGACCAGGTGGAAAGGTAGCAAAGCTAGAAGCTTAGGAGCAGGGTTTAAGCTGTTTTATCATGGTGTGGATGGGAAGAGAAATGGAGCAGGACTCATCTTGAAGGAGGAGTTTGTCAGGAATTTTCTAGAAGTGAAAATAGTGTCAGACAGAGTGATGAGTCTCAAGTTAGAAATTGAAGGTGTGATGTTCAATGTTGTTATTGCTTATGCCCCACAGACAGGATGTGAGCTAAAAGAGAAGGAGAGATTCTGGAGTGAGTTAGATGAAGTGATGCAGAGTACCCCCAAAGATGAAAGAGTAGTCATTGGTGCAGACTTCAATGGACATGTTGGTGCAGGCAACAGAGGGGACGAGGAAGTGATAGGCAGGTTTGGTATCCAAGAAAGGAACACAGAAGGACAGATGTTGATCGATTTTACAAAAAGGATAGAGATGGCTGTGGTGAATACTTTCTTCAAGAAGAAACAGGAGCATAGGGTGACTTATAAAAGCGGAGGTAGGAGCACACAGGTAGACTACATCTTGTGTAGGCGATGTAATTTGAAGGAAATCAGTGACTGCAAAGTAGTAGTGGGTGAGAGTGTTGCCAAACAGCATAGGATGGTGGTATGCAGGATGACGCTGATGGTGAGGAAGGTGAAGAAGGCAAAGGCAGAGCAGAAAACAAAGTGGTGGAAGTTGAAAAAGGAAGAGGGTCATGGTGTCTTCAAGGAGGAGTTGAAACAGGCTTTGGGTGGTCAGGAAATGCTTCCAGATGACTGGACAACCACAGCTAATGTGATCAGGGAGACCGGTAGGAGAGTACTTGGTGTGTCCTCTGGAAGGAAAGTAGATAAGGAGACTTGGTGGTGGAATGAGAAAGTGCAGGAGTGTGTACAAAGGAAGAGGTTAGCTAAGAAGAAATGGGACATTGAGAGGACCGAAGAGAGTAAACAGGAGTACAGGGAGACACAGCGTAAAGCGAAAGTAGCAGTGGCTAAGGCCAAACAGACGGCGTATGACGACTTGTATGATAGGTTGGACAGTAAGGAGGGAGAAAATGATCTATACAGGTTGGCACAGCAGAGAGCTAGAGATGGGAAGGACATGCAGCAAGTTAGATTGATAAAGGACAGAGAGGGAAATGTATTTGATGACAGAAGTGTGCTGAGAAGATGGAAAGAGTACTTTGAAGAGCTGATGAATGAGGAAAATGAGAGAGAGAAGAAAACAAAAAAGAGGAGAAAAGGTGACTGTTGAGGACTAGAAAGTAGCAAAGATTAGTAAGGGTGAAGTGAGGAGGGCAGTGAAGAGGATGAAAAATGGAAAGGCAGTTGGTCCTGATGATATACCTGTGGAGGTATGGAAGTGTCTAGGAGAGGTAGCAGTAGATTTTCTGACAAGAACATTCAACAAGGTCTTAGAGAGTGAGCAGATGCTGGAGGAATGGAGGAGAAGTGTGCTGGTGCCCATTTTTAAGAACAAAGGAGACGTGCAGAGTTGCGGCAACTGCAGAGGGATAAAGTTGATGAGCCATACGATGAAGTTATGGGAAAGAATAGTGGAAGCTAGACTAAGGGCAGAGGTCAGCATTTGTGAGCAACAGTTTGGTTTCATGCCAAGAAAGAGCACCACAGATGCAGTGTTTGCTTTGAGGATGTTAATAGAGAAGTACAGAGAAGGTCAGAGGGAACTGCACTGTGCCTTTGTGGATCTAGAAAAAGCATATGACAGGGTGCCAAGAGAAGAACTGTGGTATTGCTTGAGGAAGTCTGGAGTGGCAGAGAAGTATGTTAGAGTGGTGCAGGACATGTATGAGAGATGTAAGACAGTGGTGAGGTGTGCTGTAGGTGTGACAGAAGAGTTCAAGGTGGAGTTGGGACTGCATCAAGGATCAGCTCTGAGCCCCTTCTTGTTTGCGATGGTGATGGACAGGCTGACAGACAAGGTTAGGCAAGAATCTTCATGGACTATGATGTTTGCAGATGACATTGTGATCTGTAGTGAGAGCAGAGAACATGTGGAGGAAAATCTAGAGAGGTGGAGGTATGCCCTGGAAAGGAGAGGAATGAAGGTTATCCTCAGAAAATCAGAATACATGTGCGTGAATGAGAAGGACCCAGGAGGAACGGTGATGTTACAGGGAGCAGAGATAAGGAAGGTGGAGGATTTTAAGTACTTAGGCTCAACAATCCAGAGCAATGGAGAGTGTGGAAAAGAGGTGAGAAGCGTGTGCAGGCAGGCTGGAATGGTTGGAGAAAAGTGTCCAGTGTGATGTGCGATAGGAGAGTGTCAGCAAGAATGAAAGGAAAAGTGTTCAAGACGGTGGTGAGACCAGCGATGTTGTATGGCCTAGAAACAGTGGCGCTGAGACAGAGCTGGACGTAGCAGAGATGAAAATGCTGAGGTTCTCTCTGGGAATAACGAGTATGGATAGGATAAGAACTGAGTACATCAGAAGGTCAGTCCATGTAAGATGTTTTGGAGACAAAGTCAGAGAGGCTAGATTGAGATGGTTTGGACGTGTACAGAGGAGGGATAGTGAGTATATTGGCAGTAGGATGCCGAGTTTGGAGCTACCAGGCATAAGGCCTAGAAGAAGACCAAAGAAGAGATTTATGGATGTGGTGAAGGAAGACATGAAGGTCATTGGAGTAAGAGAAGAAGATGCAGAGGACAGGGCAAGATGGAGGCGGATGGCTTGCTGTGGCGACCCCTGAAGGGAACAGCCGAAAGGAAAAGAAGATATATATATATATATATATATATATATATATATATATATATTATATAAGATTGATGATTGATTAACTGTTTCGGTTTTTAAACCCAAGCCTAGTGGCTCATCAGGCCGGTGTTTATCCCTGGTTTCCGTAGCGTGAAGCGATCAGGAGTTGAACTCCTCCTGGATGGGATGCTAGTCCATCGCAGGTTACCTCTCCAGTATGTTTTTACTGGGACCTATTTATACTGCTAGGTGAACAGAGGCACACTTGTGGTTGAGACCTTGCCCAGGGGTCTAAGCACAGTGAGGGTCTCAGTAGGATTTGAACTCACTCATATTGAACTTGTATATGTATATTTGTGTGTGTGTGTGTGTGTGTGTGTTTTCACTTTCAATTCAGGGATATTCATGTCTAATACTAGTCATTCTCAAAAAATTAGCATATTGTGATAAAGTTCATTATTTTCTGTAATGTACTGATAAAAATTAAACTTTCATATATTTTAGATTCATTGCACACCACTGAAATATTTCAGGTCTTTTATTGTTTTAATACTGATGATTTTGGCATACAGCTCATGAAAACACAAAATTCCTATCTCAAAAAATTAGCATATTTCATCTGACCAATAAAATAAAAAAATAAAAAAGTGTTTTTAATACAAAAAAAGTCAACCTTCAAATAATTATGTTCAGTTATGCACTCCATACTTGGTCGAAATCCTTTTGCAGAAATGACTGCTTCAATGCGGCGTGGCCTGGAGGCAATCAGCCTGTGGCACTGCTGAGGTGTTACGGAGGCCCAGGATTCTTCGATAGCGGCCTTAAGCTCATCCACAGTGTTGGGTCTGGTGTCTCTTAACTTTCTCTTCACAATATCCCACAGATTCTGTATGGGGTTCAGGTCAGGAGAGTTGGCAGGCCAATTGAGCCCAGTAATACCATGGCCAGTAAACCATTTAGCAGTGGTTTTGGCACTGTGAGCAGGTGCCAGGTCATTCTGAAAGATGAAAATCTACATCTCTATAAAGCTTTTGAGCAGATGGAAGCATGAAGTGCTCCAAAATCTCCTGACAGCTAGCTGCATTTACCCTGTCCTTGATAAAACACAGTGGACCAACACCAGAAGCTGACATGGCACCCCAGACCATTACTGACTGTGGGTACTTGACACTTGGCATTTTGGCATTTCCTTCTCCCCAGTCTTCCTCCAGACTCTGGCACCTTGATTTCCGAATGACATGCAACATTTGCTTTCATCTGAAAAAAGTACTTTGGACCACTGAGTAACAGTCCAGTGCTGCTTCTCTGTAGCCCAGGTCAGGCGCTTCTGCCGCCGTTTCTGGTTCAAAAGTGGCTTGACCTGGGGAATGCGGCACCTGTAGCACAGTCCACTGCTTCACAGGTCTCCCATGGTCTGGAATCGGCCCTTCTTCACAATCTTCCACAGGGTCCGGTCACCTCTTCTGGTTGTGCAGCGTTTTCTGCCACACATTTTCCTTCCCACAGACGTACCACTGAGGTGCCTTCATACAGCACTTTGGGAACAGCCTATTGGCTCAGAGATTTCTTTCTGTGTCTTACCCTCTTGCTTGAGGGTGTCAATGATGGCCTTCTGGACAGCAGTCAGGTCGGCAGTCTTACCCATGATTGCGGTTTTGAGTAATGAACTAGGCTGGGAGTTTTTAAAAGTCTCAGGAATCTTTTGCAGGTGTTTAGAGTTAATTGGTTGATTCAGATGATTAGGTTAATAGCTCGTTTAGACTACCTGAACATGATATGCTAATTTTTTGAGATAGGAATTTTGGGTTTTCATGAGCTGTATGCCAAAATCATCAGTATTAAAACAATAAAAGACCTGAAATATTTCAGTTGGTGTGCAATGAATCTAAAATATATGAAAAAAATTAAACTATCAGTACATTACAGAAAATAATGAACTTCATCACAATATGCAAATTTTTTGAGAAGGACTAGTATATTATAATATGGGGCAGTGGTGGCCTGGTGGTAAAGGTGCTGGATCACTTGATCCTAAGGTTGGGGGTTCAAGCCCCACCCTAAACAGGTTATCAAAGGCCGGCCATGTCTCTCACTGTGTATGGTGTGAGGTTCATGTAAAAGAATCATTGCAGACTTTTGGCAAGAGTAGGCTGCATAGCCGTCAGCGATGGACTGGTGAGCTGTCCAGGGTGTACGCTACCCTCGCCCAGAGTTGGCTGGGATGGGCGCCAGCCTCCACATGACCCTAATTAGGACTAAGCGGTTACAGAAAATGAATGAACGAAGTTATAATATTAGCATGTGCTAATGCTTGACTACAGCAGTAATATAACGTACCGTGTATAATGTTTAATTAAGCAGCATTAGTTAATTATGTTAATAATATTAATCATCATCATCTTCCGCTTAGTCCAGGGTCGGGTCGCGGGGCCAGAAACCGAAGCAAAGAGGTCCAGACGTCCCTCTCCCAAGCCACTTCCTCCAACTCTCCCGGGGGGACACCGAGGCAGTCCCAGACAAGCCGAGAGACATAGTCCCTCCAGCGTGTTCTAGGTCGACCCCAGGGTCTCTTCCCGGTTGGACATGCCCGAAACACTACACCAGGGAGGCAGCCGGGGGGCATTCTGACCAGATGCCCGAGCCACCTCAACTGGCCCCTCTCAATGTGGAGTAGCAGCGGATCTACACTGAGCTCTCCCCGAATGGTGGAGCTTCTCACCTTATCTCTAAGGGAGAACCCGCCACCCGGCGAAGGAAGCTCATTTCAGCCGCTTGTATCCATGATCTTGTTCTTTCGGTCATTACCCAAAGCTCGTGAACATAGGTGAGGGTTGGAATGTAGATCGACTGGTAAATTGAGAGCCTCGCCTTGCGGCTCAGCTCCTTCTTCACCACGACGGACCAGTACAGGCACCGCTTAACAGCAGAGGCTGCAGCGATCCGTCTGTCGATCTCTCGCTCCATCCTTCCCTCACTCATAAACAAGACCCCAAGATACTTAAACTCCTCCACTTGGGGCAGGACCTCATTCCCGACCCGGAGGATGCATTCCACCATTGTCCGACTGAGAACCATGGCCTCGGACTTAGAGGTACTGATCTTCATCCCGGCTGCTTCGCACTCAGCTGTGAATCGCTCCAATGAGAGCTGGAGGGCCCGACTTGATGAAGCCAAAAGGACAACATCATCCGCAAAAATACTATCGGTCGGATCCTCCTCTCTAGTACCCCTGCATAGACTTTCCCCAGGTAGGCTGAGGAGTGTTATTCCCCGATAATTGGAACACACCCTTTAGTCCCCCTTCTTAAAAATTGGGACCACCACCCCAGTTTGCCAATCCAGAGGTACAGCCCCTGATGACCACGCGGTGTTGCAGAGACGAGTCAACCAAGACAGTCCTACAACATCCAGAGCCCTGAGATATTCCGGGCGGATCTCGTCCAACCCTGGAGCTCGAACACCGAGAAGCTTTTTGACAACCTCAGTGACCTCCACTCCAGTGATGGGTGGACCCTCACCCGAACCCCCAGTGTCTTCCTCTTCCACGGAGGGCGTTAGTGGGATTGAGGAGGTCCTCAAAGTATTCCCTCCACCTCTCGCCGACAACCCCAGTCAAGGTAAGCAGCTCCCCACCTCCACTGTAAACAGTGTTTGTAAAGAACTGCTTCCCCCTTCTGAGGCATCGGATGGTGGTCCAGAACCTTTTTGAGGCCAACCGATAATCACTTTCTAGGCCCTCACCAAACTCCTCCCACGCCCGAGATTTTGCATCTGCGACAGCCTCGGCTGCAGCACATTTGGCCTGCCGGTATCCGTTTGCTGCCTCGGGAGTCCCACAGGCTAATAAAACCCGATAGGCCTCCTTCTTCAGCTGGACGGCCCCCTTCACCACAGGTGTCCACCACCGGGTTCGGGGATTACTGCCACGACAAGCACCGATGACCTTACGGCTACAGCTATGGGCTGCCACCTCAGCAATGGAGGCACGAAACATGGCCCATTCGGATTCCATGTCCCCCACCTCCTCCAGGACGTGGTTGGAGCTCTGCCGGAGGTGGGAGTTAAAGGCCTCTCGGACAGGGGACTCCGCCAAATGTTCCCAGCAGACCCTGATTACACGCTTGGGCCTGCCAGGTCTGGAAGGCAACCTCCCCCACCACTGAAGCCAACTCACCACCAGGTAGTGATCGGTAGACAGCTCAGCTCCTCTCTTCACCCGAGTGTCCAGAACATATGGTCGCAAGTCCGATGACACGACTACAAAGTCAATCATCGAACTGCGACCTAGGGTGTCCTGGTGCCAAGTGCACTTATGGACACCCTTATGTTTGAACATGGTGTTCGTGATAGACAAACTGTGACAAGCACAGAAGTCCAACAACGAAACACCATTCGGATTCAGACTGGAGAGGCCGTACCTACCGAACACATCCTTCCAGGTCACACTATTGTTGCCCACATGGGCGTTGAAGTCTCCCAAGACAACGAGTGAGTCTCCCGAGGGAGCGTTCGCCAACACCCCCCAAAGACTCCAAAAAGGGTGGGTTTAAAAGTGAAAAAGCCGAAAGGAAGACAGACAGACAGTGGTACCTCACGTCACGAATGACGGAACAAATGAAAAATCCAGGTTACGAAACGCATTTAGCTAAAATTTCCATCTTTGGATACGACACAAATTCACGTTAGGAAATGCAACATCTCAAAAATTCAAACAATGCGGGAGTTGCTCTCCCAATGACTTTCTCCCAACATCCCGCCCTGCTGGCCTCCCATTGGCTATCTCCGAACATCTTGCCCCGCTGGCCTCCCATTGGCTATTATGGAGCTGCATCTCCAGTCCCGAAGCATCTCCATCGTCCCGAAGGACTATGGCTACGCTCTGGCTGGTATTCCGACTGGTGATACTCTCCAGAGTGCAGAACCGGGGTAGGAACCCAAGCAACAAGTCCCCCCTCTTGGTGGCACTGGAAGGATCCAATAGAAGAGCAAGTGCCGATACGACTGGGTTTCAGTGCCGCTGCAGGAGTTACCAGAATGTTACTGTGAACGAAATTGCCTCATGGGACTCCGACTCCCAATTAAAAACACGCTGACGGCTTTGCAGTCTACTCTTGTCGAAAGTCAGCAGTGGTTCTTTTACATGCCTCACACCATAGACAGTGAGAGACATGGCCGGCCTTTGATAACCCAGTTAGCTGCACTAGGGGGGGACAGTGGCAGCCTTGTGGAGAGTAAGACTCGAAACCCCAACCTTAGGATCAGCGATCCTACTCCCTATACCACTAGACCATCCCTGAGCCATATACATATACACACACATATATATATATATATATATATATATATATATATATATATATATATTACACACATACATTTTATGTATATATACATACATACACACACACACACAGTGCTGTAGTGGTGGGTACGTGCCGGTACACACCATGTACCCACTTGTTTTAGTGGCTGAGTTGCGTGTAGTGACTTAATTTGGTCTACTTTATAGTTGATCAACATAAATTTCCACAACTGTGTAAATAAAAATTGGAGATGAAGTGCTAAATAGTTTCAAAGCCAAAACCACACCCTCCCCACGCTCCACAGCCCACTTTGTGGGCTGAGGTGCTACTGCATGCCTCGGTTGCTTCACTGCCATCATGTACTCACTTATTTTTTGACCACTACAGCACTGATAGTATTCACACACACACCTAATATTTAGGCTCTTTGATGTATTGTGGAGATTAATGTATTCTTTAATATCTTTGTGTTTTTGTCTCCATTTTTGTGTGCAGACTATTTATGCTCAAGTGAATCATCCACAACATAAAAAGGTTAGAGTTACCACTTCATCACCATATCATGAAGTTCTATAAACTGTATACTTCTCAACATGCTCTGATGTTTCTTGTATATTGCCTATATAAGCTCAATTTTCTTTGCCTTCCAGTAAACACCAATCAGACATAACATTACCACCACCTGCATAATATTGTGCAGTTGCTCTATCCATCACGTAGATGAATGTTGATGTTAAAGGCGCTCAGATCCTTCCCCTTGCCCGACTGCTTTCAACACATCGACTTTGATCACTGACTGCTTCCTAATACAGGCACAAGTGCCACCAGACCCCTTTTACTGAGCCACATTCCCCACTACACTGTGTGCACAATTACGCAAGTATTTTGACTATACAATCGGCCCCCAACTTACGAAATTAATCTGTTCCAGAGCCCTTTTCGTAACGCGGGGATTCCGTAAGTAGGGGTCTCATCTTACATGTTAAACGCCTAATTCGTTCCAAGGCTCCAGTCTTTGGACTGGATAAACCCCATAAACCCTTTAAAAATGATAAAAGTACACCAATTTTGTATGAAATGTGTTTTGTATGAGATTCTTTTCTTCAGGCAAAATGGGATGGACTCAAAAATAAAAATAGAGATCTAAAAATAAAATAAAATAAATAAACAATTCAGAGTACGGAAATCCAGTCACCATTGAACAATTAAGTTAAAAGCATAAGTTAAAACATCAAGACTGGGCCAAGAGATAATTGAAGAATGTTTAATGGACTGATAAAATGAAAGTGACTCTTGACAGACCGAATAGATGGGCCCGTGGCTGGATCAGTAATGAGCCCAAAGCTCCACTTTGATTCAGACGCCAACAAGGTGGAGGTGGGGTAATGGTATGGACAGTATTGTTCTGGTATGGGCTCTTCTGTCTGACACGGGAGATTTACCATGAAGGAAAACAGTACACCTGTCTGGACAGTGTCGGGGAGGCTGTGCTTGCTGCTGCTGCACAAAAAGTTGATCGTCAACAGATAAAGAACTTGACAGACTCTGTGGATGGAATGCTCGCAGTTACTGAACAGAAGCGTTGCTGTATTTCACTGATTTTTTTTGTGGAAATGCTAGAAATGTTCATTTGTACATTTTCAGTTGCGTGTTCATTATTTTCACTTTTACATTTTTTTACTTTCTTCAGTATTCAGGTTTGCACTTTATTTACATTTTATTTTTGGATTGAGCAAGAATGCTGTTGTAAATAAATAAATAAAAATCCAATTAATTGTTAATGAATATTAATCATGCATGCAGTGTATAAATGAGCTCTGCCCATGTTTAAGCATCACAATAAATGTACATAATTTCCAGCAGTAATAAATGTTTAGCATTGCATTTCAAGGCACTAACAATATGTAGCATGCCCAATTCCAAAAGCCAAAATGTTTTATTAACAATTATTTTGAATTAATTAACTTTTCACAGAAACCACTTTTTACCTTGTTGGGATTTCTCTTTTCGTTGTCTAGTTCTTTCTCTCGCTGGTTCTGAGCCAGTTCTAATTATCTCGTGGATCAGTCGTTCTGTGTCACCTAGAGCTCTGAGGTGGCTTGCAATAAAAAGGGTCACGTTCTTTATTCACAAGCTCAATGAGGTATTTATACCAGTCTAGGTGGGTTACATGGTTTATGGCTGCGGGTCATAAAACGATAGCACCCTTGTTTGACCCAAGGTACGAGACCAGTCCTGCCCAAGGTATGAGCCCTGAGCTCTAAAGATAAAAGAACAGCTGGCTAAGCAGGACACAAAGTAGATGCAAGAAGCTGATTACAAGAACAAATGGTTCTTGACCATTTGGTGACAGTTTCTCATGAGAAGAGGAACAACATCTTGGTTACAATACTTATGAGAACACCTTTGTGCTTTTCCATAGGGAAACATGAATACATAGTTAAAAGGATATCAAACAAAAATAGAAAACTCTGAAAACCCCTTTCAACCTGATAAAATTGGGTTCAGCATGGGGAAGGTGTACAGTTTCAGGTTTAAAAGTATGATTTATATTCAAAAATAATCTTTTGTTTGTTTGTTTTTCATAGCAGGCAGCAAAGATCTGGGTTGGTTTTTATAGTATAGATAACATCATCCTGGATTTCCAGACCACTTGTCCCCCAGGAAGCATATTCTCCATGGTGGGAATTTCCTATTTAGACTCTCATCAATAAATTCATCATGCACCTTCACTCTAAGAAAAAAAAAAAAAGGTTCAATAGGGTTTTTCAAAAAACCTTAAGGTTCTCCAGAAAACCGTAGGGTTCTTCACAACAAAGATGGATTCTTCAAAGAACCCTCAGTAGCTGAATACTGATATATACACACTGTACTATGTAATGACACATATTGTGCCTATATATATATATATATATATATATATATATACACACACACACATACATACGTATGAAAAAGTATCTGAACCTTTTGGAATTTCTCACATTTCTGCATAAAATCACCATCAAATGTGATCTGATCTTTGTCAAAATCACAGATGAAAAAAATAGTGTCTGCTTTAACTAAAACCACTCAAACATTTATAGGTTTTCATATTTTAAATGAGGATAGCATGCAAACAATGACAGAAGGAGGAGGAATAAGTAACTGAACCATCACATTTAATATTTTGTGCCCCCCCTTTGGCAGCAATAACTTCAACCAGACGCTTCCTGGAGCTGCAGATCAGTCTGGCACATCGATGAGGACTAATCTTGGCCCGTTCTTCTTTACAAAACCGCTGTAGTTCAGTCAGATTCCTGGGATGTCTGGTATGAATCGCTGTCTTGAGGTCATGTTACAGCATCTCAATGGGGTTCAAGTCTGGACTTTGACTTGGCCACCCCAGAACGTGTATTTTGTTCTTCTGAAACCATCCTGAAATTGATTTACTTCTGTGTTTTGGATCATTGTCTTGTAGCATCCATCCTCTTTTTAGCTTCAACCGTCTGACAGGCGGCCTCAGGTTTTCCTGCAAAACCTCCTGATAAGCTTTTGAATTCATTTTTCCATTAATGATTTCAAGTTGTCCAGGCCCCGAGGCAGCAAAACAGCCCCAAACCATGATGCACGCTCCACCATGCTTCACAGTGGGGATGAGGTGTTGATGTTGGTGAGCTGTTCCATTTCCCCCCCACACACACATGACTTCGTGTTCCTCCCAAACAATTCAACAAAATATTTTGCCAAAACTTCTGTGGAGTGTCCAAGTGCTTTTTTGCGAACATTAAATGAGCAACAATGTTTTTTTTAGACAGGAGTGGCTTCCTCCTTGGAGTCCTCCCATGAACACCATTCTTGGCCATTTTTTTTTTACATATAGTTGATGTGTGCACAGAGATATTGGACTGTGCCAGTGATTTCTGTAAGACTTTAGCAGACACTCTAGGGCAGTGTTTCCAAACCTTTTTGGGCCAAGGCACACCTTTTACATTAGAAAAATCACGAGGCATACCACAGAACAAAAATGATACTGCCCTCTAGCAGAACAGCACTGTTACTACACGCTAAGTGAAATTGGTTAATCTTCTGCGGCACACCTGATGATTTCTCACCGCACACTAATGTGCCATGGAACAGGGGTTGGGAAACACTGCTCTAGGGTTTTTTTTTTACCTCTCTGAGTATTCTGTGCTATCTCTTGGGGTCATCTTTGGTGGACGGCCGCTCCTTGGGAGAGAAGCAACAGTGCCAAACTCTCTCCATTTGTAGACAACTTCTGACTGTCGATTGATGAACAGCCAGACTTTTAGAGATGGTTTTGTATCCTTTCCCAGCTTTATACAAATCAACAATTCTTGATCGCAGGTCTTCAGACAGCTCTTTTGAGCGAGCCATGGTGCATATCAGACAATGCTTCTTATCAAGACTATTCTTACCAGGTGTGTGTTTTATAGTGGGAAGGGCTGCTTTAAGCCACTCATCAGTGATTGGGCACACACATGACTTAAATTGTTTGGTAAAAATTGGTTTTAATTGCTCTTTAAGTCTCCTTAGGCAGAGGGTTCAGTAACTTATTCCTCCCCCTTCTGTCATTGTTTGCATGCTATCCTCATTAAAATATGAAAACCTATAAATCTTTGGGTGGTTTTAGTTAAAGCAGACACTATTTTTTCATCTGTGTGATTTTGATCAGGGAGACAAGTAGTAGAGTACTTGGTGTGTCCTCTGGAAGGAAAGTAGAGTGTGTACAAAAGAAGTGGTTAGCTAAGAAGAAGTGAGACATTGAGAGAACCGAAGAGAGTAAACTTGAGTACAGGGAGACACAGCGTAAGGTGAAGGTAACAGTATCAAAGGCCAAACAGAGGGCGTATGATGACTTGCATGATAGGCTGGACAGTAAGGAGGGAGAAAATGATCGAAACAGGTTAGCACAGCAGGGAAATAGAGATGGGAAAGATGTGCAGCCAGCTAGAGTGATTAAGGACAGGGAGGGAAATGTTTTCCTGATGACAGAAGTGTGCTGGGAAGATGGAAAGAGTACTTTGAAGAGCTGATGAATGAGGAAAATGAGAGAGAAAAAAGAGTAGAAGGGGTGACCATTGAGGACCAGGAAGTAGCAAAGATTAGTAAGGGTGAAGTGAGGAGGGCAGTGAAGAGGATGAAGACTGGAAAGGCAGTTGGTCGTGATGACATACCGGTGGAGGTATGGAAGTGTCTAGGAGAGGTAGCAGTAGATTTTCTGACAAGAACATTCAACAAGGTCTTAGAGAGTGAGCAGATGCTGGAGGAATGGAGGAGAAGTGTGCTGGTGCCCATTTTTAAGAACAAAGGAGACATGCAGAGTTGCGGCAACTGCAGAGGGATAAAGTTGATGAGCCATACGATGAAGTTATGGGAAAGAATAGTGGAAGCTAGACTAAGGGCAGAGGTCAGCATTTGTGAGCAACAGTTTGGTTTCATGCCAAGAAAGAGCACCACAGATGCAGTGTTTGCTTTGAGGATGTTAATAGAGAAGTACAGAGAAGGTCAGAGGGAACTGCACTGTGCCTTTGTGGATCTAGAAAAAGCATATGACAGGGTGCCAAGAGAAGAACTGTGGTATTGCTTGAGGAAGTCTGGAGTGGCAGAGAAGTATGTCAGAGTGGTGCAGGACATGTATGAGAGATGTAAGACAGTGGTGAGGTGTGCTGTAGGTGTGACAGAAGAGTTAAAGGTGGAGTTGGGACTGCATCAAGGATCAGCTCTGAGCCCCTTCTTGTTTGCGATGGTGATGGACAGGCTGACAGACGAGGTTAGGCCAGAATCTTCATGGACTATGATGTTTGCATATTGACATTGTGATCTGTAGTGAGAGCAGAGAACAAGTGGAGGAAAATCTAGAGAGGTGGAGGTATGCCCTGGAAAGGAGAGGAATGAAGGTTAGCCTCAGAAAATCAGAATACATGTGTGTGTGAATGAGAAGGACCCAGGAGGAACGGTGATGTTACAGGGAGCAGAGATAAGGAAGGTGGAGGATTTTAAGTACTTATGCTCAACAATCCAGAGCAATGGAGAGTGTGGAAAAGAGGTGAAGATGCGTGTGCAGGCAGGCTGGAATGGTTGGAGAAAAGTGTCCGGTGTGATGTGCAATAGGAGAGTGTCAGCAAGAATGAAAGGAAAAGTGTACAAGACGGTGGTGAGGCCAGCGATGTTGTATGGCTTATAAACAGTGGCGCTGAGGCAGAGCTGGAGGTAGCAGAGATGAAAATGCTGAGGTTCTCTCTGGGAGTAACGAGGATGGATAGGATTAGGAATGAGTACATCAAAGGGTCAGTCCATGTAAGATGTTTTGGAGACAAAGTCAGAGAGGCTTGATTGAGATGGTTTGGACATGTACAGAGGAGGGATAGGGAGTATATTGGTAATAGGATGCTGAGGCTGGAACTACCAGGAATAAGGCCTAGAGGAAGACCAAAGAGACGATTCATGGATGTGGTGAAGGAGGACATGAAGGTCGTTGGTGTAAGTGAAGAAGATGCAAAGGATAGGATGAGATGGAAGCAGATGATTTGCTGTGGCGACCCCTGAAGGGAAAAGCCAAAAGGAAAAGAAGACAGTATAGTAGTAGGCCTCCGCCAGTCGTTGCCGACTATGGATTTCTGTGAACATGGTGGGAAGTCCTGCACGCTCAAGAACTTGGGCGTTGGAAACTTTGTCACTCCAACGAATGCTAAGAATTTGACGAAGTGAGCGCATGTGAAAGTTGTTGAGTTTGTGCTCCTGTCGGGAGTATGTTGTCCATGTTTCGCTGCCATAGAGGAGAGTGCTGACGATGCAGGCATTGTACACTGCCATTTTTGTTGGCATTGTCAGCTTTGAGTTCTCCCAGACACGGGTGGTGAGGCGTCCCAGTGTTGTAGCAGCCTTGCCAATGCGTTTGTTAATTTCTGCATTGAGCAACAGGTTGTCACTGATGGTGGATCCCAGGTATGTAAACTGGTGCATGACTTCGAGTTGATAATCGTCGATGTGAATGAGAGGTGCAATTTCTGTATCCTGACTCAGCACGTTGGTCTTTTTCAGGCTGATCGTCAGTCCGAAGTCTTTGCAGGCCTGGAAGAACCTGTCCATGAGGCATTGAAGTTCATGCTCAGTGTATGAAGTCACAGCAACATCATCAGCAAAAAGCATATCTCTAACATTTTTCTCCCTCACTTTTGTTTTCGCCTTCAGTCAAGCGAGGTTGAAAAGTCGACCATCAGATCTTGTTCGTAGATGTACATCTTCAGTTTCAAAAGCGTGCTTTAGGAGCATGGCAAAAAAGATTCCAAAGAGAGTAGGAGCAAGAACGCATCCCTGCTTCACTCCACTCTTGATGTCGAATGAGTTGGACATACTGCCTTCATACTGGATTGTTGCCCTCATGCCATCGTGAAAGGATCTGATGAGGCTGTGAAGTTTAGGAGGGTAACCAATCTTTGGAAGGATGCTGAAAAGTCCTTCCCTGCTGACAAGGTCAAAGGCCTTGGTCAGGTCTATGAAGGCTATATATAGTGGCTTGTGTTGTTCTCTGCATTTCTCCTGAAGTTGGTGCAAGGAGAATGCCATGTCCACTGTTGCGCGCTTAGATCGGAAACCGCATTGGGACTCGGGGTAGATGCGCTCTGCAAGTTTTTGAAGGCGCACAAGCAAGACACGGGCGTAGAGTTTTCCCACAATACTCAGGAGAGAGATACCTCTGTAGTTGTTGCAATCACTCCTTTCGCCCTTGTTCTTGTAGAGGGTGACAATCTTAGCATCTCTCATGTCTTGTGGCACAGCTCCCTCTCTCCAACATTGGCATAGGACGTCATGAAGAGGCTGTAGTATGGTGTCTTTACAGCATTTTATTAAGTCGGGTGGTATGCCATCGGCACCAGGTGCTTTTCCGCTGACTAGGCTGTCAATTGCTTTGCAGAGCTCAAGAGTTAGTTTAGCATCTAGCTCCTCCATGATGGGTAGAGGTTTGATGGCATCGAGGGCTGCAGCGGTAACTGTGTTCTCTCTTGAATACAGCTCTGAGTAATGCTCAACCCACCTGTCCATCTGCTTGCCCTTGTCTGTGATCATCTCCCCACTGGTGGACTTACGTGGGGCTGTCTTGCTCTGTGTGGGCCCTAGAGCTGCCTTGATGCCCTCGTACATTCCTCTAATGTTGCCTGTGGCAGCTGCAGATGGAGGCACTGAGCTGTTGCCAGTATTCATTGGCACAACGTCTTGCAGTCTGTTGTACTTTGCTTCTGGCAGCTCTGAGCTCTTGCAGGGATTTCTCACTTGGGGAGCGCTTGTATTCAGCGAGAGCAACACGTTTTGCTTCAATCACGGGGGACATCTCAGTGGACTTGGCATCAAACCAGTCATTGTTCTTAGAGGTCTTCTTCCCAAAGGTCACAAAGGCTGTTTTCTGAATGGCATTTCAGGTGTGATCCCATTTCAGGTGCTGATTCACACATTTGATTCGGCATGGGTTTTTACATCGGATGCCCTTCCTGACACAACCCTTTTTTAGCAAGGGACAGAAACACACTGACAGCTTTGCAGCCTACTCTTTACGAAAGTCAGCAATGGTTCTTTTATATGAACCTCTCACCACTCTGTTCATTGATATATGATATAATAATTCAGTACACACGGGGGATAGAGAGGAGCAGAAGAAGGTCCAGCGTTAGCTCCAGTGGAGGATCAGGATGGCCAAGAAGGACTATGGGAAGAAGATGGAGGAGAAGCTGGCTCAGAACAACGTGTGGGACGTCTGGAGAGGACTAAAGACCATATCTGGATTTGGGCAGAGTGTCAGAGGGACAGCTGATGGTGACTAGTGCTGGGCGGATGAATTAAACTGTTACACACTGTTAAACCTTCAACAGGTTTGATTCCCCCCTGCCCTCCCCCTCCTGCCCCCCCGCACTGGCCCCCCATCCCCCTCTTTACACGTATCCAGACCAGCAGACACCTCCCCCCTCCCCAGGCCAACTTCACCTGACTGCACATCCCCCTCCCTCTGCAGCCCACCCCAGTCCCCCCTCTCCCTCATGTCAGAACAGGTGAGGAGACAGTTGAGGCGACTAAATCCGAGGAAATCTGCAGTACCAGATGGCATCAGTCCCAGGCTGCTGAGGACCTACGCAGTTCAGCTCTGTGAGGTCCTATGCCGACTGTACAACCTGAGCCTCAGCCTGGAGAAAGTTCCCGTCCTGTGGAAGATCTCCTGTGTGGTCCCGGTTCCCAAAACAGCTCAAGCGAAGGAACCAGCCCACTACAGACCTGTCGCCCTGACCTCCCACCTCATGAAGACCATGGAGAGGCTCCTCCTCGAGCACCTCCACTCTATGGTGAGTCCCACCCTAGACCCGCTGCAGTTCGCCTACAGGCCCAACATTGGGGTAGAAGACTCCATCATCTACCTTCTGCAGTGGGCACTCACCCACCTGGAGATCGCCGGTAGCACTGTGAAGGTCATGTTCTTTGACTTCTCCAGCCCCTTCAACACCATCAGGCCAGTGCTTCTGCGGGGGAAACTGGAGGATGAGGGAGTGGACAGACATCTTGCTGCCTGAATTATCGACTACCTCACGGACCATTGGCTGCGCGGCTGTGAGTCAAAGGTGGCAGTCTGCTGCACGGGGGCACCCCAGGGCACCGTCCTCTCACCCTTCCTTTTCACCATTTACACCTCGGAATTCACCTATAACGCAGACAGCTGCCACCTCCAGAAGTTCTCTGACAACTCTGCCATCGTGGGCCGGGTGACAGAGGGGAACAAGCTGGAGTACCGGTCAGTCATCATCGACTTTGTGAACTGGTGTGAGCACAACCATCTGTGCTTAAACACTAGGAAGACGGAGGAGATGGTTGTCGACTTCAGGAGAAGCACTCTAACACACACACACACACACACACACACTCACTGGTGAACATCCACAGACAGGACATTGAGACAGTGGACAGTTTCAGGTACCTGGGCGTTCACCTCAACAATAAACTGGACTGGCCTCACAACACCAACACCCTGTACAAGAAGGGCTAGAGTCGCCTCCACCTTCTGAGGAGACTTAAGTCTTTCGGAGTATGCTCAGGACATTTTATGACTCTGTGGTAGCCTCTGCAATCCTCGACGCTGCCGTCTGCTGGGCCCCGAGCAGCACAGAGCGGGACAGAAAGATACTGAGCAAGCTGGTCAGGAGGGCCAGTGCTGTCCGAGGCTGCCCACTGGACTCTGTGGAGGAGGTGGGTGAGAGTAGGATGGTAGCCAAGCTCACATCCATCATGGTCAACAGCTCTCACCCAGTGCACCAGACTGCAGAGAAGCTGAGCAGCTCCTTCAGCGGACGACTGAGACATCCTCAGTGCAGGAAGGAGCGCTATCGCAGGTCTTTCATCCCCACCGCTGTCAGACTGTACAACATCACTTTATAATGTCTGTGAAGTAACCGGTTCTGTGCAATAAAGACTACCACATCTACCCCACTGATCTGTGAACCATATCAACCCATCTACTCTGCCCTCAGATACATGTACATCAGCCAGTCGACAAAGTTTTTCTTTTTATTGTATATTACTTTTATAGTATTTATGTGTCTATTAATTTACTTATGTATAATATATATATATATATATGTGTGTGTGTGTGTGTGTATGTATGTGTATATATACATATAAATGTATGTATGTATGTAGATATATATGTATGTGTCTTCTTCTTTTCCTTTCGGCTTTTCCCTTCAGGGGTCGCCACAGCGAATCATCTTCCTCCATCTCACCCTATCCTTTGCATCTTCTTCTCTTACACCAACGACCTTCATGTTCTCCTTCACCACATCCATGAATCGTCTCTTTGGTCTTCCTCTGGGCCTTCTGCCTGGTAGTTCCAACCTCAACATCCTACTACCAAAATACTCACTATCCATCCTCTGTACATGTCCAAACCATCTCAATCTAGCCTCTCTGACTTTGTCTCCAAAACATCTTACATGTTCTGTCCCTCTGATGTGCTCATTCCTAATCCTATCCATCCTCGTTATTCCCAAAGAGAACCTCATCGTTTTCATCTCTGCTACCTCCAGCTCTGTCTCCTGTCTTTTCCCCAGGGCCACCCTTTCTAAACCATACAACATCGTTGGCCTCAACACCTTCTTGAACACTTTTCCTTTCATTCTTGCCGATACCCTCCTATCACACATCACACCGGACACTTTTCTCCAACCATTCCAACGTGCCTGCACACGCTTCTTCACCTCTTTTCCACACTTTCCATTGCTCTGGATTGTTGAGCCGAAGTACTTAAAATCCTCCACCTTCCTTATCTCTGCTCCTTGTAACCTCACCGTTCCTCTTGGGTCTTTAGCATTCATACACATGTATTCTGTCTTACTGAGGCTAACCTTCATTCCCCTCCTTTCCAGGACATACCTCCACGTCTCTAGGTTTTCCTGCACTTATTCTCTGCTCTCACTGCAGATCACAATGTCATCTGTAAACATCATAGTCCATGGAGATTCTTGCCTAACCTCGTCTGTCAGCCTGTCCATCACCATAGCAAACAAGAAGGGGCTGAGAGCTGACCCTTGATGCAGTCCCACCTCCACCTTGAACTCTTCTGTCACACTGACAGCACACCTCACCACTGTCTTACATCTTTCATACATGTCCTGCACCACTCTAACATACTTCTCTGCCGGCACCCTGTCATATGCTTTCTCCAGATCCACAAAGGCACAATGCAGCTCCTTCTGACCTTCTCTGTACTTCTTTATTAACATCCTCAAGGCAAACACTGCATCTGTGGTGCTCCTTCTTGGCATGAAACCAAACTGTTGTTCACAAATGCTGACCTCTGCCCTGAGTCTTGCTTCTACTATTCTTTCCCATAACTTCATCATATGGCTCATCAACTTTATCCCTCTGTAGTTGCCAGAACTCTGCACATCTCCCTTGTTCTTAAAAATGGGCACCAGCACACTTCTCCTCCATTCCTCTGGCATCCTCTTACTCTCGAAGACCTTGTTGAATGTTCTTGTCAGGAAATCTACTGCTTCCTCTCCTATACACTTCCATACCTCCACTTGTATGTCATCAGGGCCAACTGCCTTTCCATTCTTCATCCTCTTCAATGCCCTCCTCACTTCACCCTTAATAATCTTCCTGACCATTAGCATCAGTGTACTATCAGAATCATCATGGCAGATTAACAAACAGGGCTCAGGTTCACTCAAAGACTCGTAAAAGACCATTTGCCATGTCAGACATTTAGAAGTCAGGCGGTGTCAGGGTTACAGTCTGGACTGTATATATATTTCTGAAGTCTAGAACTTCACATGCATTTGGCCACGATTGGGCAGAGAAACTTTGCCGACTGTTTAAAACAATTTTACCTGTGCTCAGCGTTAACATTGTCAATTAGTTCTATTATTCTTGACAGCCCTTGCTAATCATATCAGCAGGCCTATATATATATATATATATATATATATATATATATATATATATATATATATATATATATATATATATATCATTTTCTGGGTAGATCCTTCCGTAAGAGAGTGCTCAATACTTTTTCGTAGAGCAAATAAAAATAAAAGGACAGAACAAATACTTTCTATTGAATCTTCATTTTCACTACAGATCTGTTTCGAGAGGTGGTGAAAACATTCTTCTGTCATCACCTGAAGAGAGAGGATGGTTTCACCACCTCTCGAAACAGATCTGTAGTGAAAATAAAGATTCAATAGAAAGTATTTGTTCTGTCCTTTTATTTTTAGTTATATATATATATATATATATATATATATATATATATATATATATGTGTACTGATATACAGAGTCCAATGACACTGCTCTGTGTAATATGTAATATTAAAAAAAGAATTTGATTTATTCGTGGGTCCCCCCTCTCTCTTTTCTGGCATTTCTGAGAGAAATTTCTGGCGGGAAACATTTTCTAATGCAAGCTAGACTGACTTTCTCAAAGAGGACATTTCAAAAAATTGAGTATCTGAGATGGTCTGTGATATTGTGTCAAGTTTTTAACACTTATTTGTGGTGTTAGGAGTATTGTAATAACTTTGGTGTTTTGGAAGTTAAGAGCTATTCTAAAATAAAATTTATTGCAATTCCTGATTGTTCAGCTTCAAATCGGTTTGTGTCCTGAGGGTTTCAACTTCCAGTTAACATGTTTGTTTGTTTTTTTAATTTAGAATAAATCAGTGACATCAAATAAATATTCCACGTTCTGTTGATTTTCAGGCATAACATCTAACTGAGACTATGGCTTGAGACTAAGAAAACTTGGGATGTTGACAGGGTTGGAGTCTGGCTTGAGGAAATTGGTGGACCAGATCTAAAAGTAAGGTTCCAAGGTACCGGGCTATAAATTGAACTATTATTATGAGTTCTACTCCGCATGTTTCTACTAGTACTTGTCATTACTGTGAAGTTACCAAGATATGTCCTTCAAATTTTCTTCATCATCTAGCTCTACAACATGAACATGACTGCTTCATTTTGAACCTTCTAGAGACTGAGAAGGTACCAGTATTCTTTAAGATCCCCAGTATCATCAACTTCAAGTCAAAATGGTTGCTGTTTAGTTGCATTCTGAAGAGTGAGTCATTCAATGCACATATGCATTCATATGAAGTTAAACATGTTGACATTTGGTGCATTATTGAGGCCGGCCAGGAGATTGACTATCATGCTCTTGACATGTGCACTGTAGGAGAGAATAATGCCATCACTTTGCACCACAAGCCATCCATGTCAATTAGATTTTCTAGAGACAATTACATTGAACTATTTATAATTAATTAGCAGTTCTATGGCACACTGTATATAAAGAATATTTTATTAGTTTTCAGTTCGCATAAGGAATCCAATGAATGAGAATATTTTACTGTGAGATTGTAAATTTACATATATTTTATGATCGTAGTATCTCAAATTGTTTGCGGAGGAGAAACATTTATAAAACTGACAGAACGGATGATAGAAAGGCTGGCTCCAACAATGAATGAACAAATATTATTGGAGGAAATTGAGACTCTAAAATACCAAAGCAAAGACTGCCCTGCACTAGCAGCTCCACTCCCTGCCCCATCCTGCCTGCCTTCAACATTAGCTGAACCAGAACCTACTATAGAGCCTGCATCGAACCCACACAACCTGGCGTTTCAGATGACAACTCATGGCAAATGGCCTCTCATCGACAAGCTGCCAGAATTTCCTCCCACTGTTGTAGCAGCATTGACGAGAAAGGACCCTGCACTGACCATGAGAGAGTTCAAATGTAAAGTCAGTCCTGGTGTGCTGTCTGTTTAACCAGATGAGTAGATTCACTTTGTAAGTTTCATATTTTTAAAAAATATTATCTTCAAAGTAAGTTCTTAAATTGCATATAGTATATGGTATGTATATATTTGCGACCATTCGATTTTACCTCTTTTAGCACTTTTGGAAAAATGGCTAAAATAAAACAGATTTAGTATTAATGAGATGAGATTTCCTTTCGGCTTTTTCCCTTTTTTCAGAGGTCGCCGCAGCAAATGATTCGCTCATTTGATTTGGCAGAGTACACCCTGGACAGCTCACCAGGCCATCATAGGGAAGAAACACGCTGACGGCTCTTGCAGCCTACTCTTTACGAAAGTCAGGAATGGTTCTTTTACATGCCTCACACCATAGACAGTGAGAGACATGGCCCGCCTTTGATAACCCAGTTAGCTGCACTGGGGGAGATTGCAGCCATGAGGTGGGGGGGCACTAACCAGTGTCTCTCCCCCTCATGCCGGTCCCAAGCCCGGAGAAATGCAGAGGGTTGTGTCAGGAAGGGCATCCGACGTAAAACCAATGCCAATTATTGATTATGCAAATCAAAAGTATTACCTCCATACCGGATCGGTCGAGGCCCGGGTTAACAACGACCGCCATCAGTGCTGTCAATCAACAGGGTGCTGATGGAAATTGGACTACTGTTGGTCGAAGACGTCGAAGAAGGAGAGGTGGGAGGCGTGTCCATAGGCAGAGAGAGAAGAGGAAAGGCATGAGTCTAGGACTGAGAGTGGGGACTTTGAATGTTGGAACTATGCACAGAAAAGGTAGAGAGCTGGTTGACATGATGCAGAGGAGGAAGGTGGACATACTGTGTGTTCAGGAGACCAGGTGGAAAGGTAGCAAAGCTAAAAGCTTAGGAGCAGGGTTTAAGCTATTTTACCCCGGTGAGGATGGGAAGAGAAATGGAGTCGGAGACATCTTGAAGGAGGAGTTTGTCAGGAATGTTCTAAAAGTGAAAAGAGTGTCAGACAGAGTGATGAATCTCAAGTTAGAAATTGAAGGTGTAATGCTCAATGTTGTTAGTGCTTATGCCCCACAGGCAGGATGTGAGCTAGAAGAGAAGGAGAGATTCTGGAGTGACTTAGATGAAGTGATGCAGAGTACCCCCAGAGGTGAAAGAGTGGTCATAGGTGCAGACTTCAATGGACATGTTGGGGCAGGCAACAGAGGGAGGACGAGGAAGTGATGGGCAGGTTTGGTATCCAGGACAGGAACGCATGAAGGACAGATGTTGATAGATTTTGCAAAAGGATGGAAATGGCTGTGGTGAATACTTTCTTTGAGAAGAAACAGGAGCATAGGGTGACTTATGAAAGCGGAGGTAGGCGCACACAGGTAGACTACATCTTGTGTAGGCGATGTAATTTGAAGGAAGTCAGTGACTGCAAAGTCATCGTGGGTGAGTGTTGCCAAACAGCATAGGATGGTGGTGTGCAGGACGACTCTGATGGTGAGAAAGGTGAAAAGGCAAAGGCAGAGCAGAAGACAAAGTGGTGGAAGCTGAAAAGGAAGAGTGTCGTGTTGTCTTCAAGGAGGAGTTGAAACAGGCTTTGGATGGCCAGGAAGTGCTTCCAAATGACTGGACAACCACAGCAAATGTGATCAGGGACACAGGTAGGAGAGTACTTGGTGTGTCCTCTGGAAGGAAAGTAGATAAGGAGACTTGGTGGTGGAATGAGGAAGTGCAGGAGTGTGTACAAAGGAAAAGGTTAGCCAAGAAGAAGTGGGACATTGAGAGGACCGAAGAGAGTAAACAGGAGTACAGGGAGACACAGCGTAAGGCGAAAGTAGCAGTGGCTAAGGCCAAACAGAGGGCGTATGATGACTTGTATGATCGGTTGGAGAGTAAAGAGGGAGAAAATGATCTATACAGGTTGGCACAGCAGAGAAATAGAGATGGGAAGGACGTGCAGCAAGTTCGATTGATAAAGGACAGAGAGGGAACTGTATTGACTAATGACAGAAGTGTGCTGGGAAGATGGAAAGAGTACTTTGAAGAGCTGGTGAATGAGGACAATGAGAGAGAAAAAAGAGTAGAAGAGGTAACCATTGAGGAGCAGGATGTAGCAAAGATCAGTAAGGGTGAAGTGAGAAGGGCATTGAAGAGGATGAAGAATGGAAAGGCAGTTGGTCCTGATGATATACCTGTGGAGGTATGGAAGTGTCTAGGAGAGGTAGCAGTAGATTTTCTGACAAGAACATTCAACAAGGTACTAGAGAGTGAGCAGATGCCGGAGGAGTGGAGGAGAAGTGTGCTGGTGCCCATTTTTAAGAACAAGGGAGACGTGCAGAATTGCAGCATCTACAGAGGGATAAAGTTGATGAGCCATACGATGAAGTTATGGGAAAGAATAGTGGAAGCTAGACTAAGGGCAGAGGTGAGCATTTGTGAACAACAGTTTGGTTTCATGCCAAGAAAGAGCACCACAGATGCAATGTTTGCCTTGAGGATGTTAATAGAGAAGTACAGAGAAGGTCAGAGGGAGCTACATTGTGCCTTTGTGGATCTGGAAAAAGCATATGACAGGGTGCCAAGAGAAGAACTGTGGTATTGCATGAGGAAGTCTGGAGTGGCAGAGAAGTATGTTAGAGTGGTGCAGGACATGTATGAGAGATGTAAGACAGTGGTGAGGTGTGCTGTCGGTGTGACCGACGAATTCAAGGTGGAGGTGGGACTGCATCAAGGGTCAGCTCTGAGGTTCTTGTTTGCTATGGTGATGGACAGGCTGACAGACGAGGTGAGACAAGAATCTCCATGGACTATGATGTTTGCAGATGACATTGTGATCTGTAGTGAGAGCAGAGAACAAGTGCAGGAAAATCTAGAGAGGTGGAGGTATGCCCTGGAAAGGAGAGGAATGAAGGTTAGCCTCAGAAAATCAGAATACATGTGTGTGAATGAGAAGGACCCAGGAGGAACGGTGATGTTACAGGGAGCAGAGATAACGAAGGTGGAGGATTTTAAGTACTTAGGCTCAACAATCCAGAGCAATGGAGAGTGTGGAAAAGAGGTGAAGAAGCGTGTGCAGGCAGGCTGGAATGGTTGGAGAAAAGTATCCGGTGTGATGTGCGATAGGAGAGTGTCAGCAAGAATGAAGGGAAAAGCGTACAAGATGGTGGTGAGGCCAGCGATGTTGTATGGCTTAGAAACAGTGGCGCTGAGGAAAAGGCAGGAGGCAGAGCTGGAGGTAGCAGAGATGAAAATGTTGAGGTTCTCCTGGGAGTAACTTGAGGATGGATAGGATCAGAAATGAGTATATCAGAGGGACAGCTCACGTAAGATGTTTTGGAGACAAAGTCAGAGAGGCTAGATTGAGATGGTTTGGACATGTACAGAGGAGGGATAGTGAGTATATTGGCAGTAGGATGCTGAGGTTGGAACTACCAGGCAGAAGGCCTCGAGGAAGACCGAAGAAGAGATTTATGGATGTGGTGAAGGAAGACATGAAGGTCGTTGGAGTCAGAAAAGAAGATGCGGAGGACAGGGTGAGGTGGAGGCGGATGATTTGCTGTGGCGACCCCTGAAGGGAGCAGCCGAAAGTAAAAGAAGAAGAAGAAGAAGATCCTATGTAATCCAAATGGAAAAAAACCCTAAAATATCACTGAGATAAAAAATATTACAGATTATCACCCTTTTTTAACAAAAGCTGTAAATTATAAGGATCCTAAAATAAGTCGTTTGACAGTATTATTTATATTGGTTCCAACCATAAGAAATAAGTTCGGTCTGGGACATAATAACCAGGGACCCCAGATCTCAGCTATTTAGCGGAATTCCGCAATTTTTTTAAAGAAATATATGCAATAAGTACAGTGTAAGACTGTTTACTAGTGCAGAGTAAATGTTGTGACATTTTGAATAATAGTGTTATACTACTAACACACTAACTTGTAGCAGGTATACTCACTAATTGAACACAAATGTTTGTTGTGATAATATATGTAATGTGTTATGTGATCATTCTACAAATTAATTCATAATTATTTCATAATTGTTCCACATGAATGACAAGCCATAGGGCTATGCTACTTGACTTATGTGTGTTTATCTACACTGAAATAACCTTTTAGTATTTTTTACGTTATTTAAGATGTTTTGTTTTGTGTTTATGCATGTTACAGAACAATGATTAACTTGTTTGCATGATTATTTTACATGACATGCTGTGCCCATGTACCCCGCAAGGGGCCCCCAGCTGAAATATTTCATTTCCTCTATTTCTAAACTTGTTTCCTCTATTTTTTTCCTAAACCTTACTGGGATCCCTGATAGTAACTTGGGGACCACTTGAGCTACAGCCATAAGAAGTTTATGCATTAAAGTTATAAAAAATGTCTAATATACATTTTGATACACATTCAAACCTTTAATACATATTTCATGTTTGTACTTTCAGGTCTGAAAAAGAATGCAGCTATCCTGCTACTTCCTTGCCTTCTAGGAGAAAATGCTGAATGTCTGTCCATTTTTAACAAGGTACGCACATGTATTATATTGTCACATGGTTATAGTCATGTACAATTATTTGTTCCACTTTTGAAGCTGGTCCTGCAGACCTGCTCTAGGAATTTGACATTAGTAATGTCTCATTTAATAAAATTAAATACTGCATACACTAAATATTTTGCTTTGTTAGTAGAGAGTAATTATTATCATGGAATTAAGCTTTCACATTAACAAACTGGGCATGTCAGAACTTATATGTATTTATTAAACTGAATGGTTATTTCTGGTGGTCATTTTTATTTTCAAAAATGCCTTTTTTTTAATATGTTCCAGGAAGAAACATGCCCTTACCCAATATTCAAGCTGACTGGCAGAGAGGACATTCTCCATGCAGAGGAAGTTAAGATCATGGTGGATGGGGTCAGCATGATAAAAGACGATGGGTCATGTGACTGCACATTGGGAATTTCAGTTTTAATGGCCATTTATTGGGACTACTGGTTAACACCATAATAGAAATTTTAACCACAATAATAACTCACAAAACAGATAATTTCTGTGTACTTCTGGCTGGATTTATGGACGTTGAAGCTCCAGACTTAGTGTTAAATGATCCACTAAAAAAATATTCCATTGTCCTCAGTTTTATTTTTTGCATTAATTATAATGAAGACGAACAAAACTCTCCTGCAGTTAGTCCACAGGTATTTGGTTATTATCATAATTTTTCTTTGTTCACCCCCCAGAGATGATTTTTACCTGAAATTATTATTTGTATATTCACTTAGCAGCGGCATTTGTAGCCTATTTTTTGTACATCCCCAAAATGGATTTGTATTAGTTATTTTGTTTTCTATACCCCCACAATAGTTATGAAATGAAGCAGCCAAGATGTGATTTAACCCTTTAACACCCAGCAGGACCATATGGTTCTCTTTTTAAAATAGTAATAACTACTAGATCCATTCTAGACTTGTGGCGTCACTTGATGCAACACAGCTTGATCCCACGTGCCTCAGTCAGCATTGAGACAACGCTCTCTCGACACTCATGACACATGTATTCTGTCTTACTGAGGCAAACCTTCATTCCTCTCCTTTCCAGGGCATACCTCCACCTCTCTAGATTTTCCTCCACTTGTTCTCTGCTCTCACTACAGATCACAATGTCATCTGCAAACATCATCATCCATGGGGAATCTTGTCTCACCTCGTCTGTCAGCCTGTCCATCTCCATAGCAAACAAGAAGGGGCTCAGAGCTGACCCTTGATGCAGTCACACCTCCACCTTGAACTCTTCTGTCACACTGACAGCACACTGTCATACATCTCTCATACATGTCCTGTATCACTCTGACATACTTCTCTGCCACTCCAGACTTCCTCATGAAATACCACAGTTCCTCTCTCGGCACCCTATCATGGGCTTTCTCCAGATCCACAAAGGCACAATGCAGCTCCCTCTGACCTTCTCTGTACTTCTCTATTAACATCCTCAAAGCAAACACTGCATCTGTGGTGCTCTTTCTTGGCATGAAACCAAACTATTGTTCATAAGTGCTGACCTCTGCCCTTAGTCTAGCTTCCACTATTCTTTCCCATAACTTCATCGTATGGCTCATCAACTTTATCCCTCTGTAGTTGACACAACTCTGCACATCTCCTGTTCTTAAAAATTGGCAGTACTGTAGCACACTTCTCCATTCCTCCGGCACCTGCTTACTCTCTAAGACCTTGTTGAATGTTCTTGCCAGAAAATCTACTGCTACCTTGCGTAGACACTTCCATACCTCCACTGGTATGTCATCAGGACCAACTGCCTTTCCATTCTTCATCCTCTTCAATGCCCTCCTCACTTCACCCTTAATAATCTTTGCTACTTCCTGGTCCTCACCAGTCACCTCTTCTACTCTTTTTCCTCTCTCATTTTCCTCATTCATCAGCTCTTCAAAGTACTCTTTCCATCCTCCCAGCACACTTCTGTCATCAGTTAATACATTTCCCTCCCTGTCCTTAAACACTCTAACTTGCTGCATATCTTTCCCATCTCTATTTCTATGCTGTGCTAACATGTATAAATCATTTTCTCCCTCCTTACTGTCCAACCTATCATACAAGTCATCATACGCCCTCTGTTTGGCCTTTGACACCGCTACCTTCGCCTTACATTGTGTCTCCCTGTACTCCTATTTACTCTCTTCAGTCCTCTCTATGTCCTACTTCTTCTTAGCTAACTTCTTCCTTTGTACACACTCTTGCACTTCCTCATTCCACCACCAAGTGTCCTTATCTACTTTCCTTCCAGATGACGCACCAAGTACTCTCCTACCTGTCTCCCTGATCACATTAGCTGTAGTTGTCCAGTCATCTGGAAGCACTTCCTGACCACCCAAAGCCTGTTTCAACTCCTCCTTGAAGACAACATGATCCTCTTCCTTTTTCAGAGTCTTCAGCTTTGCCTTTTGCCTTCTTCACCTTCTTTACCATCAGTGTCATCCTGCACACCACCATCCTATGCTGTTTGGTAGCACTCTCACCCACTACTAATATGCAGTCACTGACTTCTATCAAATTGCATTGCCTACACAAGATGTAGTCTACCTGTGTGCTCCTACCTCCGCTTTTATAAGTCACCATATGCTCCTGTCTCTTCTGGAAGAAAGTATTCACCACAGCCATTTCCACCCTTTTTGCAAAATTTATCAACATCTGTCCTGTGTTCCTGTCCTGAATAACAAACCTGCCCATCACTTCCTCGTCCCCTCTGTTGCCTGCCCCAACATGTCCATTGAATTCTGCACCAATGACCCCTCTTTCACCTCTGGGGTTACGCTGCATCACTTCATCTAACTCACGCCAGAATCTCTCATTCTCTTCTAGCTCACATCCTGCCTGTGGAACATAAGCACTAACAACATTGACCATCACGCCTTCAATTTCTAACTTGAGACTCATCACTCTGTCTGACACTCTTTTTACTTCTAGAACATTCCTGTCAAACCCCTCCTTCAAGATGACTCTTACTCCATTTCTCTTCCCATCCACACCATAATTAAACAGCTCAAACCCTGCTCCTGTCTCCTGGACACACAGTATGCCCACCTTCCTCCACTGCATCATGCCAGCAAGCTGTCTACCTTTTCCTGTCATAGTTCCAACATTCAAAGACCCTACTCTCAGTCCTAGACTCATGCCTTTCCTTTTCTCTCTGCCTACGAATACACCTCCCACCTCTCCTTCGACCAACAGTAGTCCAATTTCCACCAGCAGCCTGTTGGTTAACAGCACTGATGGCGGTTGTTGTTAACGAGCCGGTATTAAATTCATTTTGATCATTTGCATAACAATTTTATCAAAAGTTTTACGCCAGATGCCCTTCCTGTCACAACCCTCTGCATTTATCTGGGCTTGGGACCGGCATGATGGTGAACATTGGCTTGTGTGCCCCCCCCCCCCCCCCCCCATCCTCCCCATCCTCCCCATCCTCCCCGGTTGCATTAGTGTGGTAAAAATATGTAAATATGAATGATAAAAATCTCATTTTACATTCACAGCATTTGGCAGACGCTTTTATCCAGACAGACTATCAATTATCACTTTTTTATACAACTGAGCAACTGAGGGTTAAGGGCTTTGTTCAAGGGCCCAACAGTGGTGACAGAACCGCTGCCCTTCAGATCAATAATCTATCAAATTAACCACTAATCCTTTTAGTTTGTTTTTGCTGTGTTTCCTGTAGTATATAAACTAAAGCCCCTTTCAGATCATGGTTTACTCTCAGGTCTAAATGAATATTCCCAAAAGAGCGAGAACACCGAACTATGAGTGCAGTTGGGCCCAGGTTACTTCTGCTTAGCAACAATCCCCTACCATATTACTCAGTAAAAACAAATGACCCTATCAGTACCACATCTTATTACATCATGTCAACAAGTACGTACCTCCTTCAATGTGTCTGGATCATTTGTACTAATTAGCCTATGATAACAGTCAAGTAGGATGCATTTTGAGGAGAGATGACAACAAGTGGACTGTCTGAGTGCCCGTATAAGACACCAGTTGGAAAATGGGTGAATTACCCTACCAAGGAATTGCCGTGATTCCTAACCAGAGGGCAAGAAAACCACAGGAAGGGCACCAAAGATCAATGTAGGGTCATTAAACCTGTCAATAACATAAAAATAAATGAGACACCTTTTAATTCATTTCCATGAAAAAAACAGGGGTCTTTTTATATCAAAAGGTTTATTCACTTATTTTTTTAAATACATATGAGAATCAATACTGTTTATAATATATTGTACAGAGTTTGGCTATGTACGTAAACAGAAAGAGAAAAATAACAGTTAACATCAAAAGTTTCTACTTGACTTAATTGGACAATTCACAAGTTACTATTGTTTATTTTTTTTTATTTTAGCTTCATAATGTCACAATTATAGCATAAATGTTTTCTTTATGATAATCTAGAATTAATTGATAGAACATTTTCTCCACAAAGAGTATATATTAAATCATTTAGAATGAGGTTTGGGTGCTTTGAGACATCAGATGTAGTTGGTGATGGATAGTGCAACCCAGATGTTTGTTGTCTGATGACACTGCTTTGACATCGCTTTGTTGTTCCTGAAAAGATAAACAAAAATCTCAGACTGATAACAGTAAAGCGGAATAATGTGAAATTAAAGTGAGAAATGGTGGCATATTTTATCTCTTCACCATAAAGGTAAGATGTGTACATTTTTACACTGATGGTTTAATTATCTGAATACAGTAATGAAAAATTGTTTCACTGGCTGTTTATTTCAAGAGAAAATTTACTTTTAAATGTGTCAGGTAAAAGCTGACATACACTCTGTTTTTTGGGGGTTTTTTTCCTCAAACAAAGAGCGCATATAGAAATCACAGACGCTTTATAACTCTTTGCACTGTAACTCTCCAGCCACACCCTTTGAAAACTCATTCGCTGTGGCCAACTTAGCAAAACAAACAAAAAAAACACCATATTGATTGAACGTGCGCAGCACGGTGGCACAGTGGTTAGCTCGTTCGTCTCATAGCAAGAAGATCCATTTTAGATTCAATGGCTCATGGTGTTTCTGTGTGGAGTTTGTATGTTCTCCCCATATTTCTGTGGGTTTTTACTAGTCCGGTTTTCTCCCACAGTCCAAAAAACATACACAGTAGGCTGATTGGCTGTTCCTTATTGCCCTGTGAGAATAAGTGTGTATGGTTGTATGGGTGTTTGTCCTGGGTGAGTTATTCAGAGTGTAGCCCACCGTTTCCCAGAGTCATCTGAGATGGGCATCAGCCTCCCTTTGATCCTAATTAGAATTAAGCAGCTTGGAAAATGAATGATTGAAGAATTATCCAGAATTCAGTTCTGCTTTTGGTTTTGTTAACTATAATTACAATTTCCATCTGCAGCCCACGCTGTTCCTAGGAAAATTGGGACCAATGTGTTTTTCAATGTGCTTCTAATGAAACAGTTACATTACTTATTAGGTTCTTTTTCATCATCACTTCTCTATCTCACTCTGTCCTCTGCATCCCTCTCTGCCCAACGAATCAGCTGCTTGTCCTCATCACATCCATAAACCCCATATTTAGCTTTCCTCTTCTCCTCCTCCCAGGCAGCTCCATCCTCAACATTCTTCTACCAATATACCCTATATTCCATTTCTGAACATACTCTCTCAATCTGGCATGCATTTTATTATGTTAATTTATGTTAATGACAGTTAATTACTTTATTATATTGTTCCTTATTGTTTCGAATCAGAATATGTAGAGGATGGGGCAAAACTTATAAAAATTTGAAAGATCATTTCTATAACTGCTTAATCATAATTAGGGTCGCGGGGAGGCTGGCACCCATCCCAGCCCACTCTGGGCGAGGGCAGAGTAATCCCTGGACAGCTCACGAGGCCATCACAGGGCGGAAATACATTGACTTCTTTGCAGCTACTATTGTCAAAAAATCAAAATCTCATATTTAACAAGCCCTGAATTATAATATTCTTATTTTTATGCTTCAAGCCAGTTATTACATTTCAATGAAAAATATATATAATTTATTAAAGTAAACTACATTAAATTTAGCAGATTTGTTTTGTAGTTAACCTATTAAACTGATCAGTGTATCATTTTAAAGGATTTTTGAGCTCTTTCTGTCTATATTAATTTTTTTTTAACATTGACTCTTCCTTAAAACCTGCTTCATTTTTTGTAATAAGGCTTCCAAGTACCCCACCATGAAATGTAAAAATCTGAACACATAAGATTGAATATCACATAAGTATTGTCACACTGGGTTAGCACCCTTATTTTTCCACATGGCAATGCGAGTTGTAAGTAACTTGAAATTAATTAAACATATCAGCATACTTATAAAAGCATTTAAAAAAAAAAAAAGAAAAGAATATCTTTTGGATTATATATAAAATTTTTATGCAGTCAGAACATTGGAAGAAAAGTACTGGGCAACCCTGGCTGGGGCATTGATGTGGCTAAGCATTTCAAGTTGATCCATAATGTACACTTTGTATGAGCATACGTTTCATTCACTGTATTTACAAAAATTAATTCCGTTTTATGATTTCATGCTCATGATAAAAATGTGCTATTAAGATTACTGTATAATATATTTATTATATGCTTTATGTAACATTTTAAAAGTATCAATTAATTGAAATAATAAGTAAAGGAGATATGAATTGATAAATAAGAAAATTGACAAATTATCAAAGTTAATATGCTAGAAATGCTGAATTAAATTCTAGATGCACACAATGGGGTTCATACCTCACCGTGACATTAAAAGGATTCTTTTATATAATTATAAAATTGATTTTGTTACTCCAACTTTATCAGCAAACAGTAAAATCTCAAGTCAATTTATTCAAAAAAAGAGGGGAAAACTTGTCTCCTGTAAACATAGCAAATATGGAATATGAGACTATTAAAAATGAATCAGTCAAAAATTGTCTATAGTACATACCAGTTCCTTTGCAGTTAATTAATTTTACAGCAGTGTATCATTTGACGGAGTTGAGGGGTCATCTAAATTTATTCCCAATCTGTTCCGTGTTGTTTCTCCCTCGTGGTTATTTTGCCTATATTTATCACAATACATTTCTTTATTAATAAAGAAATAAATCACAAGCAGGTTTCTTCTAATATTTTCAAATCCTCATAGACTACTTTATATTAAATATACAATCTGTAACTTGTACTTACACATTTGATCCATCGTTCTGTGGCAAACAATTTCGGAAATACTGGGGCCACCGCCACACTATAGGCAAGCCATATATATATATATATATATATATATATATATATATATATATATATATATATATACATATACACACACACACACACACACACACACACACACAGGATTAAAATGGGACAGCATGGTTAGTACATCAGCATCACGGCAATAATGTCCTAGATTTGAGTCCTTGGCTCAGATATATTTGTGCCGAGTTTGCATTTTCTCCTCTGCGCTTGTGTGGGATTCCTCAGCCTACCCTGGTTTCCACCCACAATAAAAAAGATATGCACATTACGCCAGCTATTTCAAATTGACTTTAGTTGTGAATGTGATTAATTGCGTTTATGATGCCCTGCAAAGGGCTGGTGAGCTTTTCAGGGTCTATACCGCTTTTGCCTAGTGTTGGTTGAGATGGGCTCCAGTCTCAATATCACTAGTGGGCTGAAGCAGTTTGGCAAATGAGTGAGGGAGAGAGAGTAGATAAAATTGCTACCTTCATTCATTGAGCATTATGTCAAAGCAGAGCCATGAACATACGGAGTTCACATAAAATTGAACCATTTATTACACTGGTTATTTATTGGTTTGTTAAGACAAAATTTTTAATTCAGGCAGGGGTGATATACGACCCCCCTCAGATGTGCATGATTTTTTTTTTTTTTTTGCTGGAAAGGCAATAATAATATATGTATAAAAATAATACAAATATAAAAAAGTATTAAAAATAATAATAAATGTAAGTTCTGAAACACAAAGGTTTTCGTTCCAAGGACTCTAAAAGTTCCATTATTTGAGGGGTTAAAAAATGTAAAATTTATGTGGGCTGATGCGGGCACCACCTGTAGGAGGCACTGCAAAATGCTACTTTTGGTAAAAGTGATACCGACATACAGTGCAAGTTATTTGTGGAGTATGTGGTGAAGGCGGATATGAAGGTCGTTGGAGTATGAGTAGAAGATGCAGAGGATAGGGAGAGATGGAGGCAGATCATTTGCTGTGGTGACCCCTGAAGGGAACAGCCGAAAGGAAAAGAAGAAGAAGAAGTACACCCTCACATCCCACACTTGTTTATGCTTGATAAAACTCCACTAGCAAGCCCAACACTCTAACACTAGAAATCAATACAGGATGAAAGAGGGCACAATAGATGGTGCTAAAGTTGATCAAAATTAAATTTTTGGTGTTTTTAGAGGTGCATTTCTCAATGCACCCTCATAACATTTGAATAAATCGTTTTTTATCATATAGCCTTGTATGTCTACAAACTATCTTATGACGATTATAGTGGGTTTCAGCTGAATTAACCATTTTTGAAAGGGATACAATTTTCCAGAACTCCTTCCATCATAGGTCAACATCCATCAAAATGAAGGTAGGCTGTTGTGGATGCATTAAGATATTTCAATTTCAAAAGCTAATTTTTTAAAGTGCAATATTGACCTTAAAAAAAGGTACTGGAATTAATACTATCTGGTTCCACAACCTGAAAATTTAGATTTTTTTTTTCAATCTACCAATATGTCGTCAATCAAAAAAAAGAAAAAGAAAACCAACCGACACATTTGAAGGTTATTTATCACCCCTAATAGAATATTGTCTGAATCTTATCAAACTTGGCTCTTAAATATGGAATGTTCAATAAAAAAGCCACTGTATCATAAACCTATCTGATCTTCAGCATGAGGCAGCACGAGCTCTTCAAGTGTTCTGATGTAGTCAAACAAATCCATGATCCCTGGGATGTGATAAATAGGCCAGACACCGTAGTATGAGAAACAACCCCATATCATGATCATCCCGCCAGGCTTCACTGTCTTCACAGTGCACTGTGGCTTCAATTCAGTGTTTAGGTGTCGTCTGACAAACTGTCTCCGGTCACTAGACCAAAAAAGAACAATCTTACTTTTATCAGTCCTTAAAATGTTGTGCGGTTTCTCTTTAGGCCAGTCAATGTGCTCTTTGGCAAACTGCAACATTTTCAGCATTTTTTTTAACAGTGGGGCTTTGCAGGGGCTTCTCGCTGATAGTGATGAGTATATACCTGAGGTATATGCTAACTATGGTGTGAAGAAGGATATAAAAGAGAAGAGTGTCTGCGCACTGCAATGGACCATGCCAAACCCTGGACCAAGACACTACTGAAACTCCCCATCCTCCAAGCCACTGCTGACCTTCGTTCACTCCTCCAACTCTTCCTCTGCTTCAAGAAATTGTTACACTGACCGACCCTGCATGACTTGGATTAGTTTAGATTTCTGTGACACCTACCAGTTACTTACTTACTTACTTACTTAAGCCATTTGCCCCCATAGGAGCATAGGCCATTAACGACAATTCTCCATCTAACATGGCTCAGGGTTCCAGGTCAGTGCTTGGCGGGTGATACTGGATGTTGGTTTCCTGAGGGTATGTCCAATCCAGCTCCATTTCCTCTTTAGCATCTGATGTTTCACTGTTTCTTGCCCTGCCCTTTGCCATAGCTCCTCATTTGTGATCTTTTCCGGCCATCTGATCTTGTAGTTGCTTCTGAGACGTGTGTTGATAAATGTCTGCACTTTACTTTGTGTTGCCTTGGTCATTCTCCATGTCTCAGAGCCGTAGAGCAGAACGGACTTCACACGGGAGTTGAAGATGCGCATCTTTGTGGCCATCCCGATATGTTTGGAGCTCCAGATGTTCTCAGTCAATGCCTCCCTGGTTGTCAATCACACTTCCTAAGTAGATAAATGTCTCTACTTCTTTTATGGGTTGGTCTCCTATTGTGACTGGGGCTTGGGTAGTGGTGTTTATTCTCAGTACCTCTGTTTTTCTTTTATTGACCTTCAGCCCTGTACTGCTAGATGTTGTTGTAAGGCAGTCTGTCTTGTCTTGCATTTGCCAATAGCTGGTGGCAAGAAGTGCTAGGTCATCTGCGAAGTCTAAATCATCTAGTTGTTCCCAGAGGGTCCACTCTATCCCATTCTTTCTGTTAGCTGTTGTTGTCTTCATGATCCAGTCTAGACCAGGAGAAAAAGAAAGGGTGATAGCAGACATCCTTGGCGTACACCTGTCTCTACATCAAACGGATCTGAGAGCTGGCCAGCATGTCTTACTCTGCAAGTCATCTGATCATATGTAGACTTGACTAGGATGACAATTTCTCTGGTATCCCATAATGTCTCATCAGCTTCCAGAGGGTATTCCTGTCCATGCTGTCAAAAGCCTTTTTGTAGTCAGTGAAGTTGACATATAATGAGGATCCCCACTCCAGCGACTGTTCCATAATGATGCGTAGGCTAGCAATTTGGTCTGCACATGATCTGTTCTTGTGGAAACCTGCTTGTTGGTCGCGGAGTTTGTTGTCGACTACCTCCCTCATTCTTAACAAGACCACTCTGTTTAGTACATTCCCTGGGACTGACAGGAGCATGATTCCTCTGTAGATATTACAGTCTCGAAGGTCTCCTTTCTTGGGTAGCTTGATAAGGTGTCCTCTCCACTCCGCCGGTACTTCTTCCTTCTTCCAGATCTTGTTGAAGAGGCTACAGTATACAGAATAGTTGTAGCGGTCTCCATGTCAGCTTTTATGGCTTCTGCTGGTACATTGTCTGGTCCTGCTGCTTTTCCATTCTTCAGGTCTTTGATAGGCCTCTTGATTTCTGCTTTTGATGGCAATTAATTGTCAGATCTTTCTCGGCTGGAAGGATTTCTGGTGGATCTTCTTGAGCTTGTCTGTTGAGAAGTTCTTGGAAATGTTCTGCCCATCTCTTTAGCTGTTCCTCTGTTGTTGTGAGTCGGTTGCCATTTTTGTCCGTGACTGGCTTGTCTGTTGGAACTTGTTTGCTAGCTTCTTTGTTACCATATACAGCTCTCTCAGATTTCTCCGCCCTGCTGCTTCCTCTGCTTGACTGGCAAGGTTGTCAGTGTGAGCTCTCTTGTCTCTCTTGCAGCTCTTTTTGACTTCCTTGTCTGCAATGGTATACTTTTCCTGTGCTCTTGTCTTGGCTGTCCTGGTTTTACTTGTGTTCACCACATCTTTCTTCCTCTTTCTAATTTCCACTTTTTGTAATGTATCGACAGAGATCCATTCTTTGTGTTGAGTCTTCTTATATCACAGTATCTCTTGGCAGGTGTCATGCCAGAGTTTCTTGGTGTGTTCTCACTGGGTCTCTACACTTATACTGTCATCCTCTAGAAGATCTTGGAGAGGTTGAGCTGGAACTTGGTTTGTGTGTTGCGGTTCCTTAGCATGTTGGTGTTGTATCTTGGGCTTGTCTTGTTGTTTGTGGTAAGCTTCTTGAGCTTGAGTTGTACCGCCATCATAAGAAGGTGGTGATCTGATGATACATCTGCTCCTCGTCTCACTCTTACATCCTGGCAAGATCATCTGAACTTCTGGTTAATGCAGATATGGTCTATTTGATTCTCTGTAATGTGATCTGGAGATCGCCACGTGGCTTTGTGGATCTTCTTGCAAGGGAAAAATCTTCCTCCTATAACCAGTCTGTTCAGGGAGCACAGGTTAGCAAAGCGTTCTCTGTTTTCATTCATTTGTCTGAGTCAGTGTGTTCCCATTATTTCCTCATATCCGGCGTTGTCACTCCCTAACTTGGCGTTCATGTTACCCATGAGCACTGTGATGTCTTCTGCCTTGCATTTGTCCAGCACGCTCTGCAGTTGTTGGTAAAAGATCTCTTTGCTGTCATCGTCTGCATCGTTGATAGGGGAATAACATTGGATGATACTCATGTTGATGTTTTTCCTTTTTGTGGCAAATTTGGCTGTGATAATTCTTAGGCTTACTGGTTCCCATCCTACAAGAGCTTATCATGCCTGTGGTGTTCACATCAAGGCAACTCCCTGGGTGTGTGGTGCACCTTCCTCAGTGTGTCCTGAGTACAGCACTGTTTCTCCCGATGTTAGCTTTACTTGGCCTGTTTGGAGCCATCTTGTCTCACTCAGTCCTAGGATGGAGATGCTGTATTTTCTCATTTCCATTGCAATATGGAAGGATCTGCATGTCTCATACATTGTTCTGATGTTCCACGTAGCTAATCTTGTTGGTTTCTTGGGGCTAAGAGGGGGAGTCAGCAACACAGCTCCCATGTGGTTTTCACTGCACCGCATCATAATCCTCATGTGTGAGACCCTTTTGTTCCCAAATCATGATGATTTTTATTTGTCGTTGATGTTTCTGTAACAGTTGATTTTCCGGGTAGAGTTGTTAGCCCTACACCAACCTATTATACTCTAGGATAGTTGTCGTCCAGATTAGTCTGACCTCTACCCTTTGGACCTGTCCAGCTTGGGTGGCCCTACCAGGAACTAGTGTTCCGGCTGGCATAGCTCTCCGGGTCATAGCAGTACACAAGCTACTACCCCATGACAAGGGTTGGACATGTAGTAGGACACCTACCAGTCCGTTACATAAATTAGGGGCCCATCCAGGATATGAACCTCTCGCAGTAATACTTTCCAGGACTTTCAGGCCCCCGAAAAATAAATACGACATAATGAGATTTCTAGGTATGGTGAACTACTAGAGAAATTTAGTAAAAACATTTTGTATCTTTGGACTGAAGCTTATCAAAAAGCCTTTGACTATGTTAAATCCCTATAATGCATGCAACGCATTCTTCAGGCCGCAGACTTTGGGTGTGAATGCCACTGGACCTGCACCACCCCTTGAGTGCTTTCTTTTCAAGGCTGAATTGTGCATAGGTGTTGCCATCTCACTTAAGATGGTTCCAAAATTTCTGGCAGTGAGCTTCTGGCACCAGCTCACAGATTTCAAGGATCCATCCTTTTTTTCTTTGAGCATTCCGTAGGCCATTATTCGGATAGAAGCAAAGTGAGCACTTCTCAGCTTTTCCTTTCGATATGCTTCGTATTAGAGATAACCATTTGTAATAGAGCCTGTTATAATTGGCAGCAGTGTTCTCAAATTACTGTATATGAAGAACTGGTCAATTGCATTTTCATTGAAGATGGGTATTAGGTCTCTGTCTTTGCCGATATTAAACTTTGACCACAACTTGTAGTTGGTAGGTTGGGTGTCATCTCCATATACAGGCTCTGCTCTATCTTCTTCATCTGCATTTTCCTTAGATGCCTCTCGCGTTCTCCCTTCGCCTCTACTTTGCATTGTTCAATTTCAAGCCTCATTTGGCAAACACTTAAGTGCAAGAGTTGAAGTTCTCTGTCTTCCATCTTAGTTGTCTATAAAGTGCCTTGGGCACTGCTATTGTCTTGCACCAACTCATCTTCTACCTCTTTGTCTTCTTGCTCGGTGCTACCTTGGAGGTTTTCTGCATCTTCAGCCGTTCTTCCTGGCAGCAAGCCTCTTTTGACGAGGGCCTACTATATTGTATCTCTCACAGTTTCCATTGTTGTTGATGTCTTCAAGTTGATGTTATGGACTTCAGGGATGGCCTGCAGTCGTTTCAGCTTAAAAGTCCCTAAGGCCTGCAAGGAGAAATTTTCTATGGAGTCTGCTTACTTTGACATTGTGCTCTCTTCCAAAGCTTTATTCAACTTCGATGATCTTGGACTATTTTCCATGCCGGATGAGCCACCAATTTATGTGACAGACTGGTGCATGCTTTAGAATATCTAATCTAGAATAATACAAGTCAGGCACACTTGGTTGGCATAACAGTTGATTGGAACAGAAAAGGAGTCGGAGGGAGTGGACGATGGTCGGCAGTGGCTTGGAATTTGTGAGTGAATTTCAGTAGTGTTTTCAGTTGTCCAGGGTTTGGCACGGTCTGTCACATAATGGATGAGATCGTAACCTCAGGACATTTTTCAGTTAGTATATCCCTCTTCGCATTTGATATACACATCACAGTAGGTCACCACCACAGCCACTGCGGCACATGTCCACCACATCACAACTGACACAGCCACATTACTGAACCTTGACTTGGCCTAACCAATTGAAGCATAAAAGTGAATATCTCACCAAAAGCTACTCCAAAAATGAATACAGCAAGTACTACAAAGAGTCCTCCGAGTACTCCTCCAATGATACTTGGTGCTTGTTCATCTTTTTCAGGGCCAACATGGCATTTACTGGTATTTTTACTGCAGTTCAGGTTTTGGACAGAGTCTAGAACAAAAAATACAAAAAGCAAATACAAATTAAAAAAACAGTTTCACAGTGTATGCTAAAAAGATTTTATTTTGATCTTCATGTTGTTTTTAAGTCGGGCATTACTGCGATACTCTGAAGCAAAACCTTTTTTTTTGGACATGCATTCAGAAAACTTCGGAACAGTAAAAAAAAACTTTGGCGATTCCCACTAATTGAACCAGAAGTAATGCTTTTGTTGAAAAAAAAAAAAAAGGCAACCGCAGAGATCCCGACATGTAATCCTGACACAATCATGTTTCGTCCTCTTATCTACAGTCATTCAGTGTGAGGAGAGCCCGATATAATAAGAGCCATGCCGTGATTGGGCGGTCATACAGGCCTTCAGCCAATAGAATTTGTTTTTACACAGGATACGGAAATTCCCGCTAAAAACAAAACTACAGTTCATCTTGTTAATTGCTCAGAAATTTACTGAGCTACTGCATCTAGATATTCGCTTTAATATTTATTTTAAAATGAGCAAAAGAGGGAAGCGGTCCCATGAACCTGTTCTCCATCAAGGCACATTAACCATGCATGTCTGGTTTTGTTTTGTTTTGTTTTTGCTTAATGTGACAATTATATCTCTGTCGACTCTGAAAAACATGACGTCACACAACTTGCGGACTCAGCCTCAGGCTCAACATGCTCCAAATCGGTCCAGATTCCGGTAAATTACATTCCACTTCTTTCCAGCATAATGATCATATTAATGTGATTTCTTTGACAAACCATATTGTATGTTAATGTTGTACAGTTAAAGTTGTACAGTTCTAAAGTTTGGCGGACATTCCCGAGCAGTCAGTGTCACTGTAAGTGTTACACGTGTGGCATGTGTCCAGCAGGCCTATGCGCATCACTATGATAGCATTAATATATATAGTCGGCCCCGTTCTTATGAAAAACCCCTGAATACAATATGCAAAAAAACATTTTTCTAAATTTTTGTCCTCTGTATACTAAACAACCACTTTTTATGAAAAGCGCCAAACGCACCATTCAAACATTCAAACAATGCGTGAGTTGCTCTCTCATTGGCTGTCTCCCAACATCCCGCCCTGCTGGCCTACCATTGGCTAGGAGGGATGACGCAGCTGCCTCCCATTGGCTATCTCTCAACATCCTGCCCTACGGGCCTCCCATTGGCGAGGAAGGGATGACCCTGTCATTCCAACTTAGTTCAAGTTTGTGTGTGAACCGTGTTCGTGCTTGTGTGCATTCCAACTGTATTTTATGGCTCAGGCTTTTAACCTTCCATAAACATTTGTAAGATTATTACTCTGCTAAGAAGACATGGTCAACACACACACACAAACACACACACACACACACACACACACACACGCGCACTTGTGATTCCTGGTGAAAGTGATTCCTGGTGCCATGGTCATTGTAAGACTATAACTCTGCTAAAAAGACATGGTCAACACATGTGCGCACACACGCGCAAACACACACACACTCACACACACACACATGTGCACACACACACACACACACACACACACACACACACACACACAAACGTGTGATTCCGGGCGAAAGTGATTCCCGGTGCAATGGTCATTATAAGATTATAACTCTATAAAGAAGAAGACATGGTCAACATGAAGTAAGTACCTTAAAAGGTATGCTTTTATAATTTTTAAAGAGTAGTCTTGGGAGCCTTGGAACAAATCACCCGTTTTACATGTAAAATGCACCTCTACTTACGAAAACTCCAGGTTCCGAAAAAGGTGCTGGAACAGACTAATTTTGTAAGAAGGGGGCCGACTGTACATGCAATGTTAATATTGTTATATATAAATAAATCAATCTACTGCTCATAGGGTCACAGGTCTGATGAAGTCGTGCATGATACAGTTCTGAGCATGCGCGGATGATGCTCCACCTTTAATCCCGTCTTACATAATTAATACGCATGCATTAATGATTAAGGCTTCACAATATGCTAATAAAAGCACTAGCTGCAATTACACTATTCTAATATGTGTTCTTCTTCTTTTACTTTTGGCTTTTCCCTTTAGGGGTCACCACAGCGAATCATCTGCTTCCATCTTACCGTATCCTCTGCATCTTCTACTCTTACTCCAATTACCTTCATGTCCTTTTTCACCACATCCATACATCTTCTCATTGTTCTTCCTCTAGGCCTTCTGCCCGGTAGTTCCAACCTCAGGATCCTACTACCAATATACTCACTATCCCTCCCCTGTACATGTCCAAACCATCTCTCTGATTTTGTCTCCAAATCCTCTTACATGTGCTGTTCGCTACCTTTTCCTGTCATAGTTCCAACATTCAAAGTCCCTACTTTCAGTCCTAGACTTGTCTTTCCTCTTCTCTCTCTGCCTATGGCCACGCCTCCCACCTCTCCTTCTCCCACCTCTCCTTCTTCCGTCTCTTCTTCTTCGACATCTCCTTCTTCGACCAACAGAAATCCAATTTCCACCAGCACCCTGTTGGTTGACAGCACTGATGGCGGTCGTTGTTAACCCGGTGTCATGGTCTGTGCTGGCTGGAGACACTAACCTTTCCTCAGTTCATTGCAGGTGCTGGTGAGAGGCGTGGCGGTCGCCGGTAGAGGAGTCTCGGAGCGGAGCACACCTGGTCCTAATCAGCAATCAGCGGCAGCCACCTGATTCCAGTGATTCTGTTCCTCGACGGTCTCGCTGATCCCTGGCCCGCGCTTCATGCATGACCAGTTCCCGCCATTTTGCGTTTTCTAGTGATTTCCAGTTCTGAACGTTTAATAAATCGTTGAACCTTCCTTCGGTCTCCTGCATCCTTGGGTCCTACACATACACTCCCACCACGACAGAATCTTCTGACCTGAACATGGACCCAGCGGAGACCGCTCAGCTCCGGCAAGCCTTGTCCGACCAGGGAGCCCTGTTGGGACGACATGACTCCACCCTGCACCAAATGGTGGATACCCTCCAGCGCATCACCACCAGCTTGGCGCAGCTCGGCGGAAGGATGGACGCCGTCGCCGCTCATCTCGCTGCCACGACCCGCCCCCACACCCTTCACCCTCCGTTTTGGCAGCAGCACCAGCGTTACTCACCGCGCAACGAGAACCACTCATCCCCACGCCAGCCAGGTATTCGGGCGCGATCGGCTCCTGCGCACAGTTCCTCCACCAGTGCTCACTCGTTTTCAGCCAGCAGCCGCTCACATACGCTACGGATCAAGCAACAACCGCTTTCATCATGAGTTTACTTACGGAGCAAGCCTCGTCCTGGGCACTGGCAGTCGCTACTCACACCCCGGAATTATGCTCCCAGGCCGAACGGTTCATGCAAGAAATTAAGGTGTTTGATCATCCGGTGAAGGGTGAGGAGGCATGCTCCCAGCTCCTCCGTATCCGGCAAGGCGCACAGTCGGTGTCAGAATACACCATCCGATTCCGGATTCTCGCCATCGAGAACGGCTGGAACGACCCCGCGGGGGCCTTCCTGCAAGGGCTCGACGAACAGCTGAAAGATGAGCTCGCGGCCCGAGATGAGACGACCACGCTGGAGGGATTAATCGCCTTGTCCACGAGATTGGACAACCGTCTGAGGGAGCGGGATAGATCGGAAGTGGACCCCACCTCGAACGCAATCGCCACTTCCTCCCCGAGGGATGATGATGACCCAGAGCCCTTGCAGGTGAACCGCACCCGACTGACGGCCAAAGAGAGGCAACGGCGGCTGGAGGATCGCCTCTGCAACTACTGCGCCGGTAAGAGCCATTTCCTTGCCCAGTGCCCCGTGCGGCAGAGCCCGCCAGCGATGCGAGGATCCTCCGCGACCCCCGGGAAGCGCCTATGAGTTCAAGGTAAGCTACACTCTGCACAACACTCTCATCTTGTAGAGGTATTCATTGACTCAGGCGCTGACACGAACTTTATCGATCCGGAGATGGTTGAGCTCCACGCGCTCCCCGTGGAGGAACTCGATACCCCCAAGGAGGTGGATGACATAGATGGCTGACGCATCGCCCGTGTCACGCACAAGACCAGGCCAGTGAAGCTCACGTTATCCGATAATCACCAAGAATACCTGGAACTATTTATTTGTTCTCCCTGCCTCTCTATCTCCCCTAGTGCTGGGATGGCCCTGGTTGCAGACCCACAATCCCCATATAGACTGGCACACCCTCACTATAAGTGGCTGGAGCTACTACTGTCTGCAGCACTGCCTGATGGCGGCCGTCCCCTCCCAAGCATCATGAACCCCCGTCGACCTGGAGGATCTGGACTTAGCCTGCGTTCCGAGGAATATCACGATCTGCAAGAAGTCTTCAGCAAGGACCGGGCTCGCTCCTTACCCCCACATCGACCATATGACTGCGCCATCAACCTACTCCCAGGTGCCACAGCGCAGTCATATGGTCGATGTGGGGGCAAGGCCCGGGCTCGCTCCTTACCCCCACATTGACCATATGACTGCGCCATCAACCTACTCCCAGGTGCCACACTCCCTTCCCAGGGACTCTACAATCTCTCTAAGCCAGAGAAAGTCGCCATGGAGGCCTACATCGAGTCGCTGGCTGCAGGTCTCATTCAGCCCTTATCCTCCCCAGTTGGGGCCGGCTTCTTCTTTGTCAAGCGACTACACAGGTTTGAACCAGATAACCGTGAAAAATAAATACCCACTCCCCCTAATCGATTCAGCCTTCACCCCTCTCCACGATGCCACTGTCTTTTCCAAGCTGGACCTGAGAAATGCCTACCACCTAGTCCGAATTTGGGAGGGGGACGAGTGGAAGACGGCGTTCAACACGCCCTTGGGGCACTTCTTCCATAAAGTGATGTGTATGTGTTAATCTTTACAGCATGAGACTACTTAAAGGTTTTTACACTAGTTTTTTATATATATATATATATATATATCTGCTGTTAAGCGGTGCCTGTACCGGTCCGTCGTGGTGAAAAACGAGCTGAGCCGCAAGGCGAAGCTCTCAATTTACCAGTCGATCTACGTTCCAACCCTCACCTATGGTCACGAGCTTTGGGTAATGACCGAAAGAACAAGATCACGGATACAAGCGGCTGAAATGAGCTTCCTTTGCCGGGTGGCGGGGTTCTCCCTTAGAGATAGGGTGAGAAGCTCCGCCATCCGGGGAGAGCTTGGAGTAGATCCGCTGCTCCTCCGCATTGAGAGGGGCCAGTTGAGGTGGCTCGGGCATCTGGTCAGAATGCCCCCCGGACGCCTCCCTGGTGTGGTGTTTCGGGCATGTCCAATCGGGAAGAGACCCCGGGGTCGACCTAGAACACGCTGGAGGGACTATGTCTCTCGGCTTGTCTGGGACCGCCTCGGTGTCCCCCCGGGAGAGTTGGAGGAAGTAGCTCGGGAGAGGGATGTCTGGACCTCTTTGCTAAGGTTGCTGCCCCCGCGACCCGACCCTGGACGAAGCGGAAGAAGATGATGATGATATATATATATATAAAACACTTCTCCTTTCAGCTTTTCCCTTTTTTTTCAGGGGTCGCCATAGATATATGTTTAAAGACCAAAGTTTTTATATGGTCTATAATGTTATATCTACTATATAAAAATCTCCCCTTCTTCTTTTACTTTCGGCTGCTCCCTTCAGGGGTCGCCACAGCAAATCATCCGCCTCCACCTCACCCTGTCCTCCGCATCTTCTTTTCTGAATCTCCCCCTCCCCCCCAAAAAATTTAATATCATCAGCCACAGAAGAAAACATGAAGACAGCGCTCCAAAATGATTAGTGTTTCAGCATTTACTATGTATACATATGTATTTAAATAATATGAACATTTATTTTATTCTATAAACTACTGACAAAATTTTCCCACAAATTCAACAGCAACAAGAAAAAAAATCACAGAGCATTGAATTGAAGAAACAAAGCTGCAATTTATTAGGCACTGAATAATCAAGATCATATTCAAATGTATACCCAACGTTAATGTTTAAATTTCAGAAACAAATATTTCATAGAATCTTCTTCTTTTCCTTTCGGCTTTTCCCTTCAGGGGTCGCCACAGCGAATCATCTGCCTCCATCTCACCCTATCCTTTGCATCTTCTTCTCTTACACCAACGACCTTCATGTCCTCCTTTACCACATCCATGAATCGTCTCTTTGGTCTTCCTCTAGGCCTTTTGCCTGGTAGTTCCAGCCTCAGCATCCTATTACCAATATACTCACTATCCCTCCTCTGTACATGTCCAAACCATCTCAATCTAGCCTCTCTGACTTTGTCTCCAAAACGTCTTACATGTGCTGTCCCTCTGACGTACTCATTCCTAATCCTATCCATCCTCGTTACTCCCAAAGAGAACCTCAACATTTTCATCTCTGCTACCTCCAACTCTGCCTCCTGTCTTTTCCCCAGGGCCACTGTTTCTAACCCATACAGCATCGTTGGCCTCAACACCGTTTTGTACACTTTTCCTTTCATTTTTGCCGATACCCTCCTATCACACATCACACCAGACACTTTTCTCCAACCATTCCAACCTGCCTGCACACGCTTCTTGACCTCTTTTCCACACTCGCCATTGCCGAATAGCCCTGACATTTAATTTCAGTTTTCATACATCTTAGCATACTCCGCAAACTAAATGAGAATGATCGTTGTACTGTTTGAATTCTGCTCCATCTAGAACCTCTGCATTACAAACATGTTCTTCCCCACAAAGACCAACCACAAAGTGTCCTGTTGGCATCACAGAACCTGTCACTGGCATCAGTTGGATCTCATCACCACTCGAAGACCCTCACTGGACAGTGTCCTAACTAAACCAGGCTATCATACTGCCAACTATGACACAACAATTCCTTAGCTGTCTGCAAAGTGTGTCTTCAATCCGTGCATCAAAGCCATGACAGCAGTCCCTGACCTGCCTGAATGCTTTTCTGATATCATTAACAAGGCCCTGGGAAACTTTCCAACCAGCAATATGGTCAAGTGATGAAACCATAGCCACAATGCCACCTATAAAACTGCATTTGATATCTTTGGAAAAAAGAGGAGCAAAAACTCTGATTGGTTCAAATCAGGAATTGTAGAACTTCAGAGAGAAATTTAAGAGAAGAGTCTAACTCAACCATAAACAGAACCCCTCAGAAAAGATGAAAGTCTCCAGAAAGCTAAGTTGAGGAGGTATGACGAAACGGATGTAGCACTCGGCTTCACTGTGCTGCGGTGAGAAACGAGGAAAGACCGCTGTGTTTACTGTCTGAAAACATTGGCAGCGGACAGCATGAAACCAAATAAATTCAGGTGTCACTTAAAGACATCACACCCCGATCACGTGATGAGCTGCGTGAGTTTTTTCAGCGAAAACGTTTCTAGTATTGCCAACAACCATCCCGCTTTGTGAATGAGATTCCAGCAAATCAGCGAGCTCTGTTAGCATCAGATAAGGTGGAGTACGAAAGTGCTCAGAGCAGAAAACCGCACAGCAGAGCAGATGAACTGATCCGACCTGCAGCACACACGGTCTCTGTCACGCTGGATGACATCACTGCTGTGAAAATAAGTCCAGGTTCCAGTTCAGCATTGAGCAGGAGCTGAAAGATCAGTATCGCGCTTTAAACCCGGCTTCGAAAAGCTGTGCACTGAGAAACGCGCTTATTATAGCCATTCATCTGGACATAATCATTTTTATTTATTTATTTGTAAAAATGATTATGTCCAGATGAATGGCTATAACTGAGTTAATATTGCTGCCCCTGTCATCATGTGCTCCTGAGTTAATATTGCTGATCAATTTGAATTTATTATTATTGATTGATTTTATTTTTTATTTTTCTGTATCAAATGGTTCAAATTGTTGGTCCAAAAATGTTGACAGTTTAAATAAGGAGACTTTTATTTCAGGCAAATTGATGCACATTAAATATTTTTGTTTAAAGACTAAAAAATTGTTAAAGTTATTCTTTGTTGGAAGTTGATCTATATTTCTTCCTTTTGTGTATTCCATAATGATAATAAGGATTTATGTTAATAAGGATACAGTGTTATTCAGAAGATTACGTATAACAATTTTTAGACAAATAACACTATTTATATGAGGAGGCGGAATGTTTTCCTCTTCTTGGGGGGTTTCTATCTTGTTTCTAGACATGAGAGTGAATGTTTGGGTGTGTGTTTGCCCTGCAATAGTCTGGCGAGCTGTAAAGGGTGTGCCCTGTATAATCCCAGTGCCAGCTGAGATAGGCGCCAGCCTCCTGGTGACCCTTGAATAAATCCGTTTGGTAAATGAGTGAGAGATTCATGGCATGGGATTACATTTTAGTCTGTCCTTGGATTGAGAGGTTATTTTTTTCATGAAATTAAGTTTTGTGCAGAATTATATGTTTTTAAATGTTATGAGATTGGAGGGGGGCAGTGGTAGTCTAGTGGTATAGGGCGCTGGATCGCTGATTCTAAGGTTGGGGGTTCGAGTAAAACCGACGTAAAAACCTATGCCAATCAAACATGCGAATCATTTGCTGTGGCGACCCCAGATAAAGGGGAAAAGCCGAAAGGAAATCTCGCTCATGACATTGGGACAGGAATAATTTGTTGTGAGAGACTCTTACTCTTCATCATGTACTGAAAAACAGATGAAGGTACATGGGCAATTTTCGCAATGCTGTGATTTTATTCAAATAAAAATGTTTATATATACAGCATACTGTATATGGATATATGGGGCAGTGGTGGCCTGGTGGCAAAGGGCACTGGATCGCTGATTCTAAGGCTGGGGGTTCGAGTCCCACTCTCCACAAGGTTGTCATTGTCCCCCCAGTGAAGCTAACTGGGTTATCAAAGGCCGGCCATGTTTTGTGTCAGGAAGGGCATCCGATGTAAAAACCTATACCAAATCAAATGTGCGAATAAGATGATTCGCTGTGGCGACCACTGGAAAAGGGAACAAAAAAATTATATATATATATATATATATATATATATATATATATATATATATATATAATAAATTTAAGTTGTAGGCTGGAGTGGGGCAAAAGCATAGATAGTCTTCATCATTGCATGCTCCAGTTCAATTCTAGATTAAACTACGATGATGACATATTATTAGTACTATAGTTAAAATAGAAAGTTGATGCGACGTGCTAAAGGAAAGCCACTTGTCAAACTCAGGTTGTGACACAAGAGTACATTTCAAAACAAAAATTATGTACTGTCTTCATTTTTCAGACGCATTAATTCCAGCTATATTCTATAAAAACATGGCAAAATCTGAATTTCACATGTGCAAGTAAACTGAGCTAACGTGATGCTTAGCCACAATCTATCACTATGATGGACAAATCTGAGAGCTCCAGAGAACACGGCGCCTTGTTTTCTCCCAAAACCTTTTCCAGCTGGATCATGACAGCTGTGATATTTTTCCCTTACAGCTGGGACTTTACACCAAGTGTCAGAAGACAAGACAGAAATGAAAATTAATTTGAATACATTGAGTAATTGAGTACACGTGTATTGTTTTGTTTTCCCCACAGGTAAAGGAACTGACACTGTTATTGATGACATCACATTACATGACTTGAATACAAAATGTTCCCTGATCAATGCGGGGCAGCGTGGGACTGCTGTCCAGGAGCCCCTAGGTGCCCCAGTAGAGCTTTATGCCTAACAATGCTCCTGATTAGGAATTTAAACTTTAGCTTATCAAGTGATTCTGTCAACCTGAAGATGGATGTGTTCAACTTACCTTGACATTTTCCGGTCCACTTGCTTGACTCGTTGTGAGTCCCATCAGAAGCAATGCAGCTGAAGCTTACAACTCTGTTGGTTGTTAAAATGGTCCACATCACTGATTTGGGGCTGTTAGTATAGAAGTCCTCAGGGAAGCCAGGCTCGGCTGTCAGGTTGAGAGAAACTTTACTGCTTGATGAAGAGCATTTGAGCAAGATGAAACATTCCCCTGAATCCAGAGCACCGGTCTGCACAGTTATGTTTGGCTTGCTGACTTTCTCTGAAAAACAAAACATGAAAAGGAAAAGATGAATTCATAATCACCTGACTGTTAATTATTTTAAATATTTACTGATCTATGTACTGAACAAGGTAAACTTCTTTATTTTTCTCTGAGTCTTTAATAAATTATAAAATTTACCTTGAACAGACAGCTTGATGTAGATGATACGACGTGTGCGGTCTTCATTTTGCAGCTCCACTCTGTATTTCAGGGCATGTTTGGGTTTTAGTTCTTTTATTGTTAAGTCGCCCGTATTGTTGTTAAGAACAAATTCATCCCTGATAATACTGAGAGCATTGGTTTCCTGATCAGGACGAAATGTTGCGATAGCGGTATTGTTCTCGTAGAATGACCACCGGATCAGCCTTAGCTTCCATGTTGGGTCAACATCTAACTTCAAGACAACTTCCTCACCAATGTAACCAGAGGTTTGCCTCACATCATCTTTATTAGCTACAGAAAGAATGAAATCAGAAGGATTAAATACACACCCAGCAAATTTTTCATGCATGCGTCCTCCCTGACCAAATGGATTTAATTAAACAAATAGGCTTCTCATGAATAATTACTGCAGTGATTAGTTTTAGCTGGATGAAAGTTATTTACTGCAAGAGTTAAAAGTAAATATCTTTCAGTCAGCTAAAACTAATCACTGCAGTAATAGGTGCAACATGTCTTTTTCTCTGATCCTGGACCAGTACACGTTCTGGACGGAGAGCAGCATTTCCCCAGTGAAATGTAACTCTTAATGGAAGATGCTCATATACTTTACATTGGATATTTTTAATTTTTTTTTTTACATTTCAATAGCACCTTACTTTATACAAAACTGTAGTCTGTCTACACTTTGCACCATTTTTGTATTTTGCACCACACGACCTACCACATTACACTTATATGTCTACATTCACACGTGTGTGTGTGTGTGTGTGTATTTTATATATATATCTATATATCTGTCTATATATATATATATATATATATATATATATATATATATATGTACACACACACACACACATTTATATCAATTCTGTAAAACATTCCAAAAATATTGTAAATGTATATTTTTCAAAGTCACTGGGTCGGAGAAATGTTAAGGAAGCGGCTTATTTTCAACATAGAAACACACCATATATTGTATTAATATAATGTACGTACCTTGACAAAGACATTCCAAAATGAAGATTATTGAAATACACAAAACTATAAGATGCAACTTTTGATAAATATGAAAAACGAACATATTTTCAAATGTCTTCGAGACACACACACACACACACACACACACACACACTAACTTCCTCAAACCAAAAGGAAATGACAAAAACAAAAAACTGCATACACAGTATGCATATATAGCGATCCCTCGCTACTTTGTGCTTCAATTTATGTGGTTTCAGTGCATCGCGTTTATTTATTTATTTATTTATTTTTATTTATTTATTTATTTAATATTCATCGAAAGGTGGGGGGCTGCAAAACGAGACCGATTATGCAAAAAAACAAAACAAAAAAACAACCCAAAATCTATCAAAACTAGTTACAATGTTGTGACTATTACAGCTTTTCCCAACCAGAAGCCATGGATGGATGGCATAGTGTGGCCCCTGCTTAAAGCCCAGGACGCAGCCTTCAGAGCTGGTGACAGGCTGGTTTACAGCAGGGCCCAGAAAGAACCGAAAAAGGGCATCCATCCAAAGGCAACCCATGTGTCTCACTGTCTGTGGTGAGATTCATGTAAAAGAACCATTGCTGTCTTGGTCGAGAGTAGCTGCATAGCTGTCAGTGTGTTTCTGCCCTACGATGGCCTGGTGAGCTGTCCAGGGTGGACTCTGTCCTCACAGAGTCCCCACAACCCTAATTAGGATGAAGTGGTTCAGAAAATTAATTTACATTAAAATCCTAAACTTACATTAAAATATAACACGGTAGCCTAAAACCCTGAAAATGCATGAGGTACCCAATTAACATTACCACGCCATTATACACACTTCAACTTTCACAACACACAACACACTCCAAATTATTCAAAAACATCACAAAATATTGCTTACAGAATGCCAATGTACACTAGACATTAGTATATCGAAAAGCAAAGACCAAGGCAATTTTTTTTTTATGATTAAACAATTTTGATGTAATCAGCTAGTTCATAGTTGAACGAATAAAATAAAGCCAGTAGGTTTTAATACTCTTCGAGATGACCTGTGTGCATCGTGCATGCCTTTATTTATCGTCGATTTCTCCTCTTTCGCTAAACTGGGCAACTGATGATTTTTTTCATCTTTTATTTTCCATCCTCCTTCATCTGTTCATTTGGCACTCAACTCGAGAATCAACTGATTACCCATGATCCCTAACACAGTGTTGGGGGTCAGGTGACTCTGGCTTGTAATTTTTTTAATGATATCACATATATCATCATCATCATCATCATTTTCTGTAACCGCTTAATCCTAATTAGGGTCGCGGGGAGGCTGGTGCCCATCCCAGCCAACTTCGGGCGAGGGCAGAGTACACCCTGGACAGCTCGCCAGGCCATCGCAGGGCGGAAACACGCTGACGGCTTTGCAGCCTACTCTTGTCGAAAGTCAGCAATGGTTCTTTTACATGCCTCACACCATAGACAGTGAGAGACATGGCCGGCCTTTGATAACCCAGTTAGCTGCACTGGGAGGACAGTGACAACCTTGTGGAGAGTGGGAATCGAACCCCCAACCTTTGGATCAGCGATCCAGCGCCCTATACCACTAGACCACCACTGCCCCTCTATATCACATATATAATAATAATAATAATAATAATAATGATAATGAATATGACACTCACGTTTACTGTATACTGTATACAGTCGGCCTTCTACTTACGAAATTAATCTGTTCCGGCGCCTTTTTCGTAACCTGGAGTTTTCATAAGTAGAGGCGCATTTTACATATAAAATGCGTGATTCGTTCCAAGGCTCACAAGACTACCCCATAAACCCTTTAAAAATGATAAAAGTACACCAATTTTTTTTATAAAATATGTGTTAAAAGTAAAAGAAAATTATTTATTAAACCATTTCAACATTTTATTAACATATTAAACTATTTTATTAACATATTTATTAATTAAACCATTATTAAACATTTTTTATTAACACACACACACACACACACACACACACACACACACACTGTCTCTCTCGATCTCTCTCTCCACATCTCTCTCTCTCTCTCTCTCTCTCGCACACACACACACAAACACACACATTTGTGGCATGCTCCATGCGGGCTCCGCCCACACGCAGGACACCGGAGCATTTTAAGATGGGGAATTCAAACTACATTCCCTGCTTGACAGATCGGAGGTGTGAACTCAACTTTAACTTGGTTCCTTGAGGGATCGCCGGTCCAGATGAGCCGCGTTTTGCTCACATTCGGCGGAGCGCGCCACATTTATTAAACATTTACTGAATTAAACAACTTAAAAAACAAAAAATAAGCTGCCATGTGCTCTCTCGAAAGAACACCTCCTTTCATCTCTGACTGACTCTGTACGCGGTCTCTCTCTATCTCTTTCTCTCTCTCTCTCTCTCTCGCTCACACACACACACACACACACACACACTCACAAAACTCTCTCTGGTGTGTTTTGCTGAATACAAATGTGGGCTCCGCCCACACACAATGAACAACCGATGGAGCAATTGTATATAAATGTTTAAATGGACAGGATGTTGTACTTAAAGCTGAATTACAGGACCTGCTTGAAAGATCAGAGGTCCTGATTCAATATTAACTTGCTTCCTTGCGAGATCAGAGGTCTTGTCCCACGGAGCACTGTTTTCATGCTCCTTCTGCTTCAATATCATCCCGATTGTAGAGGGGTTTCGGCGATAACGAAATATAATGCTGCAATGATTAATCTCTAAACAGGCCAACAGTCCTGTTCAACACTCCACGTGTGTGACAAACAAGAAGTATGGGTACAGGAAGTATGGGTACAGGTCAGCTCCCTCCTAGCCAATGGGAGGCCAGCAGGGTGGGATGTTGGTAGACAGCCACTGAGAGAGCAACTCGAGCATTGTTTGAATTTTTGAATGGCGTGTTTGGTGCTTTTCGTAAAAAGAGGTTGTTTTCATTAAAAGAGGACAAAAATTTAGGAAAATGTTTTTCGTAACCTGGATTTTTCGTACTCAGAGATTTTCGTAAGTAGAAGGCAGACTGTATATCAAAACTTTGAAATACAATTTATTATTTGGAAGCAGCGAGATCCCCCACCCTCTCCCAGTATTGGCTGAGCAACTTTCTTAGGAGACTTTTGTGCTTCGTAGATTTTTGATGCACGAATCATCTGGCGAGGTACCAGCAGCATTCAAAAGAGCCAGGGTTTTCCCATCTTGAAGAAACCCTGTCTGGATCCATCGGACATCAGTACCTACAGGCCACTATCACTTCTTCTTTCCCTTCTAAAATTTTTGAACGCACTGTTGAAAACAAAATGCTTTTCTATCTTTTGCAGTATTACCTCATTGACCTTAACCCAGTGCTTCTCAATTATTTTCTGTTGCGCCTCCCCAAGGAAGAGGAGCACACCCCCCCCCCCACTATAAATAGTGTTATTTGTCATAAGTAATCCTCTGCATACACTGTATCCTTATTAACATAATAAATTCTTATTATCATTATGGAATACAAAAAAATGAAGAAATATAGATCAACTTCCAACAAAGAATAACTTTATTAACATTTTTTCATCTTTAAACAAAAAAAAAATTAAAGTGCATCAATTTGGCTGAAATTAAAAAAGTATCCTTATTTAAACTGTAAACTTTTTTGACCCGTTTGAACCATTTGATACTGAAAAATAAAATTAAATAAAATCAATAAATAATAAATAAAAATTAATCAGCAATATTAACTCAGGAGTACAATATATAAAACGAACCTACAAAACAAAAATAAATAAAACAATTTGCATTATTTTTATTATTATTATTTCTGTCAAAATGATTAAGTCCAGATTGATGGCAAAAATAAGCACGTTTCCAGTGCACAGCTTTTCGAAGGCTGGTTTAAAGCACGATACAAAGGAAAAGAAGAAGACTGAAGTCTCAGCTCCTGCTCACTGCTGAACTGGGACTTGGACTTATTTTGGCAGAAGTGAAGTCATCCAGCATGATGGAGACGTGTCTGCTGCAGGTCTGATCAGTTCCTCTTCTCTGCTGTGGGGTTTTCTGCACTGAGCAGTTTGGTACTCCACCTGATCTGATGCTAACAGAGTTCGCTGGTTTACTGGAATATCATTCACAAAGCGGGATTGTTGTTGGCAATATACGGCTTGTTTACGCTGAAAAAACTCATGTGGCTCATCACGTGATCGGGGTGTGAGGTCTTTAAGTGATGCCTGAATTTATTCGGGTTCATGCTCTCCGTTGCCAATGTTTTCAGACACAGGAAACACAGCATTCTTTCCTCGTTTCTCACCACAGCACAGTGAAGCCGAGTGCTACATCCCTTCATCATACCTCCTCAACTTAGCTTTCTGGAGACTTTCGTTTCTCTCACTGTCTCCGCCTCTCTTTCCGTCCCTGTTAAAAATTTTCAAAGTGGGTTTATGAACTTCACTTCTTATTTTTCCTCTGGGCACACTGACAATGAGGAAGACACTTCCACCTGCTGTATTGGATGTAGAATCACACTTTATCCTAATACGGCAAAAAAAAAAAATGTTCACTGGGGTCACTCGCGCCCTCCCTGGCATCGCACCATGCCACCCCAGGGGGCGCACTCCACTCTTTGAGAACCACTGCCTTAATCAATCTGGCTTCAAAGTAAACACATCCCACAGAGACTGCACTCTTGGCTGTTAGAGAAGCTACATGCTTCAAGCTCGGCCAAGATGTCATCGGTTCTTCGCTTGCTCAAACTTTCAACAGCATTAGACACGGTCAACCACAATGGTCTTATTCACCCTTAGGAATCTCAGAATTTGTGGTGTAGCATGGCAGGGGTTTGCTCCCTACCTGGAAGGTCACTCATATGAGATTCATATCCTCGTTACAACTTTCTACTGGGGTTCCCCAGTTCTCAGTTCTTGGTCCAGTTCTGTTATCACTTTATACTTAGTTCCTTTGTTGATGTTATATCCTCAGTCCTCAAGTTGAACTATATTCCTTTCTTTTTTTATTTTAATGTTAATAAAGATACAATGTTATGCAGAGGTGTACTAATAATTTTATAGACAAATAATACCATTTATAGTCACTTGGAGTGTAGGGGTGGAATTTTTTTTTTCCTTCCTAGAGGGGACGCCACCAAAAATAATGAAGAAATACTGTGCTAGACTAATGTCTTACTCTACCCAAGGGACACGGGAAAAATACATCGAAACTCTTCTTCGTTCTGGCTCCGAAGTGATCGAATGAACTTCATCTTAACACCTGGACAGCTGTGTCACTGGCTATTTTCAAATTGAAGATGAAATGAAAATGTACCTTTTTCTGCAATATTTAGATTAAGCACTACGCTGAATACACCCCGCCCACACACACACACACACACAACACCTGGCGACAGAGTTTGACTGATGGTTTACATAATCTGTGTTCTAACCAACCGGTATAAAAATGTATTCACTGGTAAGGACTTTACAGAACTCCTGTAAGTCGTTCTGGATAAGAGCGTCTGCTGAACGCTGTAAATGTTTCGTAGATTGTTATCCATGAATCAACAGATTTTTTAACTATTAAAACTGTTGAGATCCTCAATCGTTCACTGATGGATAGAACAGATGTAGTAAATCTGAAAATTCTTGAAGTAATGAAATTTGGGGCCAACTGAAAACAGACCTGTACACAAATTCATATTAAACCAATTTGAAATCATTTATTAAAAAGCCTGTAACATTTTATTTCTAAAATTATCAAAATAAAAAAAAAATTCACACAATAACAAATCTACAAATCTCTTTACAACACACTGGATTTTTTTTCAAGTTTTTTTTTTTCCTTTTTTGAAAAAAAAATAAAATAAAAATTAAGGCTTAGCTTCACTTAAGAAGCACAATGAAAAGAGTACAAAATGTTACGAAACTTCATTTCCTATGTGCATGCAAGAGGTTAAATTCAAACCGATTCATTTAAAAACAACCTACAGAAAAACATTTTCAGTCTCTCATAGCACTGAATATGATAAATTCTTTAAAGAATGTGAAAAATAATGATATAGTTTATGTACAAAAAGGGAAAAAGTTTAGAGCTGCCAAAAAATAAAAGGTGTAAATGTGCTGCAGGCGCCACGGCCTCGCTGTACGAAACTTGTAAAGGGAATTGCTGGGGTTGTAAGGCAGATGATGTGTGTGTAGTGTGTATGCGGTCTCTGTGTTCTTGTGTGAAAGACAGGAAGTGATGAGTACGTCCTCCTTTTGATCGGAAGTGTGTGCATCGTAGCTGAGAAGTTAACACTCCCCTCAACCCATGGTGGTAAAGACCACAAGCTCAACACAGTATTAATGTTTCACAAAATGGCGTCTCTTCTTCTGAAGGAAACACAACTGAATTGTACAAGAAACCCTTTACTATATTTATATTTAAAAAAAAAAAAAAAAGGACAAACGAGTGAACATTTAAAAAGCCCCTTAATCGTATTTCAGACTTAAAATTGTAAATACAAAAAAAAAAAAAAAAAAAAAAAGTTCACTGTAAAACATTAACAATCTTTATGAATGAAAGCTATTAGCACGAGGTTGCTTGCATAATGCTAACAGAGTAGCAGCGTTAGCATGTAGGAGGTGAACAACTGAACTGTTCGTAAGAGGAGGGACACTTTTCCACAAGTTCTTTATGATCTCAGTTCCTATTCACACACTTATCAATTTAGACCGTAGAGGTCCAGATGTTCCTGGCAGCGGGCCTGTAAACTCGCATCATACATTTTGGGTAAAGTTTTTGAACAGACACTGATCACATGTCCCGTATCCTCTTCGAGATGGGAGACAAAAAGTAAACATGTAGTAAACACACCGATAATAAAGACGAGAAGTAGAGGAGTGTGATGATACCGCACAGTAGAGCGATTTCTGATTACAGTAGTGTAGCAAGGCGAGGTTTGCTGGTAGTGACGTTGTGAAGCAGCTGTTAAGTGAAGTTGTCTGTTCAGGACTTTGATCGTCTTTGCAAGCGGTATAGTTTTGCATTCAGTTTTGGTTCTGCTTTTATTTTTCACTTCAGTTCTGAAATAAAACGGGTCCATCGCAATGACTCCTACTGTTCGAGTCGTTCCTGTCAGTGACGAATGAGTCCTCCATTTCTCTGAGTGTTTCCGTATAAGGGAAACTCTGGTATGTTTTTAATCACCGCGGCGATACTTTAAGCTCACGTGATCACACCAGTGTCACCTGTTCCATCCTATTAGGGTCACGGGAAGGCTGCCACCTATCTCAGCCAACACGGGGTGAAAGCGGGGTACACCCTGAACACACCCATGACCATTCACACTCAATCAATTAAAATCAATTAGGTCAACCTAGAACAGCCAATCAGCCGAACAAACACGTCTCTGGACTGCAGGAGGAAACTGGAAACTCATTTGTTCATTTTTAAGCTGGTCACACGGTGGCGTAGCGGTCAGCATGTCCGCCTCACAGAAAGAAAGTCCAGGGTTCGATTCCCAGCTTGGGTGTTTGTGTGGAGTTTGCATGTTCTCCCCGTGCTTGTGTGGGTTTCCTCCGGGTAGTTCGGTTTCCTCCCACAGTCCAAAAACATGCACAGTGGGTTCATTGGCTGTTCCGAATCACCCCTAGGTGTGAATGTGAGTTTGAGTATGAATGGTTGTGTGAGTGTTGGATCTGTGATGGACTAGCAAGCTGTCCGGAGTGTAGCCTGTCCTCGCCCAGAGTTGGCCAAGATGGGCACCAGCCTCCCCGTGACCCTAATTAGTATTAGGTGGTTCTGTAAATTAATGGATGAATAAAATGATTATTTTCTACGCCGCGTAATCCTGATTAGGGACGCAAGGAGGTTGGCATCCATCTTACTTGCCTCCAGTCAAGGAAGGCTCGCCAGACCGTCACAGGGCCAACAGACACACTTGGGAACGATGTGGAACAGCTTACTGTGCATGCATAGGAGGAAACCCACACAAGAGTGGGGAGAACAAAGTCCACACAGAAACCTTCAAACCCAGAACCTTCTTGATGTGAAGTGGCCACTCAATGCTGGAAGTGAATCAACGGATATATTTTAGAGGCAACAGCTGTTTAACTGATCAAGGCAGTGGTGGCAAAAGGTGCTGGATCGCTGATCCTAAGGTTGGGGGTTCGAGTACCACTCTCCACAAGATTTTCACTGTCTCCCCCCGTGCAGTTAACTGGGTTATCACAAGCCGGCCGTGTCTCTCACTGTCCTTGCTAAAGGGTTGTGTCAAGAAGGGCATCCGACATAAAAACCTACGCCAAATCAAACTTGCGAATCGTAGATTCACTGTGGCGACCCCTGAGAAAAATGGAACAGCCGAAAGGAAAAGAAAAAAACAGTTTAACTGACCAAAGCAGATTGGTGTGGAAATTTGAACCAACAACAAAAGGACGAGGAGGATGAGGACACAAATACTCGAGCACGTATAAGTATTTATAGTCCTATCTCAGCCAAGGATTACATTTCTGCCACAGGTGGGACTTTGGACAAATCTTTAGGATTTGGAGATGATCCGGATCGCATTCGATAGCAAGGCTTTTTGTGTGTGTGTGTGTGTGTGTGTGTGAGATAATTTGACATTTTGGGTTATACTGAAGGATTTTTGTACTTGGTTGAGGTTTGTGCTCTCTGAGCCCTCATTATATTATCATTTACCTTGAGACAGATTCACATGGTGTTCATGCGATTATTGTTTTGCATTATTTTTCTGCCACATTATTAAAACAATTTAAAGACCTTAAACCAGACAGCGCAGAGTGGAGAGTCTCTGTAGTGTATATTAATTAATAGATGTGTAAAACCTCAACTGCCCGACACAATAGTGACAGACCTGTTTGTGAAGACAGGGAAACAAACTTGTACTCGACACAGTTAGGTGACAAGTGTCCGTGATGGAGGCGAGACCACAAACTTTTCCATAACACCAACTCACTGATGTCAGCTCTGTACAGCGATGGTGCTAATGTTAAGGGGATTACCAACAGTCTTAATTTTAAATGTGTTAGAACTCTTCCAAGAAGTCCACATCATCTACACAGATATAAAAAGAGGTGGGGGGAAAAGGCTCAGCATTTTATAAAAAAAAAAAAAAAGAAGAAGAAGTGGTTCCCGCCCTAGTCAGAGCCGCCTTCTTCCTCTTCCTGTTTCTACACTGATGTCTCAGACTGCAGCCTCATGACAAACTTATGACTCTTGGGATCAATGAACTCTTCTCCTAGATTGAGGAACGGGAGGGCCGTCACTGTCACAACCAGGGAGAAGTCGAGGCGTCGAAGCGAAAACACGAGGCCCTGCCGCAATCCTGAAGTCACAGGTTCTTCGCTGACTAGAGTCCACTGGCGCCCCCTGCCATTTTCTCGCTGGTATTGCATGGTGGGGCCAGCTGTCAGATAACGCTCCAAGAAAGCCTGAAAAACAGCGAAAAAAAATAAATAAATAAAAATAACCATTAGCTTTCAAACGGTCATCACCTTCAGACTGTCTGTCTTTCTTTTGGCTTTTTCCCTTTTACTCGGGAGTCGCCACAGCGAATCAGCTGATTTGCACATTTGATTTGGCAGAGGTTTTTACGTCGGATGCCCTTCCGGTCACAACCCTTTTAGCAAGGGACAGAAACACGCTGACGGCTGAGCAGCTCCTCTTTACGAAAGTCAGCAATGGCTCTTTTACATGCCTCTCACCATAGACAGTGAGAGACATGGCCCGCCTTTGATAACCCAGTTAGCCGCACTGGGGGGGGTCCGTGACAACCTTGTGGAGAGTGGGACTCGAACCCCCAACCTTTAGATTAGCGATCCAGCGCCCTATACCACTAGACCACCACTGCCCCGGTCATCACCTTCAGACTAATGATGTAATAACACCAGTAGCAGATCAGAATCGATAAGAGTCTCACTACAGCATTACAGATGACACCTGTAGTCCACACAGTTCCTTCAGTGGTGTAGCAGTGCTTAGATTCCCTTGGAACAGAATGCCTCCTGGTATCACTCCTTACTCAGCTTTCAGCCCACCCTCATACATAATTTGCGCACATGATTTGAACACACAACTTCCCGATCACCTGGAAAGCAGATGGGGAGTTAAGTTTCTTGCTCAACGGCACTTCAGCCTTTCATGTAGCGCAAGGGAATCGATTCGTACCAGGACTGTTATTACTGTCAGGTGAACTGCTTCTTTGGACTGAAAAATTCATTCATTCATTTTCAGTAACCGCTTAATTCTTATTAGGGTTGCGAGGAGGATGTCGCCCATCCCAGTAAACTCCAGGCGAGCACAGCGTACACCCTGGACAGCTCGCCAGGCCATAGCAGACCAAAAACACGCTGACAGCTAGGTAGCCTGCTCTTGTCAAAAGTCAGCAATGTTTTTTTTTTTTTTTTTTTACATGAAGCCCACACCACAGACAGTGAGAGACATAGCCGTCCTTTGATGACCCAGTTAGCTGCACTGGGTGGGTGGGGTGACAATGTTAAATGTGAATGTTAATACTTTGATACATTTTAAACTATTTCCTATATAAATATACATTATTATTTTTATTATTATTATTTATATCAGAAAGGTACATTCGGATGTACTGTACTGCTGACTCACTTTGGGTGTCATATTGTGCGTGATGCAGAACTGCAGGTGTGAGATGATGCTCTCCATGCTGTGGTACGGCTGCTGGCGTGTAGTACGCAGGTACTTCTGCATGGCTCGTGCCATTGGAGCAAAAATAGCCTGAGCGGCTTCACGAGGGTCCATTACTTCACGTGGGTGCTTGGGGGTCACTGCCGCCTCGTCCTCCTGGAGTCGCCGGATGTGCGTGAACGCTTCCTCAACGGCCACCACCAGCCTAACGACAATGAAGAGTAACGGATTAAGAACACTGATTGTGAGGGCTGATTTAAGGGCGTGTCCTTCAGAAATGTGGTAATTGGGCTGGAGGTATGACATCATGAAATAATAAATAAAGGATCAGAGGGAGGAAGGAAGGAAGGTGGAACAACAATCACCTTGCTTTGCGTTTACGGATCCGGCGCTCCATCTCAGCCTCCTCGTAGTAATACTCGCTATGAGAGTTGTCTCTTCTGCGTGCGGCGGCTGCAATCATTGCTCGTGATTGGCCGGTTGAATTATTGGTGCTGTTTTCTGTGGAGAAGGAAAAACACACACACACAGACAACAGAGTCAGTGAGACTATATTCAACATGGGCAGCACAGTGGCACAATGGTTGGCACTTCTGCCTCACAGCAAGAAGGTCCTGGGTCCGAGTCCTGGGCTCAGGGGTGTCTCTGTATGAAGTTTGCATGTTCTTTTCATGCTTGCATGGGTTCCTCTCGGTATTCTCTCAGTTCAAAGGCATGTACATTAGGCTAACTTACTTTCAAATTGATGCTATGTGTGAGTGTGAATGGTTGTGTGTGTCAATAGACTGGTGAGCTATTCAGGGTGTACCAGGCGCCGCTCCCAGTGTCGACTGAGATAGGCTTCAGCCTCTTTACAAAACGAATAGAATTATACTGTTTGGCAAATGACAGGGTGAGAGCCTACAGAATCACACCACAACACTAATATATTTATTGCCGGAATATACTCACCTATTGTTAGTATTTATAAATGAATACTATTGTAATGCTATCAATTGATATGCTTATATAAATATTCTATTAAAAGCTATTATAATAATGCTATGATTGTTTAAAAAAACGTTCAGCAGTGTTTACTCAGTATAACACCCACGCTGCACTGACTGAGTAAAGAGCCCATCTGGTGTTTCCCGGAAGTCAGTATCAACGACTTAAACCACAGTCATGTCCCTAAACTGGTGGTACTGACTGATAAAATGAAAACTTCCTTTTCTATTGTAAGTGGACATTCGGTAATTATTTCAGTTCTCTTCACTGTATAGTCAGAACTTATTTTTCCATTGAACTTCTCTAGAAATCATCCACTAAACAGTTTTCTATGAAACAACTTTTTGGAATAATACACCCACCCATCCACACACGCATATTGTAAATAAATATATAAAAGCATCAACTGGTTTGAACCAGTCCCGTGATTCACTCAATGAAACGAAATAGCAACCACTGCTTTCGAGGAAATTTTGAATTATCTATCAAGTTTCACCACAATGGTCATGGCTAACTTGTGTTCCACTGCAGCCTGTAGAGCCACCAGCGTTGATTGTAAAGGCCAGAGTTTGCTGTGATATGGGGCATGTGTGGTGGGTATGAACAAGTCATGTCCACATCACAGCACAGACGACGAGCACAGAATCCTAATCCAATATTTATTAAAAAAAAAAAAAAAAAAAAAAAGTAGTATTTTAATGTAAAAAGGAAAACCCATCAACTGAAACATACACATGGATGAGGTTTTTTTTTTTTTGTCTTACCTTCAAGGGAATACACTTTGAAGCCAGACCTCTTTTTAGAGAGGATGGACTTGGGTAGGTTTAGGAGAGCTGGATTATAGACAGGAAAGTCACTGTAATACTGATCCAACACCCACACTGCAGCTCGCTGAATACTGGAACAAAAACAAGAGTACAGTGAAAATTCTCTCTCTCCTCCTCATCAATAAGACAATACCGTCTTTTTACCATGAGGTTACAAGTTTGTAACTAAACACAAGCCTGAGTATTGTATACAGTACATTTAAAACAATTTGTTTCATTATATGCTCCCACCAGTGGTCAGGGATGGTATTGCTGCTAAATCATTTATACTTTGGGGCTTAAATGTACAACGTGTAACATTTTGGAAAATATCTAAGCAGAAAATGGGTGCATCAATAAGCTTCATGCATCGATATTGATTTCAAAATAAAAAGCCATGGAGTTGCAGTAGTAAGCATGTCCATCTTGCAGCAGGAATGGTTTGATTCCCGGGCTCAGTGTGTTTACGTGTATAGTTTCCATGTTCTTCCTGTGCTTGTGTGGGTTTCCTCCGGGTGCTCTGGTTTTCTCACACAGTCTTAACCCTTTAACACCAGCAGGACCATATGGTCCTATTTCAAAACTAATAACTACTTGACACATTATACTCAGTTCTGCTCAAGGGTTTTACACTTGTGGCTTCGCCTGATGCAACACAGCTTAGTCCCACATGCCTCAGTCAACTGTGAGACGACCTTGAGTGCACAGGATTATGTTGTTCACGAATTTGTAAGAATGCTTTTTGTTATTATTATTAGTGTTATTATAATTTTGTTGAAAAAAAAAATTGTTCGGAGTGTTTCCTTAGGCCTTTTTGATTAGGAAAAACTAGTGACAAATTTTTTTTTTTAATTGCAACAATATAATTCGGGCCTTAAAGGGTTAAGACATGCGCTTTACCTAACCATAACTGTTCAAAATTGCCCCTAGCGTGAGGGTGAGTATGAATGGTTGCATGTGTTGTGGTCCTGCAATTGTCTGGCAAGTTGTTCAGGATGCACCACACTTCACCCAGAGTCTGGGCTGAGATGGGTGTCTGTCTCCCGGCGACCCTACTTAGGATTAAGGAACTTAGAAAATGAGTGAAGTCAATGAGTTTTTAGAACTTTCGGATAAGCTCCTTATATTTACATGTGTGTGTGTGTGTGTGTGTGTGTGTGGTGGTGCAATGACGCAGACGTGCATGGCCGGGATTCCTTGGAAACTAATTTGCCGAGCTCTCACGTGAGAGAAGGACGGCATCCTCTAACTTCCCCGGCATTCCCAGCGATCACCAGCCAATCACGGGTGTCTGGGTGCTCATTCATCTGTGGGGCAGATGGCACCCTCCCTCCGAGTGTATTAGCCTGGGCATAAATACGCATGGCGCCCGCTGCATGGCGTGTGCATGCTACCACTCCTCAATGGTCAGTGATGGTCATGTGATAGGGAGGGCAATACCTGATGGGTGGGAAATGTATATGACTAAATTAGATAGAAAATGGGAGGAAGAAATCCATAAATCCTGCCCACTGTACCTTTAATGAAATTATTCACCTAGTATATCTCTGGTCTTTTCCTCTATCAGACCCTCATTTCCTCTCTCACAGTTTATAAACAGGAGGTCAGAAACCAGAGCTGTTATCCTACTACATTTAAATTGTGGTCCAACTCGGTGACTTAGTAACCACGATTCGAAATAAAACCGTTTCCCATATCTGCAGCTTTTCAAAACACACACACACACCTGAGATGCCCAATATTGTAAAAGCGGCTGGCTCCATCAGTCGTTCGCACCACCTTGATACAGAAGGCGGGCCTCAGATGTCGCACCTCGAGCAGCACCAGCGCCAGGTACTGAATAAATAGCAGCGCATCCACCAGAGACACCGCGTATCCTACGATGCCCCGGTAATCCCGTTCCCGAGGCTCCAGCACTCGCACACCGTAGAACAGCCAATACGAAGCCACAAAGAGGAACACGAGTGCCAGCAGCAGGCAGCGAAAGATGAAAAAGCGTGGCAGGGTGGTGCGTGGGGCCCTCAGGAACAGAGCCCATGTCGAGATGGCCAGCACCAGCAGTTTAAAGGCAAGTGAGACGTAAAGGCCTTCACACGGCGTCCCGCATGGATCCAATGCATCGCGCCACAGCGCTTGCGGCAGCAGAAGAAAGGCGAGAGGTGTAAGCAAAGCAAAAAGACCCAGCACTCCGCTCAGAATCGGTCCTGCAAAACGGCGGCACTGCAGAGGAGACGAGTCCTCTAGCTCTTTCGACGCTCGAGTCAGGTCCTCATTGGACACGCTGTGCTCCGACGTCCCAGTCACCACTGTAGTGGTCTCACCCCAGTTATCATCCTAAACGCAGAGAAAGAGAGAGAGAGAGAGAATAATCACAACTCAAACAACAAACTAAATATTTGAATTGTACACATCCACTGATTTCTGATTTACAGTCATCCCTTGAATATCGCGGATAATGTAGACCAGACCTGGCCGCGATATTCGACAAACCGCGAAGTAGGAACACCCCTCTCATTTCTACCATGTTGTCTCACTTCTATATGTTTTCGCGTCTATACAATGTCAAGAAGTGTATATTAAACGTTACACAGTTATATGCATATGTAAATACTGTAATGTGTATATATTTATATATATATATATATATATATATATATATAAATACTTTAAGTACTGTACTCACCGCTTTTTCATGGGCTCATTGGATGCCTTAGATGGTGCAGGATGTTCACAAACACTAAGATCACAAAATCACAAAAAATCCCGCAGGAATGTGCGAGCCAATCAGCTTGCGAGATTAAGTGGGCGGGAGGCAACAACGTTACACGTCCAAGCCAATCAGCTTGCGAGATCGAGTTGAGTGGGCGGTCCCTGCTTGAACTGGGGAGGAGGGGCACTTCAGTCTGTTGTTTGTAAACAATGGATGCAGCCTGCCTTGGGTCCCTGCCTTCCACTTGCTTACATGTGAGTTTCAGCATGAATTTAATAATATTGTTTTATTTTATTTTTTATTAAAATACCATGATGTACCAAGACCGCGATGCTCAAGTCGCGAAGTGGCAAGGGATGACTGTATCCCCAAACAAAGAAATCCGGTTATTGTAGTACCTGAGATGTGTGCGTGTGTGTCTGTTTAATTGTCAGTCATGCGAGAGTAACTGTTTACACGCAGCATGGATAAACTCTAACATTAGGTTGTCATGAGCACATCTAACATCTCAATCTCTCTCTGCATTTTTGCTGAGCTACACATGCTGCTTCTGTTATGTTGGTAATCCTTATCCTTCTACTTCCTGAGTCCTGCTAGTCAGAGTTCTCATTTTGGGTTCATTTGGCTCATTATCAGCAGGACCGTGGAATTCTATCTGTGTACTTGGAAACTGTGAAGATGACTGTTCACTGCTGGTGAAACCCTTTCTCTAAAATTATTTAAGCGTCACTGTTGTAGTACAACCAACCAGACTTCCTGTTAAACTATTGTGGAGTTTGTTAGAATAGATTGTATTTTTATACGGCTGCAATCAAATGAGGATGGGTTTCCCTTTCGAGTCCGATTCCTCTCAAGGTTTCTTCATCATGTTATCTGAAATAGTTTCCTTGCCACCGTTGCTGGAGGCTTGATCATTTGGAAAGTGTTTTGTTTATAGAGGAAACTTTTATATTTATATTACCATGTAAAGCTTCTTTGCAATGTCAATTGAAAAGGCACTACACAAATAAAATTGAACTGAATGAATAACAGCAGCAAATTGTAACCTTCAAAGATTATTACGCTCCCCCCCCCAAAGAGCTTTGTCCATTTTTTCCAAGCAAAGAAGAAACCCATTCTATTGTTTCCTTTAAACCAGGTTAACAGGGCACAAACTGCTCTCTATATAAATGGTCCCCATCTCGTTTTTCCACATCTATTCACACCTAATAAACTACTTTCACCCACCTGCCTGCTCGCCCACACACCACACGCTACTTTCTATTAGTGTCTGGATATACTTTTCTTTAACCAGAATCACCCATAAACCAGATCTGATCAGAAATAACCTGAACCCAAAAAAAACAAACAAAAAAAAAATGACACACAAAAAACCCACACACTTCTTTAGACTTATGTCAAATAATCTACTGGTGAGTCAAATTAATTCATGCTCCATCACCGCTTTATAGGAACACTTGTAAAATCTTGATCATTTAAAAAAAAATTGCTATACAGAGATCCCTCACTACTTCGTGCTTCAATTCATGCGGCTTCAGTGCATCGCAGTTTTTAAAAAATAAATAAATACATATTCATCAAATTAAAAAATAAGGAAATTAAAGAAGAATGGAGGGGGGGAAGGGAAGGAGAATGCCACAAAAACAAGGCCAATTATGCAAAACAAAAAACCCCGAAACAACACAAAACAAAAAAACAACCAAAAATCTCCCATCAAAAGTACTTACATTGTTGCATCTGTGTGTGCACGCACATCTGCCCATGTATGTATGTGTGTGTGTCGTCTTCTCATGCAATACCGTCTGTATGTGTGTATTTATATTTTACTTACGTTATTTTTTTGAATGTTTGTTATAAGCATTTATAGCATTGAATATGTATTTACTGATATTATATACACATATACATGTACGTATACGAGGGCAGTGATGGTCGAGTGGATAGGGCGCAGGACCGCTGATCCTAAGGGTGGGGGTTCGAGTCCCCACAGGGGACCCCCCCCAAGTGCAGCTAACTGGGTTATCAAAGGCAGGCCATGTCACTCACTGTCTATGGTGAGAGGCATGTAAAAGAACCATCGCTGACTTTTGTAAAGAGTAGCTGCAAAGCTGTCAGTGTGTTTCTGTCTTGCTATAAAGGGTTGTGACAGGAAGGGCATCCAACATAAAAACCTCTGCCAAATCAAATGTGCAAAATCAGATGATTCGCTGTGGCGACTTTCGAAAACGGGGGAAAAGCCGAAAGGAAGCAAGAAATATACATGTACGTATACGTCAGTCAGTGGGGGTGGGGTGATCATACTTTGCAGAATTAAATGGTCGCGTGGGAATCTCAGTCCCAATTGACTGCGGAAAGTTAGGGCTCCCTGTATTCATCCTGCAAGGGAAATTATTTTCTCTGCATTTAACCCAGCAAAGTTAGCACACATTTCAACAGCAAGCGCGCGCGCACACACACACACACACACACACACACACACACACAGCAGTGGGCTGCCACACACCCATTGGAACACCTGACTCACATGTTTCCTGCTGGCTTGAGAGTCGAACCAGCAACCTTTCAGTCCTAAAGCTGCTTCTCTAACCATTAGGCAATGGCTGCCCCCAAATTTAGGTATTTATATATTTATGGCTCTGAACATCCCTCCCTCAGCCCAAGATCTTGCTTTTTAATCGATTTAATTCTATGTAGTTTGAAATCAAACTAAAAGTGGTTCACCTCAATGACACTTTTAATCTCCGAGAGAGAGCGAATGCTTCTACATCAGCTTTCACACATTATTTAAGCCTGCAGAGTCTTCATTTCCTGCTTGCTTCAGAGGAAAAAAAAACCCCAAAGTGTTAGACAGCAGCCAGGTGATAAACAAAAGAACTGTAGAATTTTATGAAAAGATTAAGCAGCCATTTTTGCTGCATATTTAAACTAGGAATATGTTCTTGTCTCAGAACACAAGATGAATCCCCTGCATGGTCAACTGCACATTTACTACCTTCACATTTTGACTAAATTTGACTCTTGTGACATGGAAATCAAGTGTAAAAAAAATGCCTGCAAGTATAACGGATATAAATAATAGATAATCCTATGATAAATTTTACATATCTGACTTTTGTACAAGACTATGTGCAAAATTCAAATAGCTGCTGTGACCTTGAAATTACATCAAGGTAACGGTTTCAATAAGCTTGAAGACTTTGACATGGAGGACACTACACTTCCAAAAGTATTTGCTGATTTGCCTTCACACGCATTTGAACTTAAAGGGTGCCTGTACCCAAAATTTACAGCATTCACAAAATATCCACTATACTTTATTATTAACTTTTAAACATCGCGTGATGTCGGTAGTTTATTTTATAAGTCCACATGTCCTTTTCTTCTACTAGTTAGAAATTAGAATATTGTGATAAAGTTCATTATTTTCCGTAATGTACTGATAAACATTAGACTTTCATATATTTTAGATTCATTACACACAACTGAAGTAGTTCAAGTCTTTTATTGTTTTAATATTGACAATTTTGGCAAAAAAGTAAAGAAAAACCAACAATCCCTATCTCAAAAAATTAGCATATTCCATCCGACCAATAATAAAAAAAAAAAGTGTTTGTTTAAAAAAAAAAAAAAAGTCAACCTTCAAATAATTATGTTCAGTTATGCACTCAATACGTGGTCGGGAATCCTTTTGCAGAAATGACTGCTTCAATGCGGCGTGACATGGAGGCAATCAGCCTGTGGCACTGCTGAGGTGTTACGGAGGCCCAGGATGCTTCGATAGCGGCCTTAAGCTCATCCACAGTGTTGGGTCTGGTGTCTCTCAACTTTCTCTTCACAATATCCCACAGATTCTCTATGGGCTTCAGGTCAGGAGAGTTGGCAGGCCAATTGAGCACAGTAATACCATGGTCAGTAAACCATTTCCCAGTGGTTTTGGCACTGTGAGCAGGTGCCAGGTCGTGCTGAAAAATGAAATCTTCATGCTTCCATCTGCTGAAAAGCTTTATGGAGATGAAGTGCTCCAAAATCTCCTGATAGCTCGCTGCATTGACCACGCCCTTGATAAAACACAGTGAACCAACACCAGCAGCTGACATGGCACCCCAGACCATCACTGACTGTGGGTACTTCACACTGGACTTCAGGCATTTTGGCATTTCCTTCTCCCCAGTCTTCCTCCAGACTCTGGCACCTTGATTTCCAAATGACGAGCGAAATTTGCTTTTATCCGAAAAAAGTACTTTGGACCACTGAGCAACAGTCCAGTGCTGCTTCTCTGTAGCCCAGGTCAGCCGCTTCTGCCGCTGTTTCTGGTTCAAAAGTGGCTTGACCTGGGGAATGCGGCACCTGTAGCCCAGTCCACTGCTTCCACAGGTCCCCCAGGGTCTGGAATCGGCCCTTCTCCACAATCTTCCTCATGGTCCGGTCACCTCTTCTGGTTGTGCAGCGTTTTCTGCCACACTTTTTCCTTCCCACAGACGTCCCACTGAGGTGGCTTGATACAGCACTCTGGGAACAGCCTATTCGCTCAGAGATTTCTTTCTGTGTCTTACCCTCTTGCTTGGGGGTGTCAATGATGGCCTTCTGGACAGCAGTCAGGTCGGCAGTCTTACCCATGATTGCGGTTTTGAGTAATGAACCAGGCTGGGAGTTTTTAAAAGCCTCAGGAATCTTTTGCAGGTGTTTAGAGTTAATTGGTTGATTCAGATGATTAGCTTAATAGCTCGTTTAGACTACCTGAACATGATATGCTAATTTTTTGAGATAGGAATTTGGGGTTTTCATGAGCTGTGTGCCAAAATCATCAGTATTAAAACAATAAAAGACCTGAAATATTTCAGTTGGTGTGCAATGAATCTAAAATATACGAAAGCTTAATTTTTATCAGTAAATTACAGAAAATAATGAACTTTATCTCAATATGCTAATTTTTTGAGAAGGACTAGTATATGACATTCCTTGCTCACGAAGGTTGAGCGCGCGGACATGTTGGCTACTTTTCACCGGGGTTAAAGGTCATTGTGACGTAACATCATTGACAGTAATATAGCCAATTGCAGAATGTCAGTTTATTTTTTGTCTCAAGCAATTCATGTTCTTTACGACAATGGCACTCCTGATCGTTCTTTTGGCGCACGCATTTTCCACAAGAGCACCAAATATTTGCTGTTTGTTTGCTACAATTTTCCCGTGTAAGAGCTTCTGCCGACTCTCCAATATCGTCCTCAGAGTCGTCACTTTCCTGGTCAGATTTCACTACATGTGGATAGTATTTCTTCAGTGGTTCATATAAATAACCTTCTAATCCTTCTACAACATTGTCTTCGTCCATGGTTTGAAAAAACAGACATTATAGTAGTTTTTTTTTAAGTTTCCGTGAGCTTGTGTTGTATTTGTCAGGTATATAGCCTTACATTTACATTGCAATCTCGCAGTTCCTGCCGAAGATTTGTCAACGATATGACGTCACGGCAAATGCGCCATTTTAAAACTCCTGTGCTCTGAAGCTGACGTTAGTGAAGCCCTTAAATCGCTTAAAGCTGGTTTGTGAGAGAATATAATAAACGCCTTATAGGTGTATTGTCACTCGCTATACACAATTCATCAAATTAGGTACATGAGCACTTTCACTACAGGTACACTAAGTGATGTTCCATTCTTAATCCATAGAGTTTAATGTGACGTCAGCCTGCCTTTTACAGCTATAACAGCTTCAACTCTTCGGGCAAGCTTTCCACAAATGTTCAGGACGGTGTTCTTCCAGAAGCACACTTGTGAAGTCAGACATTGAGGTCTGTCTCACGGTCTCACGGTCTCCCCTCTAATTCATCCCAAAGGTGTTCTATCGGGTTGAGGTGCTGGCCAGTAATACTCTTCCACACCAAACTTTCTCGTCCATGCCTTTATGGGCCTTGCTTTATGCACTGGTGCGTGGGCGGTCATGTTGGACTTGAAAGCGGCCATTCCCAAACTGTTCCCTCAAAGTTGGGACCATGAAATTATCCAAAATCTTTTGGCAGGTCAAAGCTATCAGAGTTCCTTTCACTGGAACTAAGAAGCCATGCCGTTCCTGAAAAACACCATAATCCCCGACTCCACCAAAATTTACACTTGGCACAATGCAGTCAGACAGGTACCGTTTTCCTGGTAACCGCCAAACCAAGACTCGTCTATCGGATTACCAGACGGAGACGTGTGATTCGTTACTCCAGAGACCATGTCTCCACTGCTCTAGAGCCTAGTTGCGACGTGCTTTAAACCACTCTGAAGCTTTACATAACGCTTGGCTATGTATGGCTTGGATACAGCTGTTCGGCTGTGGAAACCCATTTCACGAAGCTCTCAACATACTGTTCAAGAGCTAATCTGAAGACCACATGAAGTCTGTAGCGATCAACTCTGTTGAAAGTTGGTGACTTCTGCACGCTATGCACTTATGCATCTGCAGACCCTGCTGAGTCATTTTACATGGCCCATCACTCTTGCTGAGTTGTTGTCATTCCCAATCACTTCCACTTTGCCATAATACCACTCACAGTGGACTGCGGAATATTTAGCAACGCGGAAATTTCACGACTGGACATGACATCCACTGTACCATGCTCGAATTCTGAGCTTCTGAAAGCAACATAGTCTTTCACAAATGTTTGTAGAAGCAATCTACATGCCTAGGTAAGTGAATACTTTTGGCCTGACATCGAATAGGACAGTGTTGGTTAAAGTGAACTGCAGTCCTCTGGTGGACATTCACGGTACTGCAGGTGGGTCATGGGATGGCATTTACAAATACATATTTTTAAAAATTTTGAAATACAAGTCTGAGATTATGAAAACATTCCTAATTAAATTTTTAGACTTCAAAAAGTCCACAGAACTAATAAAATCCACAGGATTTAAACGACATGTTATTTTTTTTTACTGATCTGGCTTATTCTTATGTGGAATACGTACATCTCATCTTTACGATGACTGATATTTGATTCGTCACCAGTGGAGAAAGTAAAAAGAGTGTGGTGGGTATCAGGTAACAAAAGTAATCCAACCTCAACAAGTCAATCATCAGAACAACAAAATAAAAACAAACAAACAAACGGTTGAGGGCGCGCCGCTTTAAAGTTTGGTCATGTGCTTAATGTGAGTTACGATTTGGGGAACTAAACATTTTAAAATTTCAAACAAAGTCATATAACTAAGTTTGAAGCAGGTGGCAATTCTGCAGCTCTGCCCATTGAGCCCAGGTTTGGTTGAGATGATCCAGCTTTCAATCACATTCACACAAACTGCACTTCAGTGAGACTCGACCAGAGACCTCGAGTTGAGGAACCTCAGCATGTGATCAGTACTAAACACTGCAGGTTCAAAAGAAAGTCACGAATGTGTCTTAAATGCAGCCTAATTTTGAGTCAGATGGACAGACCTCGGTACAGGAAGGATAAACAAATAATGTTCACTCACTCTGTCGTCTCCACGAGTGGACTCCGTGTCCAGCAGTGGCTCTCCAGGAGCCTGAATGGTAACAGATTTGTCTCCTCTGCTGTCTCTGCTTTTAGAGCGGTGTCTGTCTCTCCGATCCCTACATCACCGCAAATTAAATAAACAAATAAAGAACACAGAACCTTAAAGCACAACTTATAAAATCAACACAAAAACCTACATCATCTTTCTGTCTACTACACGAAGAACACACACACATACCTATTCTAGCAAGAGACTCACTATGATGGTTAACTTTGTACAAAATTAAAATACCGTATATACTGGCAGAGTACCTACTCATTTATTTCAGCAAATAAAAAATTTCGAATTGAGTTCTATTTACACTGGTTTATTAAAAAAAAATAAATAAATAAAAAAATCCCAGTTTCACATGAAAAACTTTATTCCCCCCCCAAAAAAAAAAGGGACACATTTTTTTAAAATAGAGAAACAAGGTGATTGTTGAAGCCTAAAAGCTTTTAGAGTTAAATTTGGTAAAGGGCAGTGGTTGTCTGGTGGTAAAGGTGCTGGATCGCTGATCCTAAGGTTGGGGATTCAAGCCCCACTCTTAACAGGTGGTCGCCCCAGTGCCGCTAACTGGGTTATCAAAGGCCGGCCATGTCTCTCACTGTCTATGGTGTGAGGTTCATGTAAAAGAGCCATTGCTAACTTTTGGCAAGAGTCACTGCATTGCCGTCAGCGTGTTTCCATCTTGTGATGGCCTGGCGAGCCCTCCAGGTTGTACTCCGCCATCACCTGGAGTCGGCCGAGATGGGCTCTAGCCTCCCTGAAACCTTAATTGGGATTAAGTGGTTCAGAAAAATCAATGAATGAATGAATAAAGTGACCGAGGCTGTACAATAAACTATATGAGCATCTTTTAAACGTACATTTAACATGGATTCAACCCTGAACAACCATCGACAGTACAAAAATCTCTACAAGATCAAACAGAACGAAACCAACCTCACAATCTCAAACATTGAATCACCTTCGGTGCCATTTTCCAATGTTTTCTCAAAAATAAATTAGCTGTGGTGCCAATTTCAGGGGACGGACACTGATGAGAAAGGGGGTTTACTGCACAAACCAACAAAACAAAGGTCAATTACTACATTAAAATCTAGACATGCTAAAAAAAAAAAAAAAAAAAATTGTCCGCCAAGAGTGCAAACCTCCACCACGGGAAAAAAAAAACAAAAAACCTCCAGGAATGTGTATCCCTAACGATTTTAATCTTCATGTCTCAACACACGTCTGGGTAAAGTTCATCATATTGCTACACTGGCTACGTTTTTTCACAGTTAAACTTTATCCTCTCCAGCAATCTGCAAAGTTTTAAGAAGTACAGCCTTGTTGTACAGATGTCTTCCAAGGCTAAATACTGTATTCCAATATTACTGAAAGTGAACATAAAAACAATTTCAAAATTAAACATGTTCTTCAGAGGCCCATTAGTGGGCCGGTAGCATAGTGGTTAGGGTGCTGCACTCATGATCGGGAGATTGTGTGTTCAAATCCCAGGCAAGGTTCAGGTCAGTTCATTTTCTGTAACCGTTTAATCTTAATTAGGATCGTGTAGAGGCTGGCGCCCATCCCAGCTGACTCTAAGCTCGCCAGGCCATCACAGGGCGGAAACAGCTGACGGCTATGCAGCTACTTTTGTCGAAATTCAGCAATGGTTCTTTTACATGCCTCACACCATAGACAGTGAGAGACATGGCTGGCTTTTGATAACCCAGTTAGCTGCACGGGGGGGGGGGGGGGGTTTGACAACCTTGTGGAGAGTGGGACTCGAACCCCCACCTTTAGAATCAGCAATCCAGCACCCTATACCACAAGGCCACCACCCCTGGGCAAGGTTTTAACCACAAGTGTGGCTCTGTACACCCAGCAGTATAAATGGATAGCAGTAAAATATACTGGGAAGGTAACCTGTGATGGACTAGCGTCCCATCCAGGAAGAGTTGAACTCCTGTTCGCTTCAAGTTACGGAAACCGGGGATAAGCTCTGGCCTGATGAGCCACTATGGCTTGGGTGTAAAAAGCAAAACACGACACCTTTCACCAATTTTCATGCAACTGGAGTCGGTAGATTTGGTGCAATCCTGCAAACCACCATGGTGACCAACCACAACAAAAACTTTGGTGGAGGATATAAAGTGTTTGTTTTGCAGAGGTGGTGATTCTATGGTGGATCTACTGAACTGAAGCACCAAGCCACCCAAAGTAGCATCACTTCTTACTTGCAAATTGATTAGCATAACAGAGTTGCTCCAGCATAGAATGTAGACGTGACATACGGATGCAAAAATAACACTAATATCATCTGGGGGAGAATTTCCTAAATATAGTAGTATCATCGTTTAGCAGTTCTGGCTTGTCTTTAGTGTCAAGTCAAGTGAGGTGATATCCACTAATCCGGGAGCACAGCACTCATCACTTATTCATCCCTAAACCTAAAAGAAGCAGAAGACACATACAAGACCCTCAATCCCACACTAGTGCAAGTCGAGTTAAACCTTTACCTGGTATGACCTTAGCGCCGAGGTCCAGGTTGGAGGATTAGCGTTGAAATATAAAACGAGAAACTAGAGGCGACTTAACATCAAACTTTCACCACAATACAAGAACTAGTCTTCATACTGAACCCGTTAACCGTGTGATGAAAGACGGGCGTGGCTTTCTTGAACTCTCCAGGGTGTTTGTTTTGCTTATTGTTTCCCTGAGAGCAGCCTGTGACTCCCGTGGACTGTCATCTAAAACGCCTTCATTCATTTTACATTGGGTTGAAGTCCAGAAAACAAACACGAACAGTTGTGATCTTCACTGTGCACTTTTCAATGTTTGTGCCATACACTGTGCACGTTTACTTAAAGCACAGTGTTATTCCAGGCCTCTCACTTTATTGGAGAACATAATTGTATTACATTGCCTATTTGGTCTTCAGTACATGGTCTATTACATTAGTCCATTTTTCTGTATACACTGAAGAGACAAAAGACCAAAAGGAGCTTAGCAACAGGCTTAGCGTGCCGGCACTGCTCATCCTTACAGCATAATTTGTGTCTGTAGTATTTACAGGTGATACAGGCACTTACTTTAATATAGAATTACACACTTTGTGCTTTTCGTGTTAATTTCATTTAGCTTGTGGATTACTATCCATGTACTGGACTGCGGGGTTAGCGGGTTCCCCCATGGAAATCACTACACATTGTGGACATTGGGTTAATGTCTCTTGTGGTGACAGTGAGGCGTCACATTCTAGTGACTCTATGGACGAGAATACTGCCGGAGATGAGCGCGACGGTAAATCTAAAATGGCTAATGTAGCTAACGTTCTCTCAGCTCTGCTTTCCCGTCATCAGTTGGTTTAGGAACAAAAATAAAAATGTTTTCCACGATTTCTGCGCTTGTTGTTTGCACAGCTCAGCACTGGCCAATAATACGTTATGATGCAAAAGACAGCGACGTAACACAGCCAATCTAATGAGTTTGTCACTGCCAGGTCGGAACAGCCAATCAGAAAGTCAAAATCAACTCTGAGGAGTCCCTGAATCGTTAATACTCGAGCACATTTCAAAATCTGGGAAAGACCGATGTTGGTGGAAGGAGCGGCTGATGTCATACGTGATCTTTTAAAGAGCGAGCAACACGAATTAACCACAGGTACACTTTAAGCACAAACTTATAAAGTCACCCTGAGGATTAAAGCACAGTTGTCCTAAAATACATGTCCAGAAGTCACACAACCAACATTTAAAAATGGGAAGACTGTTGAAGCTGTGTGTGTGTGTGTACGCACCTGTGCTTGCGGGAGCTACGGGAATGTGATGACTTATAGGAATAACCCGAGTACTGGGACTCGTTGTCCATGTCTGGGGCCGGTAGGCGGGGTCTATAGACCCCAGCTCCGCCCCTGTGGCGTTCTGTTGCTCCGGCCAGCTGGGTTTTGCGCTCAGAGATGGACTTGGATGAGAGGGCAAGCGGCAGCTTCAGCAGCTCAACTTTATTCCTGAGAGAATCTATTTTGGAGGCTGGAGAGATGAGGGAGGGCTAATCTGTGGAGAGGGGAGGCAAGTGTGATTTAGTTGAAGACAACAGGGCCAAACGGGGACAAAAATAAATAAAAATTTCAAACACAAAGAATTTTTAAATATTCATAAACAGTAGACATCTGTCTGGGATAGAGTTTGTTATGTGGATGATGGGGAAAGCCTTCGACCTGCCCAGACACGTACACATCCCAGTTCCTGCTCACTTCCTGCCTTCAGGACTGTCCTACAGCACAAACATCACCTCATCTGATCCTGTCTACTGTCTGATAACAACACACTTCCTACAAATTTCTCGAGATTCCACAGATCAATCCGTGTTCCTCGAGGCACCTCAAACCCCGACTCTTCAACCTCATCTACTTTCACTTCATTCCCCACTTTAGTATTCCAAGTCTTGGTTCTAGTTAATACGTCAATTAATTGTATTTGTTTACAACAGAGATGAGAACAGCAGAAGCCTAAAAAAGAGAGGGAAGTATAAAGAGAACAGCTATTCATAAATTTTTAATTTACGCTTTGCATCAGAAAGATTAGCATGCTAACAAATAACAGCACATCCCCCCTACTTACTTCACACACCGAAGTAGGAACTTCCCAAAACTCATTCAAAGTGATAATGAAACGAAACCTAGTTCCTGGTTGGAAAAACAGAATTCTCACTCCCATGGTCTCTTTAGTATCTATGAAAAGCACTTGGTCCTTTTTGTATACACACCATAGAATAAGTCTGATCACTGATCAAATATAGGTAGGGACCCCCCCCAATTCAAATTGTCTCCTCAGATTTACACAATTCACAAGACTGAGCTCTAGAATAAGATTGCAGTGGTAGCATAGCAGTTAAAGCATGGGGTCAATGATCTGAAGGTTGGTTCCAACCCCAGGACCACCATGCTGCCATTATTGGGCCATTGAGCAACACGCTCAACAAACGTAGATTTAAAAAAACAAACAAACAAACAAACAAACAAAAAAACCAACAACAAAAAACCTGTCACTCTGTATACGGGTGCCTGCCAATTACCGTAAATGGAGACATCTCGAAATTGTGCCTGTGACCCTACAAGGTGTAACAAGTCACCACATAGTTAACTGACTAAATATTGGGGTCACATGGTTTAAATTGTAATTGTTAGTCTTGAATACAAAAAAAAAAAAAAATGCAGATGAAAATCATTGATTCATCAAAAAAGTATTACACATTGACTAAAATATGCACTTTAGGTAATAATGACAGCCTGTCACGTTAACGCCAGTGTGCCTAGCTAATATTTCCCTCACCTTTACTCGCAGCGCAGATGCACCTGTCTGCAATATCCGCCAGTATCGGGGTCTAGCTTCTGTGCTTTTGATCCTGTACATGGCTTTAAATGTGAGGAACTACGATACACTGTTCGCTCATTTCAGTATTTTACTCCACCCCAGGGCGCGTCTTTGATTCTGACAGGATCGTCTACATAATCTCAGTGGAAATTGCAGTGGCCTGGTTTACCTGGAGGCTATCATTTTACAGTCATGTCTGGCTGCCAGACAAAAACATTCAGCAAACTGCTCAGTGACTTCAGTTAATTAAAGCTTGGATTCGTAAACTCTATCCAAAAACTGTTAAGAGTGGTTGAAATGGTCTTTACAGCCCAACAGCAATCAATAACTTGTTCGATTTGAACACGGTCTGAAAGAAATCCGTCAGTTGTGGACACTAATCCTGCAGAACCAACCAATTACAGCTTTATGGGATGCTGGAAAACATTCAATCACACACTTCCATATGTCCTTACTCATGGATGACCTTACCACTCATTGACTTGCAGTCACGGTAGTGTGAAGGGTGGGCGTGGCTTTGGAAGGGCCTCCGAGGGCATGAATGGGCTGAGCTGGAGTCGAGAGTACATGCTAATGTTAAATTTTGCAAACTTCACAGATTATCAACCCCATCTTTAAATGTACATAAATTTAGGCAATCAACATATAAGACTTATAAATCCAATTTCCCAGAAAGAAAGCAAACAATTTTATAAATTCTTAACTCTGCATGTTGCCAAGTCCTCACCTCAAGCACTGAAACCATCCAAAATACCGCAGGAGCCAGTTAGAATAAAGAAGAACAACTGGAGAGTGCAAACCGCCCCCAAGAAAAACGGTCAATTATGATGCTCAAATCTACAAAACCACTTCATATAGCTGGATATCCAGTGTGTCCAATGGACGTTTCATATTTCTACAGTCTACATTTTGCATCCATTTAAAATGTATCCATTTCATTTCATCATGTATGGCACTGCTGATAACCCCACATGGCTATAGCTAGAATGTTAACAAGTCAATGATGACTTGGATGCTTTTTAAAATGCAATGTGAAGGTTATTACACACTTTTCTACCAAGTTTCACAGAAACCGGGTCAGTAAATTTAAGACAATCCTGCTTTGGGTAAAGCAAGCTGCACCAAAAAGAACCTCACTTGAAGATAACCAAGAATACGACTACACATGGGTATTAATACCGACATTTAGGTGGGTACTGAACTTCAAATATCAAACATATCCAATCAAGTTGCACAAAAAAAAATAGCTCAGATACTGTGTCATTACAACTAAGTGGAATTACTTTGGAGACACGAGGGGTGCTGATGAAACAAAGACGCCAGAAGGGAAGGATTTGACAAACTCTCAGCACATTGTGAAACTCCAACAGCGACACAATAGTGTTAACAACAAGCTTATTTAGGCATTCACAAAGGCTACAAATCAGGTCTATCATATTCGTGCTACGATCACATCCGAACAACACGAACTCCACAAACGAAGCCAAAAAGAGGCTTTAAAAATGTGTAAAAAGTATAACTTCATGACTGCAACAAAACTTCTGAGCCAACATTGGAGAGATCTACAAAACTAGGCCTGGATGTTTCACAACGAGGTCTCATCATTCTCTCTCTTACACACAGACATTCCCCAGGCATCTGCTGTCGTCTCTGGGGTGACCAAGCTTGGCTGTTACCATGGGAATGAATACAGGGGTACAGGAGCTGGGAATGGCATGGGGGCAGTGTTTCTATGGTCATGTGACCTTTGACCACAAAGGCCTACTGCATTATGGGAGACAAATGTCGCAGTGAGGTGTTTATGGACATGAGTACCTGCTTATGAGTGAGAGTGAGAGAGAAGCCATGAAATAACACTTGAAGATAAACTTATGAACGTTATTAGGATTCCTCAGATGATCATCTATTTATAAAATCACTTCTATCTCTGGATCTAATATGTTTCAAGTGAGAGAGACATGAGGTTCCTCATTTGCAAATACCTCGGTCTTTCTGTCTCACTCCCTGACCCACACCTGTCAGGAGTTGTTTCCAAACTGATCAGACAATTCAGAGACACCATTTGTCAAGGACAGATTCCCAACATGTGCTGCTTATCAATCTGGAGGGGCTGAGACTCACTCCATCACCTCAGAGCGGTTTAAAAGCATTTTACTCATGGGATAAAGAAGGGCAACCCAGTATTAACATCAAGGAACATTAGACGGCCTCAAAACTTAATAAATATGGCTTTACGGTAGCCCTAATCCCATTTTTACCTCGAGATTCCCGTATCTGATCCTTTCGTATTGACGTACGCTGAAAGAAACCGATATGACTTGTTGTCTCTAGCAGTCCATATATTAAATAAAAAAAATCTTTCTTACAAGCACTGCTTAAAATATGTTAGGATATGAAGACCAGTATCGATTTAGGAACAGATACCCAGTATCGGCTTGTATTGGTGTCCCCTTTCTGTCTCCATTTCTCATGTCCCCATCAACCTGAGCACTCATAACCAGACATTAGTGCTACGAATATGTCAGAACACCACAACCCATTAGTGGTGTAAGATTTCAACATACTATGTAGTCTGTGCTCTTTGTTGTGGGATTTGGGACGTATCCAATAGCCTCATTTGGTCACGAGTTGCTCTCAGGCTAGATTTTGGGAGTAAATTACTTCTTAAATGCAAAAAAGACTTGTAGAATAAGATTCAAATTTTCAAGGAGCGCATCTTGAACCTAAAGCCTTTGTTGCTAGATTTAGTTCCTGTTTACAAAAGGAGTGCCCAGTCCTGTTCCTGGTGATCTATCTTCATGAAGACGTTCACACCTACCCTAATTTTGCCCACCTGTCCATCCGATCATCTAAAGAAGACTTAAAAGTTGGAAATATGATTGGATTTGTCAGAAGGGCCACATCAGGGTTGGAGTTAAAGTCTGCAGGAAGGCAGATCACCAGGAACAGGAATGGGCACCACTCGTTCAGAGTCAGAGCGACATATCCGGCACATTAATAACCACGGAGAACTCGACATGACTCCTGATGCTGACGTCTTCTGTATTAAACATTTTACCACAATGCACGTCAGACCAATCACTGATGAATACATTTCCATGCTGACCACCACTGTTAGTCCAACCATCTTTCCCATTTGTTTTAATTTCCCTCTTTTATGATATTAGTTTTAATTTACAGACGCTCCCCGACTTACGTTCATCCGTTTAAAAAAAAAAAAAAAAAAAGTAAAATTTTGAGTTTAGATGTACCTACATAGTATGCCGACGTAATGACGCTGCGACATAGTATGCCTACATAGTATGCGACGTACTGATCAACTCAATCTCACAAGCTGATTGGCTTAGACGCGAGACACTGTTGCCTCGCACATTCCCGCGGGATTTTTTGATCTTAGTGTTTGTGAACGTCCTGCACCGCGAAGAGCTGTTGTCAGAGGTGAGTACAGTACTTAAAGTATTTATATATAAATTCTATTGAAATATTAATATATTACAGTATTTTACGTATGCATATAACTGTGTAACGTTTAATATACACTTCTTGATATTGTATAGACGTGAAAACATATAGAAATGAGACAACATAGAAATGAGGGGCGTTCCTACTTCGCGTTTTTTTTGAATATCGGGGCCAGGTCTGGTCTACATTATCTGCGAAATTCAAGGGATGACTGTGTGTGTGTATGAATATATATATATATATATATATATATATATATATATAAATCAGTTATATAGCATGTTACCCTTGTGTTAAGATGTCATCTCTGTGATCTTTGTGTTTACACTGTTTTGCGGACTTTTGTAACCCTAAGCAAATATGGTTGGTCAGAAGCGTAAGCCTACTAAGCAAAGTCTCATACACTGATGAATTAACTATCTGCTCGAATCGGCACAATCTATCATGCATACTCAGTTAAGCAAACAGAGTTATAAAATGAATGAAAACCCGAATCCAGAAAAGAGAGAGAACTCTCCAGAGAGAGAACTCTCCGCTCTGCTTGTCATTCACATCAGTGCAGGCTGAGAACTAAACGAGTTCAATGGCACCCTTGCTCACTTGAAAGACTGGAATTCCGCAAAACCCATTTCAAGCACAGCAAGTAAACTACTTTCGGTATTGAGCGCCTCACATATTGTAAGCGTTGATTGGCTGTTTTAAGCTTCATGTAAAGTGAGTCGGCTCAGCTTCATGTCATGTAACTCAGCTCAGCTTCATGTCATGTAACTCAGCTCAGCTTCATGTAAAGTGACCATCCGTCGACCATCGGAACCATTTAGAAGCAGAAAGATCGCATCATAGAGAATGTTAAAAGTTATATTTGATACTGTATTTGATGGGTGAGTTTGATTAAAATTTATCTATTTGAAATTATTTTGCTTGAATTTAATTTATTTGAAATTCATGTTGATATTTGATATATTTGATATTATTTTAAAATGTTATGTTTATAATAATTGATTTAGGGGTGTTTTATGAAATACGGTAATGGTATTTATGGGTGTATAGTACAGTATGAGCATCATACGTCACTGTAACAACTTGCGTTCGGCCGTCCTGAAAAAATTAAAAACATAAGTCGGGGAGCATCTGTACTTCACAGATATGGCATACTGATTGGGATGCTATCTCTGGATGGTAAGCAAAAAGAAAATTAGGCAACGTATGATAAGTTCAGGGGTTATTAGAACACATCTGAAGACTGAATAACGCTCCATAGAATATAAAAGTATAATTTCTACAACTGTTTTATTATTCAAATACTCCAGTGTAGACAGTTACATTACTATGTTGTCCACGGTACTTGTGCAATAATCATTCAACCTATCCAATAGCAATGAAGCGGTTATCTGATGGCAATGATGTAATACCAAGAATCATCCGATGGTTTCAACCAATCAGAATATCTTCAATGAATAATATAGTCTTCTTTTCCTTTCAGCGGTTCCCTTTTTCTCAGGGGTCATCATTTCTCAGCGAATCCTCTGCCTTCATCTTCACGGAAATCATATTAATGATTCAC
>CM045745.1:29285281-29390281 GCA_024760905.1 Plotosus lineatus
TAAATAATATTTACTGTTTTTACATGTTTACCTACATATTAAACTTTTAAAATATGAGGTCAAATGTGTGTGTTTGTGGCAGGTTATATGAGTTTGGGAAGGGGTTGAAAGGGATTAATTACTTTTCTGTTATTTTTTATGGGAATAACTTTCATCTGCAAGCTCACCTGGAATGGATTGAATTCGTTAGTGGATGTGTTACTGTATATATAAAAATAAATGTTCACACTTTACTCTGATATATTCATGATGTACAGTTATAACTTTAAATGTCACTAATCCTAATCAGTGGCATGCATATTAATCTGACTTTCACAAGTGATGTGTACAGATTGCTTTACCTACTTTCTCCTAAAAAGAGTGTGATGGGTTTGATTTATAACAGAAAATGTCATTCAGGATCTGCTGATTATGTTTGATCTCCATATCTGATCTGGCAAACCCTAGCTGAAGGATGGATGATATTCACAAAGAATTTTAAATGACTCATGGACTCACTAATATTTATAAAACGAGGGAAATCATCCATACAAAAGGTTAGTTGATCTGATGGTATACAACAATGCTCTCAGATTACTGGATTGTACCAGACGGCTACATCGGAAGGCCTTAGAAGCCTCGGGATAGGAGTGGCACGGATTGAGGGGGAGGATCGCATGACGCCCCCGCCGCCCACTCAAGGAGAGCCCGGGGCTTTGAGGCCTTTGCCGGGAGGGGGAAAAAAAAAAAAAAAAAGAGAGAGACAGAGAAAGATAACGAGAAGGTTAACCTTTCACTTAACCTAAACATCTCTCCATGTCATGTGCTCTGCAAGGTATTGCACCTGTGGGAAAATTTGCAAATATGTCCTGATATTTATTTTATTTTAGAATTTAAAAAAATCCACAGAGACCACCCACAATGCAACAACGTAAGCCGACGTAAAGTCTCCTCTCACAGTCAGGCTTTACTTTCACAAACTCTGCGTGTTTAGACACTGTACAGATACGAATACAAGGTAGTAATCTTGTTTACTAAAATAATAAATAAATAAAAAAAACACAACGGACCAAGAAATTTGGGAATAATAATGCAAAACGGTTAGCGAAGTTCAATAAAAAGTAGTTTCATGCAAAACTATTCAAACAGGGACAAAGGAACACCAAGGAAAGGATGCGTATATTTGCGCTAATTATTAAAAAAAAAACCCAACAAACAAGAGGAAAAAACACTTTTAAAAATACTTGCATTATTACCTCTTTGTTTATGTGTGTTTCCAGAGAAAGTGAACACATTATATTGTTTCGCGTTTGTTTGAGCTCTACTCTACATATTTCTTCACCAATACGTGCGGAAAAGGTGTAACAACCGCAAACAACCCGAAAACGGGTGGGAAAAGAACAAAAAGCTTGGATAAAACCGACCTACCTTTCTTCAGACTGTTATAAGGATCCTGTAACACAAAGGAAAACAACCCCAAACAAGCAGCACCTTCCCCCCCAAACCGACCCAGATCATACAGCCCCTCTCGGTTCCCCAAAAGGTCTAAGTGACTGGGCTCAGTGTTTTGTTTAAATTCACTCATAGAGAGACAAAAGCCCATCCATGAGCTGTTCCCATATGACTGAAAGTGTGTGAGCTGCCCCTGAGCCCTGCTGGGTGAGTGAATGAGTGGGACTGGACTACTATCCCTCATTCAAACCGAGGACTGAATCAAATGAACCGCCTTCAAACAACACAGGAAACGAAGCTTTTTTTTTTACCATCATTCTGTCCACGAGGTTGTCCTGAACATCCTATATTCTCCAAAGAAATCTCCCTTCTTTCCACTCTGGACACCCTAAAGCCAAAACCTGAGGAGAAAAAGAGCCCAAATGTCCCGCTGCGTCTCCTCGGCTCAGGTCCGAGCAGAACCGGATCCTCTCCGAGTCGAACTCCTTTTCGGGATCTGTTCTTCTTCGTGTTTCCGTCTCCTTTCATTCAAACCCTGGCTGTTGTACGGACCGACTACGCCCCGAGTCTCGGCTTCAATTCTCCTCCTCCTCCCCCACATTCCTGCTCCCATCGTGGCCCGCAAGCAGCCGCAAATGAATCCCTGAACGACTCCTCGAAAAGAATCGAATCATGAGTCGACTCGCGGGCGAATAGAATTAAAAGTTGTGTTTATTTATTTATAAATTGAAACAAATATTCGACGCAGAGCGGTTTTATGGCTCGTTTTGTCATCTTTGTTCCTGATGTGTGAGATTTTATCTCAAAGGTCTGCATTTTTGGAAGGGTATCCGTTTGGTTTTGGTTCTCTGAATAAAATTGTATTCATTTATTACTCAGGTAGAAAATAAAACCAGTTTTTCATCTTTTTTCATGCCGACTTTTAAAACCGTGACCTTTCCTTTAACGCGGCTTTTATTTATTTATTTTTTTAAAAATTGGCATTAGAACATATCACCAACAAATGTTATTGTGATATTTTCTTTACATCTTTTCCATGGTATCTTTCATGTTGACCTTTAAAGGATTTTAAGAATTTTTTTGAATTGATGTGATCTGTATGTAATTGTCGAGTTTTCTTTTGATTGCTTATGTGACATTTAGCATTATTAACAAAGCCACTGTTTTGTTTATATATAATAAATACTATAATATAACAAAAGGGCAGGCACGGTGGTTAGCATGCCCGCCTCACAGCAAGACGGTCCTGGGTTCAAGTCCCAGCTCGGGTGTTCCTATGTGGGGTTTGCATGTTCTCCCTGTGCTTGCGTGGGTTTCCTCTGGGCACTCCAGTTTCCTCCCACTGTCCAAAAACATGCACAGTATAACCGGCTTTTCCATATCATACGGTGTGAATGGAAGCACAAATGGTTTGTGTGAGTGTTGGCCCTGTGATGGCCTGGTGAGCTGTCCAGGGTGTCCCACACCCTTGTGCAGAGTAGGGTAAGATGGGTGCCAGCCTCCTCGTGACCCTAATTAAGATTAAGCGGTTCAGAAAAATTAATGAAAAAATATATGTACAGTATACAAATCAACACCTTGCGACACATGAGAGAATTTCACTGTAATATAAACATTTAGGATTCCCAAACATTTTATACACTACCTCTATAAATAAATTAAAACGATTGATGAATGCTTTGATAACTGCAACACATTTTATTTAATTATTATTTTTTTTTTTACATCACAAAACAAATGAGTCGTGATCATTTTTACAGTTTCCTTCTGTGCAGCTAACAATCTTACCATTTTTTAAACAGGGAGATAAAATAATTTACAATTTGTCCCATATCTACAAAAATAAAATCAAAGTAATAACTAGAGCTTTACATAAAATAATATTTATAAAACAAGAGTGTGGAGTCTATATTACATGAGTAAACAAGTTTGATGATGATAATAATAATAATAATAAAGAATTATATGCACACAGTAGTTTCCAGAAGCTCGGACGCTTGTAGTTTGCTTTCCCCCGCGGTGCATGTGATTTTATTTTTTACAAAATAATGGGGGTTGAACATGTGGAGACAAAGAAATCAAATGAAAGATTGAAATTAAAGTAGAAAAATGGCGAGATGATGGAAAACGGTGCATAAAGCTAAAAGAGAAATAGGGTCAACATTTCTCCACCTGAGTTACACAGTAGTTAGAGACACAGATTAAATCCACTTCTTGAACTGATAAACGACAGAAGTGGAAAACACGCCTTCCTTCTCCCTTTGTGTGTGTTAGATTTTAATGACTGGACACTACATACCTTTACCCTAGTGTTAAATCAGATAAATTCTGCTTTAGCTCAGTGATGAACATTCATGGGCAGCAAGGGTGGAGCTTAGGCTACATCTGATCAACCAATCACAAGCATCATCATTCATGACATCATCAGATTTCTAATTCTTCATACAGATGTAGTGCTTAGCATTCAATACTGTTTCTTTGTTTTTTTTTTTTAAATCAGCTAAGTCACCATTAACCTTACACAGTGTTGTAGTGATGTCATATGACCAAGTTTCCGATTGGCTGATTGACCATTTGCGATAGGCGGCGTTTGGTCTGATCTACCTCCTGCAACCTGACCAAATTGCAAATAAAACTCCAAGGTATGGATTTTGCGAGGATCAAATTCATTCTCCTCCTGGGAGGTGTAATTTGAGCCAATAGTTCTGCAGGTGGAGTCAGGATCTGATCCAGTGCCTCCACCCGAATGGAATTTCAATTGAAATTCCAGCAGGTGGAGACAGCTATGGTCCATCTCCGTCTATGATGAGTCAAAGTAAAACTCCAAGGGGCGGAGCTGGACCTAATTTGACTTCTTTTACTTGGGAGGACTTTTAATAAATTCTCAGGTGGTGGAGTCAGACGTGATCCAGCTCCTCCTGTCCAGTTTGAATCAAATAAAACTTGAGGGGGTGGAGTTGGGACTAATTCAGCTCCTTCTACTTGAGAGGGGATGAAATAAATATCCAGTGGGTGGAGTTGGAGTTGATCCAGTTCCTCCTTCGCAGGAGAAGTCAAAATAAGAAAAAGAGGCGGAGTCAGAACAGATTCATCTCCTCCAATGCCAGCCAAGTCAAAGTACCAAAGCAGTCTCAGATATATTCAATATTTGTTAAGTCAAAATGAAACTTCAAAGTCAGACCTGATTCAGCACCTTCTACACGGGAATCTCTAATGGGTGGAGTCAGACCAAATTAATTTCCTCCTAAATATTTTGAGTCCACCCCAAAAAAGAAGGGGAAGTTGCTGAGGTGGAGTCAGACCCTGATTCCGATTTTCCGATGTAGGTGGAGTCAAAACTTTATAGGGTGGAGTCAGACCAGGTACAGTTCATCCAACCTTGGAAACCCCCCCCCCCCCCCGTCAGAACAAAGAACTGGTTTTTGCTGCTCTGTATTGTGAAGCACTTCCTGGGTCAAGCAAAGAACTTTCTGGGTTCCAGAAAGAGATGGATCATGTCCAGCTCCACCACCTTAGGCTTTTTGTTCTATACCATGGACTCCGAAAATTCACCCTTTGACCCAGAAACATCAATCACACCAGAAAAGCAGAATGCTCCCCTGACGCAAGTTTGGGTTTACCGCTGATTTCAGATCAGCTGTGTCCATTTTTGTAACTCGAAGACCGCAGCCAATCCGGTGTCCAGTGAGTGTGAAACGGATCGCTGCTGGATCGAATCCCTTCATGCATCATCGCTGAGGTGAGGAACAAACTTCACAGTATTTACAGCACGCAGACTTGATATCATCACAGATAACATGATATTTAGGCTACACATTTTTTTTTTTATAAATAAATTCCCTCTCGGCAGTGACAGCCTGCATGTACAGCAGTACAGTAGTGTGCAGTAGAGCCATAGGTGTGTTACATACACTCTCAGGAGAAGAAAAAAACAAAACAAAACAACAAAAACACCTACATTGTTCCTTTCCTTGTCACTGGTGTGGTACCATCAACCACCATACCTGCAGGACGGATCTTTTATGATATCCAGAGTAGTGTACTTCAAATCCGCCAGGTGGGAACCTCAATAACCACCATTATACTGTTATACAGGTGTACACCTGTCCAGGTAAAACACACACCACCTGGGTAAAAGACGTACCCAATGACAAGGAAAGACATTTTTCCTGATAGTGTATATAGAGGAAAAAACTCCTGCTTTAAACATTGTGCGTGAAGATTATACAGGTCGATCACAACAAAATTCAAACCAGAACCACCCTCGCGATTCCTTCATTCCGTCCTTCCTATACGCATAGTGTTCAGCTAGCAAATAAACGCTACAACAGAGTACGAGACTATAGTAACATGACATCCTTCCTCAGGACCACAGTGCAAAACAACCTGAAGTGTTTTTCTTCTTTTTTTTTTTTTTAAATTAAACGTCTTTTATCCACGGTAAAAGCTGAGAAGTGGTGCAGCAGACAGCCGGAGCAGACACATGTGCATTATGGGAAATGACACCTTTTAAGCAATGAGGAGTTCCTCTTTTCTGACTGGTGAGGTGAACACTGAATGTGAGTACAGGTTATATACATACAGCAGGAAAAGTGCTGGGGTTTCCTTCAGAGGGCGGAGCCATTTCATCAGCCAATCCTGTTCGAGTTCGCCTTCCTTTGTGAATTTCTCTCCCATCATACCGACCTCGCTTTACCTTCTTTTAATGCACATGCACCACGAAACCTTTATGCCTTCACGTTTCAGAATATTCCTCCTTTCTTGCTCCTTCTGTCCTCCCTCGCTCTGCTTTTCCTCTCACTTCAGGATGACCAACAACATGAACGACAAACATCATATTCCTGGCTTCTCCCAGGAGCAAAGCATGCTGGGATTTTAGGACGGAGCTACATAAGATGGGAAATGTGATGAATGCTTATTATAAGTTTGTCTATCAAAAATTCCCTTCAGCACATTGTGTGTGTGTGTGTGTGTGTGTGTATCAGGGAGAGAGAGAGACAGACAGACAGAGGAAGAGAGAGAGAGAGAGAGGGGTGTGTCAGAATCCTGTAGACAGTATCAGAGGTTGAACAACATCTCCGGAGTCTCCTTCTTTTCCTGCAAAAAGATAATGTCAGATAAAAAAAATTATATATTATTAATGTACCAAAACCACATCAGCACATGCCTCCTCCTCCTCATCATCATCATTATTAATCAGAATCCCTCCTCCTCATCATTAATCCTACTCATCATCATGACCTGACTTGATACGTTTTCCTGGCCTGTTGGTTGAGTGAGGCTAACAAAGCGTAGCTGTTTGATCAACCAATGATCATTTAAAAAAAAAAAAAAAAAAAAAAAAAAAAAAAAAAAAAGAAGTTTTTGATAAACTGTATTAATCCCATAAGGGAAGCTATTGACTCTGCATTTAACCCATTCAAAGAGTGCACATTACATATTCTTATCTCGCAGGGGAGATACCATGATCAAGAAGGTGGTTCACCAAGGGTGAGGCTCAGCCAGTGCACTCCGGCTGTGCTGACCACTGTGAATTCCCCAAATGTGGGAATCTCGACTGGTTGTGGGGGACTGCGTTCGTGCTCTCCCCTGATAATTTTGCTTTTCTAAGATGGTGCTCCCTAGAGGGCGACCTCACGGAGTTCTCAGCCTCAAGTTGTTTGTTTGTTTGTTGCACTATGCTCGTCTATGTCCGAGCGACCCTACTACAGCTATGAGAGCGCAGTCCTTTTGGACATGTAGAACTGAGCACGCTCAACTCCTATCCTGCAGCCCAATGCTAGCCGCACCCCAGACAAGAATAAGCCCAGACGGAGATGCAACAGGCTGAGAGGGGCTGAACGACGACTCTGGCGTTTGGTTAGCAGTGGAAGGTTAGCACTCCCGGTAATACTGTCTTCAAATGTTCAGTCTCTGCGAAACAAGACGGACGAGCTCCGTGCTCAGATTGCAGCGCAGAGGGATCTACAGATCTGCTCCATGCTGTGTTTCCGTGAAACATGGTTTGAGGAGAGTACACCCGACAAGGCAACTGCACCAGCCGGCTACACTGTCTTCAGGGAGGACCGGAGCGCAGCGGATAGTGGAAAGGCCCACGGTGGAGGAACGGCGGTCCTCGTTAAATAAACCTGGTGTACTGACTGTAGATCATTTCTAAATCTTGCTCTGAGAAATGTTGAACATCTCACTTTGAAGTTGTGGCCATTTTGTTTACCCAGAGAATGTTAATCCCCCCAAAAAAAATGGGTATAATGCAATATAATAACATAATACAATTAAGTGCAATTTAATTTATTGTTCTTGTATCTAGAGATTTAATTATTTATTGTATTACAGAGATTCTTTACTTTTCGCTGTTAATTGGGACTGAGATCCTCCTGCGACCATCGAATTCCACGAAGTAGGATCACCCCCCCCCCCCCGACTGACGTATACGTGTATATATAATATCAATAAATACATAGTCAATGCTATAAATGCATATAATAACAATTAAACATTCAAAAATAATGTACAAGATGTAAATAAAATATAAATATACACACATACACTCAGATGCGCACCTCACAAAAATGTAAGTAGTTTTGATGGGAGGTTTTGGGTTGTTTTTTTGCATAATTGGCCTTGTTTTGCAGAATTTTCTTATTATTTAATTCAATGAATATTAAAAAAAAAAACCACGATGCACTGAAGCTGCATGAATTGAAGTGTGAAGTAGCGAAGGATCCCTGTAGAGTATCATTATTATTATTATTATTATTATTTTATTTTATTTTTATTATTTTGATTATTATTATTATGATTATTATTATATTGTTTACTGGGCCTGTGTAAGGTCCTTTTTAAATATAGGATTTTATGTATTTATTTTATTTCAGTTTGTTTTATTGTTGATTTGAGCCTTTCTTTCTGTTTTTTAACTTGACTCTTTGCACAACCGCACAAGACTTCCTATGTGTGTAAAAGCACAAATGGCGATTAAAAATCTTGAATCACACACACCCACACACACGTAAACAGTGAACATGTACACATGCAACGCGTAAACAGTGAGCACACACACACACACACACACACACACGCACACGCACACGCACGCACAGTGAGCACGCGCACACAAACACACACACACACACAAGCAGTAACCAACACACACACGTAAACAATAACCAACACACACGCACACACACGGAGCAGTGGGCTGCACACACGTCAGGAGTTTCCTGGAGATCAGCTGGGGGTTAGGTGCCTTGCTAAAGTGCACTTCAGCCACAAATGTGTAGGAAGGGAAGGTGCAGCTCACTCCCTACCACCACACGTTTCCTGCTTGTTTGGGAATCGAACCAGAAAGGTTTCAATCTCAAAGCTGCTTTTCTAACTTTTAGGCTACATCTGCCCCCAAGAAACATATGCATCTGTGGAGAATGTGAATATCAGGCATCATTGAGGGACTGCTATTGAACTTTGACCAGAATGCAATGCAAAACATCACTTCCATGCACGCTCAGATGGAGAGACTTGGAGTTATGACAGAGTGTTGCCTCAGCTAGTGCTGATAGTGATACGGGCATGTTTTCTGCTTTGAAAACTGATCTGTTTAAGTGGAGTGTACACATAACGAGGTGGGAACTGGGCTGATAAAAGGACTGGAGTGGCACCGCAGCACTCAGTTTAGATTGAGGTAGAGGGGTAAATTCCACTGCCCCGTATGAAACCATAATCAAAGTAAAAATACCAGCATGTTGATTAAATAAATCCTGAACATCAACAAAAGTGCATTAGATTACAGAATTGGTGATTCTCCACCCATCTTCACTTCTGAGAGGCACTGCCACTCTGAGAAGCTCCTTTTATACTCGGTCATGTTGCCAATGGACCTCATGAGTGGTAATCGGTCTCCCAGCTGTTCGTTATAGCGCAATTGACCTTTCTAGCCTCTTATTGTATTGGTCCCAACTTTGAGATTTGTTGACACCATGAAATTTAAAATCAACATTTTTCTTGCTGCTTCCTGGTCCTCAACAGTCACCTCTTCTACTCTTTTTTCTCTCTCTCATTTTCCTTATTCATCAGCTCTTCAAAAGTACTCTTTCCATCTTCCCAGTACACTTCTGTCACCAGTCAATACATTTCCCTCTCTGTCCTTAATCACTAACTTTCTGCATATCCTTCCCATCTCTATTTCTCTGCTGTGCCAACCTGTATAAATCATTTTCTCCCTCCTTACTGTTCAACCTAGCATACAAGTCATCATACGCCCACTGTTTGGCCTTTGACACCGCTACCTTCCTCTTACGCTGCGTCTCCCTGTACTGCTGTTTACTCTTTTCGGTCCTCTCTATGTCCCATTTCTTCTTAGCTAACCTCTTCTTTTGTACACACTCCTGCACTTCCTCATTCCACCACCAAGTCTCCTTATCTACTGTCCTTCCAGAGGACATGCCAAGTACTCTCCTACCTGTCTCCCTGATCACATTAACTGTAGTTGTCCAGTCGTCTGGAAGCACTTCTTGATCACCAAAAACCTGTTCAAACTCCTCCTTGAAGACAACACGACACTCTTCCTTTTTCAAGCTTCCACCACTTTGTCTTCGGCTCTGCCTTTGCCTTCTTCACCTTTCTTACCATCAGCATCATCCTGCACACCACCATCCTATGCTGTTTGGCAACACTCTCACCCACTACTACTTTGCAGTCACTGACTTCCTTCAAATTACATCGCCTACACAAGATGTAGTCTACCTGTGTGCTCCTATCTCTTCTGGAAGAAAGTATTCACCACAGCTATTTCCATCCTTTTTGTAAAATCGATCAACATCTGTCCTTCTGTGTTCCTGTCCTGGATACCAACCCTGCCCATCACTTCCTCGTCCCCTCCGTTGCCTGCACCAACATGTCCATTTAAGTCTGCACCAATGACCATTCTTTCACCTCTGGGGGTCCTCTGCATCACTTCATCTAACTCACTCCAGAATCTCTCCTTCTCTTCTAGCTCACATCCTGCCTGTGGGGCATAAGCACACAACATTGAACATCACACCTTCAATTTCTAACTTGAGACTCACTCTGTCTGACTTTTTTCACTTCTAGAACATTCCTGACAAACCCCTCCTTCAAGATGACTCCTACTTCTCCTTCCATTTCTCTTCCCATCCACACCATAAAAAAAATAGCTTAAACCCTGCTCCTAAGCTTCTAGCCTTGCTACCTTTCCACATGGTCTCCTGAACACACAGTATGTCCACCTTCCTCCTCTGCATCATGTCAGCCAGCTCTCTACCTTTTTCTGTCATATTTCCAACATTCAAAGTCCATACTCTTAGTCCTAAACTCATGTTTTTCCTCTTCTCTCTCTGCCTACGGACACGCCTCCCACCTCTCCTTCTTCGACCAACAGTAGTCCACTTTCCACCAGCACCCTGTTGGTTAACAGCACTGATGGCGGTCGTTGTTAACCCGGGCCTCAACAGATCCAGTATGAAATTTGTCTGTACGGTTTGCATTTCGTATTCTGGCAAAAGTTTTATGCCGGATGCTGTTCCTGTCGCAACCCTCTGCATTTATCCGGGCTTGGGACCGGCGTGAGGGTGGGCACTTTTTTGTGCCCCCCGTCACGGCTGCATTTTTAAAGATCGCGTGATAGATGCTTTAATTTCTTCTTGCTGTGTATGGCAACCTAAACAGCTTGTAGACATGAGGTAACCCTTCAGCTCACCATCTCCTGTCTCTCTGTCCATGGACGGCAACCTAATGACAGAAGCAGGAGCGTGGATGACGTCATCGGTGTTTTGCCTGATGGGAGATTCCTTCTTTTCAATTTTTGTCAGTCTGTAATGATCGGCTTCGATCTCCTGTTGAGGAAAACGTAAATAAATAAATAAGGGATGTCAAAATGCCAGTGAAATATTATAATAATACAGGCCCGCCGTGCTTACTCTGAGACGATAGAGCTTCTTCATCAACCCGTCCACTGTTTGAAAAATCTGATCCATGTTCTTCATCATATGCCGCTGTGTGCTGGCCTGTGATTGGCTGAGCCCCGTCGTGCCACTCGACACCTCTGGATGTGATTGGCGTGTGGTTTTCTTCCCTTCATCACCTTGATGTAAAGACGACAGTGTGGCTTCTGCAGGACTGGAATCCTTCATCTCGTCTGTACTGCTCTCTTCCGTAAGAGCTCCCATCTGGTCCTTGGGCATCACCAGGTAGAACATGTTCCCTGAAGACACAAGCTCGGACCATGAGCCCTCGAGAACCAAATACCGTGCAAAAAAAAAAAATAATAATAATAATAATAACATCATGAGCAGACTGTCAGTGCATACATTAGTCTATTACTCATTTATTACATGGTAATGTCTACAGTGTTTAACGTGTGATTGTCAGTGATCTGCTTGATCTGATCAGCTTCAACCTTCCACACCAGTTTCACACACTATAAGTTGGTTCTCTGCTGAAACTGTGACCTGTACCTGCACGGCATTCTGGGAAATGTTCATGCAATGCCTCCTCAACTTCCATACTGGATTTTTCTTTAACGTGACGTCGGATGTTGCAGGTAATCGGTGGAGGAGTGAACATTTTCGTGATCTCGTGATCTTCTGTTTTAAGGAGCGAACTCTGAAACCGCTCAGCGTTAATGACTGATATTGTCGGATCTTGTTTCCGATGAATGAACTAGCAGTACTGTTTATTACCAGCCGCATTTGTGAACATGTACATTAAAAAATTTTGTTTTAAAAGGAAGAACAAATCATGCAGGTTCCGCATGCCAGATAAACACAGTACAGTACAAATAATAATCCGAACTTGATATAAACACAAGAACGCTGATAGTTTCTGGCTATGATCATATTTATTGTGCTGAATGCCATGTTTTCATCACTAATGATATAAAAAGTCCTAAAAACCAAACAAAACAAAACTAATATGACAACTAGACCGTGCACAATGCTTTGATATTATTAAACCTAAAAGCACATCATGGGGGAAATTTTGTCTTTTTCTGCTGATCAGAAATGAGAAGCTAGCTTTAATATCCATAAACAACAGATGTGGAGCTCAAGGCTCGCGGCCTGAATCCAGCCCAATATTTATAATTTGATGTGCCCCGTAAGAGCTTTCAAAGAATGTTACTGTACTTTTGTGCATGGGCCATTCCAATGAAACCTAATTCATCATCCTTCCAGTAGGGGGCATCAGCCTATTTCAAGTAAAAACAGCAAGTCAATCATGACTAAGGAAAGATTGCATGTTAGTTTATAGACATGAAGTGTCGTCAGAAATGACTTGTTTTGCCATGTGGCGTCCACGGTGGTCCTTTTACAATAAAGATCAATGACTACTCCCCTTTAGGTGATGCAGCCCTCGGTGATAAGTTTAACACTCCTGAATAAATTACGGAAAATATACTAGAAGTTCAGCTTCAACTGGTTTATATTTGAGAGTTATTTCAATTATTGAGTTATTTTAAGAATATGTAGAAACAAATGGAAAAAATTCTTAGAAAATCAGGATTAATAACTGATCAAAGGAGAGACGGGGGGACAGAGGGGACAGAGGGAGAGAGAGAGAGAGAGAGAGAGAGAGAGAATCACTAAATGTGCTTTATGTGCTGTTTTCAGAAAGCGAGCCAACATGGCGTTCTCTGATGTTCCTGGTGATCTCAAAGAAACTTTGATTCACTGACCTGACACCATTTAATCCTGCACAAAATAACAACAACAACAAAAAAATACTGGAGCAGCACCAGCAAATCTCCAAGGCGTTGACATTTATATTCTTAGGATTAGAAAATAATGATATTTACAAAGAAAACATGAACCACTAAACTTTTCTGCCTCGCTGGAACAAATCGGTGTTCAGTCTTCATTCTGGCCAAACGCCAATGTCTGCACAAGAGTTTCGAATTGAGTTTGACGAACCCAGAAGCATAGCAACATACTTCACCGAGCAACACACAGGTGCCGCGACCGACAGTTTCTTCAATCAAGATTACAGCACTGTTATAATTATGCTCAAATTCCTGTATACATACATATTATATACACATATGCATATATATATATATGTATGTATGTATGTATGTATGTGTATATATATATATATATATATATATATATATATATATATATATATATACATACATACACACACACACACACACACACACACACATTATATATATATACAGATACACATGCATACATACATACATACATACACACACACAATTTGAACACAATGATAACAGTGCTATATTTTAAACAACCCAGAGCACAGAGTAATTATTTTGTACATTTTATTATTATATTACATTTAATATTCTATTATATTAGTGCATCCCTTATCAAGAATCTGTGGATGATCAGGTGTAATTGATCCCACCTTTTGATTCAGAAGACTGATTGGAGGTGACATCAGGGATGTCATCAGGAAGAGAAGAAGAGCCCACACCCACAGCTGCGCACGAAGGACAGAAAGAGACAGTGTGTGTGTGTGTGTGTGTGTGTGTGTGTGTGTGTATAAAAGTGCACATTTAGGTGTGAAGGGTGAGACAGTGTGTATGTGGTAAAGTTAGATCAGCGGAAGTGTGTGAAGTATCAGTAGATATTTGAGCAAACAAAGAGGTGGATATATAGATATAAAGCAATGCAGAAAGAGTGTGTGAGAGAACGTGAATGTGTGGGTGTGTGTGTGTGTGTGTGTGTGTGTGTGAGAAAGGTGAGAAGGAAAAACAAGGAAAGGTGTATTTAGATCACATCGGCTTCATTAGAGCGAGCTCTGAGCACATGCAGAGGGAGAGGAGGAGGAAAATGTGAGACAGATACAATCATTAACACCACATCCAGTTCATTCACAGCACTTCATGGAGATAAATCATCTGGGAGGAATAATTAATTTACCTAATTTTTTTAAAACCCAGGAATTAATTTAATATGTCCGAAGTATCTCTACACTTTTATCCTTATTTAAAAAAAGACAATAATGAGATGTAAATACAAAAAAATATGCAAACAAACCTTAAAAAAATACGCCTCATTACCTTTGTTATAGCATGTGATCAGGCATAGCATGTAACACCAACACAGCCAGTGCAATTGCTTACAGCCTACAAAAACATCTGTCTACAAACATCTGGGCTTGCTGACGCATCCAGTGTTACAGCTGCCTAAACATTTACACTAACCTGCAAGTCACAACAGCAACACATTTTTATGGATTCCTGTCAAAACATCCATAATATTCACATGTGTAATGAAACAAATAATTTGCATATTCATTCCATGGTAGGTTAATTCAACTCTGCTTTTTTTGTGACATGACAAAAGGTGTTCATTGCAAAAGTACCAGGAAACTGTAATAATTTAAAAAAAATGTTATCTCACACACGCACACACCTTCAAAATACAAAGTTAATAAACACTTACTTTTATTTTGCCGGAAAAAAGTACTCACCCTTCCTGACAACTTGAAAAGATGCTTGCTCCGCCTCTATGGGCGGAGCATCAACATGATCTTGCATTGATTGACTAGTGCTTTCGGTAAAGCTGGTCTCAGACGTCTCTGATCCCGGGCCATCTGTGAACGTACATCTTTCCTGGGCTGTTTCATTGGTAGGCGTGTCATCCGAGTCTTGGCTCCACCCATCTTCAAAATCTTTAAAGAGCAACTGTCTGAGTGTCTCAACTGACGAACAAGTAGAAGAGACAAGGAACTTCTTCAATGCTTATTGATTTCAAAAACTCGAGCAGGACAATTTCCACAAACATTTTAGTGTGTGTGTGTTTGTTGCGAACCATCTTGAAGAGCAGCCTCAGAGACCTCAGGGCGCGGTTCCAAGTTATTGTGTGCACCACCATGAAGAAAGGCATCTGATTGGTCGGATGTGGTATTGGAAGGAAGCGCACCTTCATCATCGCTCTGTGAATCTCTCTCCACAAGACTCGTCGCCTCTGTTAGAGAATCGTCTGAAGAACAAACAGAGAACCGCTGTGAGAAATAACATCTGACTGTATGAAGACGACAAATTTCACACACTCACGATGCCGCCGCTTACCCTGAATGACATGACTGTTATTTAATCGGCCAGCAGAGGATCTGGAGAAGACCAAATGATGACATTAAACTAAGAATCCATTTCCCGCCATTATAATATTGAGATTTATTGAAGGAAATACATTTAAAATAACTTACTGAGCAGGTGATCCTTGTTTGTTGCCCGCGGTACATTCAGACGCCAACTCGATTGTCTTCTCTAACAGATCCTTCCAGCTGTGCAAACATCAAAAAAGCAGTCAGGTCATGAAACTCGCCCTCAAAGCAGTATAAGCAATTATTCACTGCAGATGGAAGAGATGCACATTCAGACATATCCACCAAGCCTGAGATGATTCATACATTTAGTATATAACACACAGGAACATAAGAAAAGCAAAATAAAATTACACTTTTATGGTTTATATACATTTTCATTTTATTTAGAGATTACCCAGTTTGCAGGTGGATAACATACTATTGAATGGGGCAGAGTGATACAGAAAATAAGATTTTAGTCTGCCGAGACCAAACACCAACGCCCACTGACATATATATATATATATATATATATATATATATATATATATACACACACATACATACATACAGTAAAACCTCCGCTGACGAACGCTTAAGATCACGAACTTTTCGCCTCAAGAACATTAAATTTGCGAGCATATAGTCTCTGCTGACGGACTAGTTTTCGGCGGACGAACCAAACCACGCGGTCGAACAGCGCCACGGTGGCGGCCACGAGAAGTTGACGCACGCTCACGGTGTCACAGTTCGTCACCCCCTTTCTTTGAGTGCGGAAGTGGTTTGTGTTTGATAGACATTTTGGACCATATTGAGTGTACTTTTGCTATTATGGGACCGAAAAAGACCCCACCACAGGCGGAGATCATTGAAAAACACGAACGAGGTGTGCGTTTGTGTGACTCAGCGTCCCAGTACCAGTACAATGAACAAGGAAGCTATTAAGGGTGCGCGTGTGGCTAAAGGTGTTTCCAAACAGTAGGTGCTTCCAAACACTCCTTCCAAACAGTAAGTCCCTCCCTCCCTCCCTCCCTCCTCCCACTCCATTCCATCAAGCCGTCAACTACCATCACAAAGGTAAATAAAACGACTTTATTATACAGTACAGTTTATTTCTTTAATTCCAATACAATAGACATTTATTATACATAAAATAAGGTATATTTTTGTGTAGTTTTAAGGCTTATTTAGTAGAAAATTATGTTTTATGGGGACCTGGGAACGGATTATTCTCATTTTAATGGTTTCTTATGGGAAATAAATGTTCGGAAGACGAACTTTTCGCCTCACACACACTTTCAGGGAACCAATTATGTTCGTGAGCTGAGGTATCACTGTGTATATATATATATATATATATATATATATATATATATATATATATATATATACATACACAAAAATAAAAGGACAGAACAAAGACTTTCTATTGAAACTCCATTTATCACTACAGATCTGTTTCGAGGGGTGGTGAAACCATCCTCTCTCTTCAGGTGATTATAGAAGAATATATATATACACACACACACACACACATACATACATACACACACACTCGGCCCCCAACATACGAAGACCTCTGTGTACGGAATCCCCGGGTTACGAAAAACATTTTCCCAAGTTTCCGTCCCCGGGATACGAAACAACCCCCTCTTACGAAAAAGAAATTCAAAATTCAAACGCGCCAATCAAAATTTCACACGACACACGGGTTTCTCTGTCATCGGCTGTCTCAACATCCCGCCCCACTGGCCTCCAAGATAGAGACAGAAGGAAGCTTAACTCTAGTTTTTAAGTTTAGTTTTTTTAAGTTGTTTAATTCAGTAAATGTTTAATAAATGTGGGCGCATTTGAGCTTATCTGGAATTCCGAGCCCTCAAGGAATCAAATTAAAGTTGAGTTTGTCAAGCAGGGAATGCGCTTTGAATTCATGTCTTGTGGGCGTGGCCCACAGCACGCTTGAGAGAGAGAGAGAGAGAGAGAGAAGGAATAACGATTTAGTTTTGTTTTTAGTTTAGCCCGCAGCAAGCAAGAGAGAGACAGGTGTGTGTGCATGTATTAATAAAAATGTTTAATAATGGTTTAATTAATAAATGTTAATAAAATAGTTTAATATGGCAATAAAATGTTTAAATTGTTTAATAGATAATTTTCTTTTACTTTTAACACATATTTCATACAAAATTGGTGTACTTTTATCATTTTTAAAGGGTTTTTGGGGTTTATCCAGTCCAAAGACTGGAGCCTTGAAAAGAATTAGGCATTTAACATGTAAAACGCGACCCCTACTTACGAAATCCCCGCAATACGAAAAGGGCTCTGAAACGGTATATATATCGTTTCAGAGCCCTTTTCGTATGTATGTATATATATATAGACTGCAAATTCAGTGTTGGAGAATAATGTTGATAAAATTTGTAGAATACCCTTTTTACATAAAAGGTATAAGAGAAGATGCAGAGGACAGGGTAAGATGGAGGCAGATGATTCGCTGTGGCAACCCCTGAAGGGAAAAGAAGACCCTTTTTATTTAAAAAAAAGTTCTGTGGTCCGCCTCTCTAAGACCGCCCAGTTTTCAGTATTGTTCGAGACCACGCATTCATCGGTGTGAATCAGATCTTGGCGTGAAGATTCCCGGTGGAACTTTCTCATTACATAATCCATACTGCCTCCTGCTCAACACTGTGCCAGTTCTATTTACACCTGGCACCAAACCCAGTCGGTAATCATCTCCCATGTGCTGGTCACATGCGACTTTATAATTACATCAAACCGTGACAAGACAGAAAAGAAAAAAAAAAAAAAAATACAAGACAGAACAGCGTCCCCATAAAACAGTCGAGAGATAAATCAATGCAAAGACATGTGCCTGTATAACATTCTTGACATACACACACACACACGGTACAGTGTGACAGGGTCACTGTCAGAGTAATGAATGGACATGGTGAAGCTGGGATAGATGTTCTTGAATGTTATATATGGCTGAATGAAGAAGGTTGATGGGGGTCTGTATTAGACTGAGAAACTCTATACATCACCAACAGAAAGGATTTTTGTCTCTGTGCATGTGTGACTATAATTCATAATCATCCACAATATAACACGAGTCCAATTCTACCATCACAGGCTGCTCAAGTGACATCACAAAAAAACAAACTCACAGGTTTCTCTCTAAGGACGTTCCAGCCACCAGCTCGTACATCTGTGTCTCAGACGTGCTGACCACATACAGGGCTTTGTTATCTGAGAGGTTATTTTTAAAAAAAAAAAAAAGAAACACTCAGTCAGACCCTTATACGCATTTCTCCAGCATAACCGAGTGACCTCGAGACGTGCACACACCTGTGGCGTTAGATCTGACGAGGGAGGAGTTGAGGCGAACCACAGGACAAAACGGTGTCTTGTGGTCCACAGTCCCGACTCCGCCCAGCGATCGTGACGGACATCGCAGGATCAGTCGGTCGTCTGGACCTCTCTGGAGGAGCACCAGCAGGTCTGACAGTAGCAGAGCTTGGACCTCTGAGAAAATGCAGTCATGTGAAAAGCACCAACTCAAACCACTCGCACTCAGATCAACACCATGAATAAACAATACATCTCTTCACATCACAGGAGCGGAAGAGCATAATGAGTGATGGCGACTGTGTTTGAAGTGGTTGTGTCTGGATGCAGTTTTAAAAAAATCTCCATCAGTCGAAACGCCGCCATCTGATTTTCTCCATTTCAGTGGTGGTAAGGAAAAAGCTTTTTGGATTTGATTGACAGTGAGAGATACTTATATTTTAGCCTCATAGTGTCATGGAGATATGAAAGAGATCAAACCGATATGAAAGAAAACTCCGGAAACTTCAGGATACTTTTAAAACCATTTTCCTTCAGAACAGTGAGAGGAGATAACACCTTATCCCTTTTCTTACCGATAGCTTTATCTTTACTGACTTTCCACGTTAGAGGACCTTCATGAATCATCTTCTTCGTGGTCAAATCCAGATTCTGCACACAAAGAGAGAAAAAAACGTGTGGGTGTGTGTGTTGGTGTATATATATATAGAGAGAGAGAGTTTGGGTGTGTGTAAAGAGCGAGAAAGTGTGTGTGTGACAGAGAGAGAGAGAGAGAGAGAGAGAGAGAGAGAGAGAGAGCGCACGATTGAGAGAAAGGGTGTGTGTGAGAGAAAGAGAGAGAGAGAGAGCACAGCCTTTAGATCTCAGCCCACATCACCACACTGAATGATATTTCATAGTGCAGGAACTTGGACACATTGCTGATGGGACGGGGCGGTACCTTAAACTGTGCTGCAACGGGATTGGCCTGTCGCTCTAAAGGAGACAAGTCCAGTCTGCGCTGGTATTGACCGAGCAGCTGCCGGTGCTCTGTCTCCCTGACGACCTCGTTGACAGCTTGCAGTATGCCCCGGCAACACGCTTGCGCTCTCTGTAATGGCTGCAGGTCTGGAGACGCAGCTGTAACGGAGAAACAGTACAGGATTAGACACGCGGATATAAAAAAGGGTTCACCAGTGGCGCCGTGTCTCTGCTAGCACCTTCTGTGTGTTTGATGATGTTATCCAGCAGGAGGGGATACTTGGTGAGTCTCTGCATCTCTGACACCAGCAGGTCCTTGAGCTGTAACCGGCGGCAGTGAGGACTTGCCTCACAGTCCTAACGTTACACAACACGGTTAAAAACACACGTCATTTACGCACGTCTACGCTAACAAGTGACAAATCGACCGACGATCAACCAGGTGAAAGTGTCTGACAAGCAATGGTGATGAAAGTCGAGATGGAAAACTGTTAGCACCTGTATCAGGTGAGCAAAGCGAGGGTCTTTGCGCTGTTTGTTTTTGATGAGCTCCAGCGCTTGACTCTGTTGACTGCACAGGTGAGACACCTGCTCCTCAAACTCATCTCCTGCTGCACCTTCAAACTAACACACACACACATACAATATCCAAACTAATATCTCCAGATCCCACACACTCCTCAACCAGTGTACAGACAAAAGCCTGAAGAGACATTTCTAATTATTTATTATTTCTCAGGATGAGACTCACTCTGGACAGCATGATGTCCCCGATGCTTTGGACGATTGGAGATTCCCTCAACTTCTTCATGGATTCACAAAGACTCGCTGCAACACAAATACACTCCTGCAGTCAGACTCCGAGCCCGAAACTGTGAGCGTGCCTCCTGAATGTTGGATGCATTCCAAATAGAGGAGGTAAAATATAATAAAGGAATAAATTGGCATAAGCAACATCGAAACACCTTGACCGCCCAGCAGTTCTTTACCAGACAAACTTTCCAAAGGTCAAAAATTTAAAAAAGAAAAAAAAAAAGGGAGAGAGAAATTCCCTTTGGCTGTGTCGGACTGCCTGTCTTATTTTTATAGCAGAATTATTTTATTATTTTAAATAAAAGCACGGTGGTGGGAGCATCACAGTCAGATTTACCCACTGGATGCTGTACCTGGCAGGCCACTGACTGTTCTAGGCAGAACAGAAATTTTGCTGTATTCTTTTATATTGTTTACATTAATAAAAAGTAAAAAAAAAAAAGTATATCATGTGTAGGGGAATATTAAAAAAAAAATTCTGCCAAAATTTCCTTTGCGCACATTTACATGCTGAATCTGGGCTTTCAAATTTGCTCTGCTTGTTCCATATTAGGAAATGGTCCTTTCGGTGGAACCATCTGGACCCCTGTGGTCTATTTTTAATTTATTTCCCTTTCTTTTAAATAAATCTCCAAAGAGTTTCCATTACTTTCCTGTTCATGATCTGCATGTTATTTATGAAACTCTGAGGTCACCAATATTATTAAAGCCACAAGTATTCAATAACATTGGCACCGCCCCCCCCAAACATCAGTCTATACTGCCTTTATGGGCTTTTTTTTTTTGGTGAGCTACACGTTGTCTGCACCAGAAATAAAACCGGTTTGCCTTTCACAAAATAATTACCATGCAGCTCGTAGACCTGAGGGAGGTTAGGGAAGATGCAGGAAAGCTCTTCTGAGCTCAGAAGGGTCCTCATTCTCTGAAAGAACACCTGATCCAGCACCCTGAGTATCCTCAGATGAGACGCCTCTGTCGTGAATAACTCTGAAACAAAGTCCAAACACACTTCTGTAAATACCAAGAGTAATAGATTACAGTAACATGAGCTACACTCGGTGCCTTGTGGGAAATCTGCTGATCGTTGTTTGCGAAGTTCAGTGTACTTGGTTGGATTGATATGTATTCCTAAAATTGTGCTTTCATACATGGGTGTTAGCAGGTGAAAGCCATTTTGACTGAAAATATATTTGGTGAAGCCAGAAGCTTCGACGGCAAAGCAACTGTATGAGCCGGTACAGCCACAGGGAGATAGGACAAAGTATCACATGTAATATTAATTTATTACAAAAATGGACTTATAAATTTGAGAAATTGAAAAAATCCAATGTAAAGTATATCACATATTAGTAGGATATATGTTTCTTTTTTTTAATTCACAATCTTCTTTTCCTTTCGGCTGTTCCCTTACAATATTTTGTACAATTCTATGCTACTAATAAATCTAATAGTTCAAATGTTAATACTGTGTGTATAACAATTTAATTTATTTAATTTCACGAAGGAGAGAATTTATCAATGAGCCAAAATGACTGGGGGGGGGGGGGGGGTATCACCTCAGTATTTGACATGAAAAATTAATCATTTTTAAATGGAAGTCTATGGAACTGGAACTTTTCTAGTCTGTTCCTAGAGGACTCCGGTGGTATTGCACTTTAACAGCTTTCCAGTTCAGCTCAGGTGGTTGTCGCCGGATAAATACTCACACAAACATTCCAGGAACTAACACCCATGGCCTGTTAAAAGTTTATGCCATATAATATATGTGTTCAATAAGCCAGTTTCGCATCTCGATTGGCGCAAAGCATCATGGGTTCTCGGCTACCAAACAAATTACAAAAATGGCGGCGTTTAGCCCAAATGTTAGTCAACAGTGCTCTATCAATACGTTTAATTGATGGCAAGTTCTCGATCTACAGGCATATTGTACGCGTAGGGGCCTCCCGGTTGTTCCCGCAAACCTAAGAATGAATTAGTTATGCTCGCATTTGCCGCCACGTTGCAGAATTTTCCGATAATCCCAAAAGTTGCGGAATCTGAGCAGATCCAACTTGGCTATGCCATCTTGCTGACATTTGAAGTGGACGGTGAAATGCTGACAATTCTCGACCCCTTGGGACTTAAGGAAGGCTGGGAAACAAAACTCAACACCGTGTCAAAGTGGCCCCCTTGAACATTGTGTACGCTGAGATTTCTTGTTGTGCTTTAATCCAACAATTACGTCCCTCTGGATCCTTCAGCTCGGTTGGGAAAGTATATAATGTGAATGGCGGCGAGCTGTACATATGCTTGTCCCCAGGTTACAGGCATGTTCGCTGCAAGTTTACTTTTCCCATCGTTCAAGATGGTATAGGCCGTTCCCGCAATTCAATACGGCACAAGGTGCACCCGGCATTATGACAATTTAAGGCTTAAAGCGGACTTTAACGGCAGTTCAGGTGCTACAATGTTTACATACAAAAGCAAGTGGCCACTAGAATGTTTGGTAGCCGTGACCTTTGACAACACATTCCCTGCACATGGCACAGTCATAATGCGAACTTGGCTTATCCTACAGAGTGACGTCACATGACACTATTTTCCCTGATATTATGCAAATTACAGATTATGTGTTAACAAAATGGCACGTTTATATCTGTATTTCACCGTAGATGACGGCCTGCCGGTCGATCTCCCGCGGACTGAGGGACTGAAGCAGGTGTGAGTTGACGGTCTCCTGCCAGTTTTGAGACTCCACAATGTCGTCTTCTAGAGAAGGAGCGTCCGGTAACAAGGACAATGGTGTGTCCACGCTCCTATCACAAGACCAGGGGAACAGAATCAGACACCCTGCAGGTTACCTCGCAGACAGTCAAAATGATCCAACATTTCCTATTGGAGGATTATAAATCGCCAAATCTGAGATTGTTAAATATATTTCTAGATTGAAAACTACTTCCTGTTTCCAAAAACAACCCATTCAGAAAACGTAGTCTATCTAGTATTAACTTCGATACAGTGGAACCTTGATTTTTGTATTTAACTGCTCCTTAAATGTCTTCTAAAACTGATATGTTCTTAAAGCGCTACGTATATTCCCCCCGAAGAAACAACGTATAATGGCTTCATCCTTTCCTGACTTCCTCCTCCATCCACAATCGTATAATACGATGTAGCAACCGAATAAAGAAGAAACTTAAGAAAAAATAGACACATTTATTCGTTACCTATTTTTAGATTTTACAGCTCCCATATTACTTTAAATGTCAAAAAATATCACTTAAAATTCTGGAGTATTTGCTCGAGCACAGCCAGCAGCGTGAGTCAGAGTGGGCGTTGCTAGAATGTTCAACGATTGCGTACGTGTGCTGCAACCGAGAGCAATTAGGCTCCGAAATATTGCTCACGAAGTGATTTGTTCAAAATCGAGCTGAGCTGCTTGAAAAACAAGGTTCCACCAGACAGCATTTTTTCTTGTATTTTAGCTTCTCCTCTTTATTGCGGCTAAGGAAGTTGTAATTGGAGATGGGAAACAATGAATCAATATTTGATTGACAGTTTCAGCTTCATACCTGCGTCTGGAGCGAGGGGTATAAGGTGGGGTGGGATTCTCAAGTGACCTAGAAATAAAAGAAACCATTAAAAAATAAACCGACTGATTTCACGCACTCATTTGCCAAATCACTTGAGCCTACTCGGGTTGTTGGGAGGCTGAAGCCTATCTCAGCCAAGACTGGGCAAAGGTGGGTTAGACCTTAAACAGCCAGACCACCACAAAGCAAAACACACACACTCATGGGGGAAATTTGGAACAGTTAGTCAGTCTAATATGCATGTTTTTTGGACTGTGGGAGGACATTTGGGTTCCAGAGAAAACCCACACAAGTACAAGAAGGACATGCAAACTCCACACAGACTCAGGAATCGAAACCAGGACCGACTTACTGTGAGGCAGACGTCCTAACCATTACACCACGGTGCCTCCCATAAAATATTCATGTACTCCAATTTACACAGGAAAATTTCCAAATTCCCACCCTGTCTAATCCTAATATACTTATCACATTGAAAAACACCGACAAATATACACGTGCAGCTCACAGCTGAGATTTCAACAGCATATGGTAGATCTTTAAAATATTATTTTTTTTATGCATAGAAAAAAAACCAAATTTCTGCCCAGCAGGTTTTCAGAAAAAGCCCAGACAAATCAAACTCCAAATAAATAAATAAATAAATAAATAAATAAATAAAAAGAACATGCTGGTTTTATACAACCGCTCATTAAACGTGCCACATTCACATTAAAAAGGCATTAAAAAGATAAAATAAATTCTAGGAAATGCTGCAGATTGAAGTACATTACACACTTGCTAATTTGACAGCGATGCTAATCTTCATACAAACACAAACATAGCAAAACCTTCTGCTTTCTGAGTCCTGTGGTCTGTCCTGGTGTGCCGAAGTTGGCTGGAGTTCTCATTTTGGAAGCTCCTTTTTCCTGCTGACGAAGATCTAAATGGACCCAGATGTGCACTAACAGACTGTGAAGATGGCTTTTCACTGCTGGTGATGAAAACTCTCCCCCACAATTATTTTGGGCTCAGAGTTGTATAACCATCCGGACTATATTTTGGACTGTGATGAAGTTTCTCATATGGTTTGTATCAGTCTGGTTTCACCCAAATGAGGATGGGTTTCCCTTTTGGGCCTGGTTCCTCTCAAGGTTTCTTCCTCTACTGAGGGAGTTTTTCTTTGCTACCGTTGCCGCGGGTGATGCTCATTCGGGATGTGTAGGGGTTGTAGAAAATGTTAAAATTCTTTTATACCTTGTAAACGCCTACTTTTACTGTGTAAAGCTGTTTTGCGACAACGTCAATCGTAAAAAGCACAATACAAATAAAACTGAATCCTGACCGTGTGCGTTTCTCACCTCGCCGAGCTGCTGGAGGCTGAGGAAGAAGCGCTGTGATGTAACGGCCGTAGTCCTGGACCTTCTCTTTCTTCACAATCCTCCATGTCAACATCACTGCGGGAACGGGGAACAGTCTCCACGCCCGTTCCACCTCCACGACGACGCCCCTCACCCTGAGCTTTCAAAGACTCACTACGAGCCAAACGCACAGACACTGTGGGACTGAGAGCACGAGAGCGAGGGCGAGAGAGAGAGAGAGAATTAAATAGATATTTACAGAGACTGTATTGATATTGTGACAGGCATTAGAAACTGAGATACTGTGGATACTAAGATCAATTGTCTGTGGGAGAAAATCAGAGCATCCAGAGAAAACACATGCAAGCACGAGGAGAACATGCAAAATTCACACAGAAATGTCTTTGCCCAGCATGGACCTCGCACCCAGGATCTTCTTGCTATGAGGGAGATGTGTCATCTAGTAAGCCTTTTGCGCCCCCCTCCCCCTCCCCCTCCCCTCAATAAGTGTCAATTTGAGTGTGAATGATTGTTGCTCTCTGCATCAGCCCTGGGATAGACTGATGATGGGGTACCCCGCCTCCCATCCAAAGTCAGATGGGATTTGCTCCACATTCTCAAATGACATAATGGATGGGTGGTATGCCATCTACATCTCAGACCAACACATACACCCCCGCCGCCGCCAGCACACACACGCAATAATCAGTGCCTGCCTGACTTCACTTATGTTCTTGTTGATTTATTTATTTGCCAGACCACTGACCACTACTAGGCTTGTAGGGAGGTTGGAACCAATCTCAGCCGACTCTACACCGCCCTCCAGTTCATCACAGACAATACCCACGTGATCACTCAAAGGCAGATATGCTAACCCCCTACACCACTGTGCCGATCAGCTGGTTTACAAAGTTTTTCTTCATTATTTATTCTCATGTTTGGCTTAAATAAATATATAAATAAAACATTTTAAAAAAAGCAATAAAAAAAATTTAATTAACTGTAATAATAAATCCTTGTACACAAACTATCATGGACATCATCATAGAAATATTTTTATAATCCTGAGATGCTTTTAAGCCTCCAACTGGAGGAATATATGACAATATCTGGAATGAGAATATCACCCATAACACACCCACCCACACACCTGTCCATGCTCTCGTCCCCGAGGCTGCCAGTGGAGAGCCTCTGTCCTCCGTTCTCTCCCTCCTCACAGTCTGTATGGTTCTCAAACTGCTGGATAATGTTCCGTACGTTACCTGCACGCACTGGCACAACCACAGAGAATGACAGAGTGTATGTGTGTGTGTGTGTGAGAGAGAGAGAGAGAGAGAGAGAGAGAGAGAAAAACACTGAAGTAAAAATGTATAAATAAAAAAAACCCTAAAACTAATAATTAAAAAGAAAAAAAAAAGTAAAAACAAACAACAAAAACAGGACCAAGGCTGGAAATGATGGGAATGCAGAGGGAGAGACATGTACCTTCTGTAGGGGATAACGGGACATGGAACGCTGGAGAACAAAAAACACATAGGAGGTGGGGGGGGGGGGGGGGGTGTAAAGAAAAATAAATATATAAATAAAATCATAAGCCTGAGAAAAACATCCAACTGAAGTGAAAAGAAAACAAAACATTTCATATTGAGATCAGCATGAACACGAATCACTGAGTGATGAAGGACTGTATCCGTGTGCACGCGTGTCCGTGTGTGTGCGCGCGTATACTTACTGGATTGGGACGCGCTCCTGGGTTTTCCAATGTACTTTAAAATGGGATTCCTTTTCTTATCCTCTCCATCTTTCTCTGTCTTCGATCTGCTCAGTTGCTGTAACACAAGAATCATGAACAACTGATAAAACTAAAACATTCGCAACTTCGAGTGAGAATCGTAAAAATTAATATAACAAACCATGAGTGACCCGCCAGCACGGAATCAGTACCATGGGATGATATTTCAAAAGATGAGATTTCATGTTTCAAATAAGCTTTCAAATTATCTGTCCCTTTTATTTGAAGAAAATAAAAACCTTCTACCATATACACCCATGAAATTTCAACCACAAGGGTTATGTTCTGGAAATTATTTTTAAAAAGAATTTAGAAAAAATGTAAGTTTCCAAAATAATTCCCAAGGAACATTTATTTCTCTTAAAGCCATCAAAATAAAACTTGAAAGAAATATTTAACCTGAATTAAACTTCATTTCTACAAAAATTCATCCATATATTTCAATTAGAATGTTCTGATCATAGTAAGACTGTTCATGCAAGCAAAAGTGTAAATACACCTTCATTTAAACACAATCTTACTATAGGCCTCAATGTAAAACAGAAAAGCTTCTGTGAGTGTGAGAAAAAGTTTGCAGGAAACTCAAGGGTTTAAAAAAAATAATAATAATAATAAAAATATTTGTTTAATTGGTTGACTGTATGAATCAAAAGTGGGAATTCCAAGTTAAGTATTGATGATGGGAAAACCCCAAAACATCACCCAATGTAGGCAGATGACTGCTGTGTGTGTGTACGTGTAATATATATATATATATATATATATATATATATATATATATATATATATATATATACACAGTCATCCCTTGAATACAGCAGACAATGTAGACCAGACCTGGCGGCAATATTCGAAAAACCGTGAAGTAGGAACGCCCTGCACACATTTCTACCATGTTGTCTCATTTCTATATGTTTTCGCGTCTACATAATATCAAGAAGTGTATATTAAACATTATACAGTTATATGCATATGTAAATACTGTCATGTATTAATATTTAAATATAATTTATATATAAATACTTTAAGTACTGTACTCACCTCTGACTATAGCTCTTCTACGCGGTGCAGGATGTTCACAAACACTATACAGTAAGATCACAAAATCACAAAAAATCCCGCGGGAATGTGTGAGGCAACAGTGTCACGCGTCTAAGCCAATCAGCTTGCGAAATTGAGTTGAGTGGGCGGTCCCTGCCTGAACTGGGGAGGAGGGGCACTTCAGTCTGTCATTTGGAAACAATGAACGCAGCCTGCCTTGGGTCCCTGCCTTACGCTTGTTTACATGTGAGTTTCAGCATGAATTTTGAATTCTTTATGAATATTTTTATTAAAATACCACGTTGCTCAAATAGCGAAGTGGCAAGGGATGACCGTATCCAACAAATAACTGTAAACAGCCTATAAATATGACTTTGAATGTCAAAGAAATGCATTATGCACCGTCATAAATGTATAATCACAATTGCTGGGGGAGTGAGCTGCACTTTCCCCTCCTCCACCTTCATGACAAAATTAAAAGTATATGATGGGAAGGGCACAATTTTTTTTCTCAAGTGTTAGCGATGGTATATTAAGACTTACTCCATTCTTGTCCTCAACAGATAAACACCCCAGATATGACTAATTATAATTTACTTAATTAAATAATTCCTTATTATCCACCTTAATATCTCAGGAACCAGGGCTACTGAGTGGTGCATCAAAAAGGTGTGTGATTATTAACCCAGAGATCGCAAATTGGAACCCAGTTTGAATGCCACCGTCATCCATGATCGGGAGTCCATGTGAGCTAATTGGCTGAGCTCTCATGGGAGGGAAAGACAGCAAAAACTCACTTCCTGGTCACTCACAGCGATCGCCAGCCAATCATGGGCATCTGTGAGCTCATAAGTACGAGAGGGCAGACAGCATTTCCATTCTAAATGTTTTAGACTGCCCATAAATACACATGGAACCACAGTTCGAAAAAAAGGCAGGTGGCTAGCATCGCATGACCTGGTGGTGGCATGTGCATGCTTTCGCCATTCCCTGGTCGGTGGTGGTTGTCTGATAGACAAGGCAATACCTGGGTAATACTTAGATTGGGAGCTGGATATGACTAAATTAGGGAGAAAATGGCAAAAAGTCAAAAAAAAAAAAAAAAAAAATCTCAGGAACCTGCTGAAATTATAAACAAAATGATGTCTAAAAAAGTATGAAGAACACTGTGCTATATAACCTTCTAAGCTTCAAATTAATTTAAAAAGAAACCTTACAAGTATGATAAAAACAAACTGAAAAAATATATGTACAGTTTGTTTTTATGTTCTTGAGTAGCATGCACTAAAATAAATGTTCACTTCAGGCTCAAATAACATTCGCGGTTCTGTTTTAGGGGTTATGCCGCGAAATCCACTTTTCTTTTGGCGGATAATTATTTATACCATGTTCGAAATGTTAAACAAATTAAAAAAAAAACAATTAAGACTTCTGATTTAATTAACCACTAATGTAATACCATTATCCAATTATAATTGAGGATAATTTGTCCATTACGTTTGTGTAATTAAGGAAACCAGAATCCAGTACAGTGCTAATAGAAAAGTTTCACCATTGTGGAAGACATTTATTTTTAATAAATAATTTTGCAAAAAAAAAAAAAAAAAAAAATTCTCTTTTCACTCTTTTTCATAATGGAAACTAAGACGAGTCAAAAACAGCACCTCACAGGTCTCAGCTAATCGAACCACTGGCTATTCAGGAAGTCCCTGCTACTGTTAGAATACACGAGTCTTGGACTTGACACTAAACATTTTATAAAGTTTAAAAATCTAACAAACCGAAAGTGAACATGACAGAGATTAAAAAGTGTGTGTACCCTCTTGGTCTTGGGAAAGAAAGCGAGCCACTTTTCCTTCTCTGTGCCGAGTCCTGGGAAAACTTTGGAGTCTCTGAGTTTAATCCCGGTGTGCCGCAGGTAGAGCGTGATCGCTGATGCTAGCGAGGAACTAAACAAAAGTTCTTATTAAAAATAAACAAAAATCAAGTTACTTGCTATGCAGAGATGAGTAAACAACGTACGGTCCTACCTTCTCTCCTCTTCGTGCTTTGAGCTGTGAATAAAACAAAAGATGCCAAAGGTTATATCTTTTACTACCATCACAAAACACGCAGCAGTCGAGTTCTCAGCAACGTCTCGCTCACTCCGGACGCTTTATTCAATCACTTTTTCCACCCTAACACTTCTGCCTTTTCCCTCAATTCTCCATCAGCTGGCTCAAACCCGTGAAGAGTCATGTGGCCCTGTATGCATATATCTTGGCAACTGACCTGATGTCCATGTATCGGACGTCATGTGATTGCAAGCTGAGGAGTGTTTACTAGCCGTGACCTTCGTACCTCCATATTGTAATTTGCTTGTTCCTGACACCTTGTTCGAGTTTAAAGCTTGTCCTCATTTCACAGAGTTTTATTACACTGCACTGTTCCTCACTCGCTCTCTTCTCTCTCGCTCTCTCTCTCCTCCTTGAATCACCACCTTATCGTGGTGGAGGGGTTTGCGTGTCCTAATGATCCTAACAGCTATGCTGTTGGGGGCATTATGCTCCTGGTAGGGTCCTCCAAGGCAAACAGGTCTGAGGTGAAGGTCCAGAAAAAATCACAGTTTAAAAGACCATACGAGAAAAGAACAAACAAGGACACAGTTGCCCTTGATCAGAACTTCCCTCATTCAACCTATGGATCAGAGGGTTATTCGGGCCTTCAAGGCCCTCTACACAAGATCCACAATGCAGGGCCTCATCTCATCAATCGACGAGGACAACCAGCACTTCAGCATCAAAGAGTATTGGCACTCGTACAACATTGCCACATGTCTGACAAACATCCAGAATGCCATCAGTGATATGAAGGAAAAAAAACATTATTTCAAGCTGGAAAAATTTGTGGCCTAAAAAAAAAAAAAAAAAAAAAAAAAAATTGATCATCACTCAGCCGTAGATAAGGCCGTGAAGCTGGCTCGGTGGGTAACCACTGAAGGCTTCTCAGACATGACGACGGAGGACATCAACACACTGCCAGAGCGCCACTCAACCCCCCTAACTGATGAGGACCTCATCAAAATGACCAAATCGGGGAGTGAGGAAGAAGAGGCAGGGGACGACAATGAGGATGAAGAGCGTGGTCTAACTTTGAGAAATCTGCAAGAGATTTTCAATATGGCACACAGTTTGCAACAAAGGGTCCAGGAGATTGATAACATGGTCAGAGCCATCGAATTTGGCAATCGTCTTGACGGTGTCATGTCCTTGTACAAAAAAAGAAACCGCAGTCACAACTCCCCATCACCATGTTCCTTATGCGCCGAAAACCTCCCACAGAAGTTTCTCCTGCTGCCTCTACACCGAGTCCTGCTCCTACCGCGCCTCCCGCTGCCCCTTTGACTTCCAATCGATGATTCAATACCTCTCGAATCTGACGAAGAGGAATGACCGGACTTGCAATAACCATCATCTTCATCATTTTCACTTCATCTTCATCATACTGCACAGGTCTCTCGTCATCGTCGGAGAAGAGCTATTCTCAGAGGTGAGTACAATACTTAAAAGTATTTATACTGTACTACTTATAAATATACATAGTTTTTATACTTATAAATATCTATATAAATTCTATTTAAATATTACTGTAATATATTACAGTATTTATATTTGCATATAACTAACGTTTAATATACGTTTAATATACACGTCTTGATATTGTATAGATGCTAAAACATATGCGTGTGGTAGAAATGAGAGGGGCGTTCCTACTTCGCGGTTTTTCAAATACCGCGGCCAGGTCTGGTCTACATTGTGGGGCCGGTGGTGTAGTGGTTAGGGTGCTGTGCTCATGATCGGGAGGTGGCGAGTTCGAATCCCACCGAGACCCTCACTGTGCTAAGACCCCTGGGCAAGGTCTCAACCACAAGTGTGCCTCTGTTCACCCAGCAGTATAAATAGGTACCAGTAGAATCTACTGGGAAAGTAACCTGTGATGGACTAGCGTCCTGTCCCGGGGGAGTTGAACTCCTGGTTGCTTCACGCTATGGAAACCAGGAATAAGTACCAGCCTGATGAGACACTAGGCTCGGGTGTAAAAACCCAACAGACTTTGCCTTTGCCTGGTCTACATTATCCGCGATATTCAAGGGATGACTGTATACACACACACACACACACACACACACACACACACACTACATATACAATATATTATTCACCTCAGGCTGAGGTGACCGACATCCACCTCACTTTCACCGGGTAATTATTATTAAGTAATTACTAAAAGCGAGGATACATTTTCCTTCATGTTGTTGCACTGGTGATTTATTGGACTTCGACTTCTATAAAAACGAGGAACACAGAATTACGAGGCGCGGACCCAAAAATACTGTAGTTACTACATGCACGGCTAAACAAGAAGATTAAGACTTTCTTTTTTTTTTTTTTTGGAGTGGTTGACTTCTCCTTGACTGTATAGTAAGACAAGCACGCCCTAGTGCAAGATGCGCGAAAATAAATAAATAAAAAGAGTCGGCAGTGAGGTCAAGGCAAAATTGATGATGTGTCGTTTTAAGAGTTCTGCTTTCAGCATCCGCTATTTTACTCAGTGTTTCACAGCTAGCAAATTAAGAAACCTACACATTGTGATACATATTATGTCACAACATAAATATACTATGAAATGCCTAAAAAATGATATTTACTGCACTTACAAAAAATATTTTGGTATTATATCTTTAAAGAATAATTATCTGCATTAAATATATTTAAATAAAAGCCAGTCTGTAGGTTTTCAAATCGACACCAATATCTTTTAAAAAGATAAAATTGTCCTTACAGCAGTTCCCACAGCGCTGTGATTTGTCTGTCCACCACCTGCCTCTCTTTCGCCGGGTCTCCGTCCAACTGATGAAGATCACTCTCTCCGAACAACGTGCCCAGCCCCATCAGCTGCTTATTCCTACATCACAGTGCAGTAATTACATAAGTATATTATTACATGTTATTAATAGCCAGGAATCAGACCACATGACAGCACAGATCTCATCTGAGATTCAATCGGGATTTAAACTGTTCAGTGCTGCGTTCACTCTTTAAAGCATTTAATTAAAAAACAAAACAAACAAACAAACAACAAAAAAACTAAATGGAATGTAGCATTCCAGAGGAACCGGTGCATTTTCGGAAGTGATGTCAGCGGTGTCGCTGTGTGTATTGTACCTGTAGTCCTGGATTTGGTCCTGGATCTCTGGAAGCACCTGCTGCTGGAGCTCGGACAGCGGACCTCTGATGTCCTCCTGAGCATGGAGACGATTCTCTGTACACAAACACCACCACCGAAACCTCACAGGCGTTTATCTACAGTACTGTACTGTACTACATCTTCAATTTCAAGCACAGAGCAGCAGCGCTTACCTATATCTGTCAGATACTCCTCTCTCACTTTAATCTTCAGCGGCTGCAGAGAGGGAGACAGGAGGAGAGAGTGAGTTTGAGAGACCAAGAGTGAGAGTTATAGAGACGGAGAGAGGAAAAGAGAGGGGTGAGAATGAAGGGAAGTGAGGTAGAGATTGAGACAGGGAGAAAGAGACAATGTGTAAGAGTGAGCAAGAAGGAGACAGAATGAGAAAGAGAAAGCGTGTGAGACAGAGACTGAGTGTGAGAATGTGAGGGAGAGAGAGAGGGTGAAAGAGTGATTGGGAGAATGCGAGTGAGCGAGATAGAGAGAGAGAGAGAGAGAGTGAGTGAGTGAGTGTGAGAGACAGAGTGAGTGTATGTGTGTGTGTGTGAGAGAGAGAGAAAGAAAGTGTATGAGAGAGTGAGGGGAAAGAAAGTGTGAGAGAGACAGAGAGTGAGAGAGTGTGAGTATGTGACAATATGAGTGAGAGTGATTTTAGTGTATACGGTGGTGACATTAGGAAATCATCTCTCAGTGGGGATCAGTTCAGGGTGTTCTGCAGTACAGCAGAGTTCATTTCAATCTCTGTTCGATTTCACCTCAAGCCTGAAGGTGATGATTTATCTTCTCATAAGCCCTCCTCCCTAACTGTCAATCACACCGCACACTCCTTAGCACTTTCTCTTGCACTTTCTCACAGACTTTCCCCAAACGTAGGATCAGAGATTTCTCACTATGTGGCATCAACCGCCAGAACTAGAGGATGTGGATCCGTTTTCATTTACATACCGTTCTGTGTCTCCGTCTGTGATTCTCTCACCATAAACCAGAGTCACTGGGGATGACGACGTGAAACCTCAGTGTGGTTTATGTGGGAGGTGTTCAGTATAATTACACGCTCCGGGTACCAGGTGGAGGTCAGGAAGTGATTGGTTGGTTTGTGTATCTAAACATTTGAATTGTTGGCTACCGCTGCGGTTTGCAACGTTATGCAAATAAAAGTCACTATAAACCCCACCCCCCACCATTTTCTCCCGAATTTATTCAATTTAGTTGGAACCAATTCCCACCCATCAGGCATCACCTTCCATATCACACACTCACAACCGACCAGGGAGGGGCGAAATCATGCACATGCCCACTCTGACATGCAATGCTAGCCACCTGCCTTTTTTCAAACTGCTGCGCATGCATATTTGGTTGCGGTCTAATACATTCAGAGGTGTACGCCCCCTTGTACGAATGATCTCCCAGACATCCATGATTGGCTAGTGATCGCCATGAATGACAGAAAAGTGAGTATGTGCCACCCCTCCCTCCCATGAAAGCTCAGCCAATTAGCTCCCGTGGACTTCCAGTTACAGATGACTGTCATTAACCTGGATTCGAACTTGTGATCTCTGGGTTAATAGTCACAACTCCTCGATGCACCACTTGGGAGCCCACAACACAGATTTTCACCAAACTTGAAATTATGGAGGTGCCCCACGCATGGGATCATACAAACCAGATTCCAAAAAAATTGGGACACTATACAAATTATGAAAAAATAAAACTGAATGCAATGATGTGGAAGTGCCAAATTTCATCAAATTACAATCCTGTTTGTAAACAAAAAGCTTGAAATATAAAAAAATATTTATTTTTCACGGGGAAAAACGTTGGGCCGACACTAACCAGGGGAGGATATTTCATAATAACTATGCCGAGTTAAAATAATAATTATAATAATCTATTCGTACCTGGTAGAGATGTCTTCAATTCCCCGAGTGCCACTTCAGTTGTGTGCACCGCTGGTTGTTGAATGCTATGTTGCTAGCTAGCTAACGTTATCTCTCACTCTTACACGTGCCTCATGTCTTTTTTCCCCTCAGTATTATTGGTGTTCTGACTCGTGGGCGTGTCCTAAATATAGATTAGGCAGCAAAATATATTTATTGCGCACGGTTCTGCCAGTGACAGAGTTTATAAATTCCATGTTAAATCATTTAATGTTGGTCCAAGCCAACAGGCTCCACGTTCACGAGGACGTACACTCACCGCATCAGGATCCAAGAAGTGAGAACAAATCTGAGGTGCAATGGCACGGGCGTCTTTAGGACTCGAACCCAGGTACGCCTCCACAGAGAGATAGAAAAGCTATATAAAAAAAATGGGGGAAAAAAGGAAAAAAAAAAAAAAAGAAAAAAAATGTTATTAAATTATTATTACTATAAACACATCTATATCAATCAGATGGTGACATTACACCCAGTGATCAATCATGTGACGTGTTGTTTTTATGCAATAGTGCCAAATCAAAGAGAACAAAGTAAAAGATAATCTGGGACGAACCAGTGGGTTTGGGTCCAGCAGCTGGCTGAAGATATATTTAATAAAAACAATCATGTGAGCAGGACGGGTCTTTAACATCTCGATGTCCTGAAATGGCCCGTCCATCTAAACACACACACACGCATACACACACGCACACACACAGAGAGGCTGAGAGACACTGAGATTATGTCATGTGGTTAGTGAGGTTTTTATTGACTTTTCTTTTGACTGCATTGTTAAATATTTGTATTGTGTTTATTTCTGTATTTAAGTTGTATGTAAGCTTAAGCAATACAAATGTTAATATTTGTCATGTCAATAAAGCAACCTTTGAATTGAACTGACAGAGAGAGTGAGAAGTAGATCACATAGCCATACACACAGATAGAGGGGTTCACAGAAAGAGAGACAGACATTCAGACAGACACAGAGGCACTGAGAGAGAGAGAGCAAAATAGACATATATAATGAGACACAGGCGGGAGAGCGAGCGAGAGACACTTGCAGAGAGAGAGAGAGAGAGAGAGAGGGACAGGCATACAGACTGAGAAAGATAAGTGGAAGAGACTGACACACAAAGAAGGACAGACAATCACAGAGAAAGAGAGATGTATGGGGAAGAGAGAGAGACAGACATACAGAAGAAATCACACAGGGAGAGAGAGAGAGACAAACAGACAGAAAGAGAAAGACAGACAATCACAGAGAGAGAGAGCAAGAGAGAGAATGTGTAGAAAAGTCATTGATTTGTTCTTGTTTAATAAATAAAAGTTGATCATCAGGAGGTTGTGCAGAACTCACGAGCGAAGGACTCATATATCCATCATAATCATCTTCATCCTCCTCTGGGCCGATGATCTGCGCCTTCCCAACCTACAATCACACCATTACAGATCCTCCAGTCAGGGAGGGATACAGAACACTTAAAGCGAGAGAGACAGACCAGGATAATACCCCGAGAGTTCATGGCACCGCAAACACCGCAACCCGACACCTCTAAAAGTAACGGGACAGCCGGGCCAATTCATTAAGAGACTCGAGTAAAAGATCAAAGGATGACAGATCAGAGTTTAAGCTTTTATTCCGACATGCACTTCAAAATTTTTCTTTGAATTTCGTTAAACATTCTGTTCCAGTATTTTTCTTGCTTGAGTGTTTTGATTAAATGTGTTTTGTTGTTGATGATTTGGTTGCATTACAGCGTGACTTGCTTATAATAACCGCATCTCCCGCCCTCCCTCCCTCCATCCCTCCCTCTCTCACACAAACACAATCTGGTTCTGGCTTAAGTGCAGAGCACAAAGAAATTATTTGGCGTTGCTGCTCCAATACTTCTGAAGGGGGCAGTATAGAATCCAGAGTGAGACCACATCATTCAGCCAACATGCGTCAGCTGAGCAGCTACATTTGTCACATTCAACTTAAATTCCTTTAAATGAAATGGGATGTGTGTTTGTGTGTGTCTCACTGATTCGAGCGTGCCAGAGCCTTGTCTGCTGTGTTGAAGAGTCCTGAATGATGAGGACGGAGAGGAGAACGGGCTCTCGCATATCTGAGACTGAGACAGAGAAAGGACAGAGGCGTACAGTAACATCACTAACATCATGACAGCCATTAGGCAGAATACTGAAACACAATCCCACTGATGTCAGCACACACACACACACACACACACACACACACACACACACAATATTGTGTACAGATCATTTGTCATCGTAATGATGTTCCTCATGATGCAGGTCTTCCTCACTATATTTCAAACTTAAGTTACACATCATATCACAAGTACAGTCTTCGAAAAAAAAACCCCCAAAAAACATTAAAACTCATCAACATTCAGCTAAAAACAATACAACAGGGAACACACACTTTAGACCCCACTATGTGAGACCCCTGGAAACTGATACAGCCACACACAGAGTGCATCATCACAGAAGAGTATAGATGGATTAAGGTTAGCCGTGGAATGTCCTGTACACGTGGATGAAGACATTGCATCACAATTATTTCTTATATCAGGCCAAGTGTGTACGGTTTCTAAATCAGAGGACCCCAACCCTGACCCTGGAGGACTCCTGCCCTACACGTACGAGTGTTTTTCCCCTGAACCAATTATGCCCACTTTAAGTCGTGAAAATCTGTTCATAGTTTGAGTTAAATATGCAAATCAATGTTCCTCAATCTTCCTCAATGTTCCTCAATGTTCATCAATGTTCCTCAATGTTCCTCAATGTTCCTCAATGTTCCTCAATGTTCAAAGCCCCTGTTCTAAACAACCGGCAGCAAAAATTAAATAAATAAAAATAAAACATGGCCCAGAGGGGAAAATACATCACAAATGGGTGAAAGAAACTCAAATAAAAGTGGAATTTATTTTTTTATTAAAATTTTTAAAGAACTTTATGATTAAAAATACACCATACAGACACTTGACCATCAAATCCATATGTCGATTCTTCCCAAAGTTGAAATCCCACAGCTATACAGATGTCTTTGTCTCCTATTGGGTTACAGTTTCCCTCCATTACAACTAAGAGACTAGAACCTGTTCTAGCTGGACTGTCCCCCTCGTGCACAGTGAGTTCCATTAAGACATTTCTATCCGAGATCATGTTGGAGAACATGAGTCGCTTGCTCAGCGCATGGACCTCGACCCCACTCAACACGTATGAAATGAACTAGAATGCCAACTGCCCCTCCTGACATCAGTGCCTGACCTTAATAACACCGGCGCATGAAAGTTCACAAATCGCAACAGCCCACACGCAAAAATTTAGTGGAGAGCCTTCCGGGAACAGACAAATTTATTATAACAGCAAAGACGAATGAAACCTAGAGACCAGCCAACCTGAACCACATCAGGCTTATCGGTCAATGTCCAAAAACTTTTGTCCAGGTAGTGTAGATGTACCAGATTGTAGATATTTGCACATTTGGAAAATAATTGGAAAATTAAAAAATAATAATAAACGGTATGGTTTAGTGAGTTCATGATACGAGTTTAGTGCTCGGTGAAATAACCTATAATAATAATAATAATTTAATTTTCTGAACTGCTGAATGCTAATTAGGGCTGCAGGGAGGCTGGCACCTATCTCAGTCAACTTTGGGAGACAGCTCGCCAAGCCATCGCAGGGTAAATAATAATAATAATACGGACTCTAAACCTACTGTGTATCTAAACTCATCTATTGAGGTGAGAAGGATGTGAAATGATTAACACGGTACTGATAATGGTTATACATTATAGCACCATATTTCCCCGTCACTCATCCACAGCACGGATTGTTTCTGCTGAAATTCTTATGAGGAAAAACACACACGACGCTCTGAAAAGATGATTTTGATTCGACGGTGAACTGGTGGAGCCAGAACGCTAAATTAGTGGTGGAACATGATACAGCAGGAATTTGGAAGATAAGCACAGGTCAGGTGCAGACACACACACACACACACACACACACACACACACACACACACACACACACAATAAGAGTTCACTTGAATGGGATCATCGTCTCACCTTCAACACTATGATCATGTTTTCTTGTTGATGTTTATCTTATTCTTACAGACAGGACAAGCAGGGACCCCCACCCTCCCTCCCTCCCTCTCACTCACACACACACACACACACACACACACACACACACACACACACTATGAGGAAACGCAGGGTTTTTTAAATAATTAAAATAATCCTTACTTCATTTTCCCCTTCACCCACATCTATGGACAACCGACCTGCCCAAACACAAAACAAAATAAAAGGAACATTACAAAACACATCTTTACAAACATCTGTAATTTGATTTGTTTATCAAGAATCCACAGGCAACAGTGCAGAGGAAAATCGGACCCCAGATGAGCTGGACAACAGCCCACATTCACCTCAGACTCAATCAGAGCTGCCAGTTAGTGAACATGAGCCGTGTTTACTTTCTGCTTGTGAGGTCACAAGCGACAGCTGTGCATTCATTCATATTGTTCGGTCTACACATTAACCGTCCTGTAAACAAATGAAAACTTAATAATGCGTGTTTGATTTTTCCATTCTCAATGATCATACAGTGGACATGGAGACTGCTTTAAAAACACAAAGACAGAAATAATAAAAAAATAAAAAAAGGGGAGACGTTGTGTATTTTCAACTTTGTTGACAAATATTGTTAGTGTTGAACAGCCATGTGAGATGACGTCAAAGTTTTAAACTTCGCGGTTTGCGCATGTTTAATTGTCGCGCTTTGCTGTTTTCGATGAGAATTGTTTTTGGCAACAATGGCATGTCACAGCTTACTATTCATTCTGAACAGCTCCAAGTCCCTCCCACATACTCATTCTGCCTTGCAGCACATTGAAAGAAAAATTCTCATTTTAGAAAGGCAGCCAATCAGCATAGAGTAAGCACAGAAAACATAAAGCCAAACAGACCGTTCAGCACAAACTCCGAGTCGGTGTTTCGGGGGATGAGGGGAAGCAGGTTCCTCAAGAACAGTGGAGGTTTTTTTTGTGGCTCATATAAAAAGGCCTGAAAATTATAGACTGTTGTGACTGTGCTCACCCAACAAAAAACTAAAAGAAGTGCAGCTTCCCGAATATTGACAAATATCCAAGTTCATCAACAAGTAACTCTGTTTTACTTGTAAAAATTCCCAATTTCACTTAAGATTTTTTTTTAGATGTAATATTTTGATTATTTTTAGATATTTGTTTTGTTTCTGGAATGCATTTTTTTTTTCAATACACACGAGCAACAGCTGTGACAGCAATGCTTCAATCCATCTCTGTACCAAATGCATCAGGTATCCCAAAATCATAAGCACACAGCACACATGCATGTAAATATTTCTATATCATTGCAGAATTTATATCTATTTTATTTTCCTGCTTTTATTGAAAGTTTCTTTAAATCTCTAAAAAATAAAGCTGTAGCATTGCTCTTATATTACCAGCACTATGGTTATAAAAAAGCATGTATGAATCACCTCCAGTATTTGTATTAATTGAGGGCTGGAATGAGCACAGGGTAGCGTTTTGGTGCACACACACACACACACACACACACACACACACACACACAGTAGGGCAAAACTTTGACACAAACCTTCTCCAGCAGTCATGTAGTTGCTTGCTGTTTCTGAGCGAGTTCCATCCTGCAAAAATCAAAACAGCACTTCCAGCACCGGTCTCAGACACTCATGAAGGGCAAAAGTAAATACACAACACTTTCATCATCATCAACAACAACTGCTACTATTCCTCCTCCTCATCCTCAAAAAGCTCCCGCACTCAGAGAAGCAGTTCTTACCAGATCTTTCTGTATTTTGACTCGGACTTGATTAGCGCGCCTCTTTGCGCTCTCTATCCTCTCCTCCAGAGAGGACGACGGGTTGCGAGACTGTTCCTCCAGCAGGCCCTGCAGAGTGGAGTGAGTATTGAGGAGCAAGACGGCTTGTACGGCATCTCAGTGAAATAAAATCCACTTCAAACAAAAATAACCTCCACAATTTAACAATATGAAACCAATACGCGCGTGATACCTGCAGCTCCGCCTCTTCCTGTTCCAGCATCTTTTTCAGGATCTGTGTGGCATGCTTTTGGACTTCTGGGTCCTGGATGGATGGAAGAAGAAAAAACAAAAATTAAAAAAAGCAGCACAACGCTGTCATTCTTATCGTTCACTCATTTGCAGAATCAGTTATTCCGAATATTGATGTCACAGGGAGGTTGGAGCCCATCTCAGCCAACACTCACCGAAGGCAGGTTGCACACTGAACAACTAACCAGACCATCACAGGGTAATACACATTCAACCATTCATGATCACAATCACAACTCGGGGCAAATTGGCACAACCAGTCAGCCTAGAGCGCATGTCTTTGGACTGTGGGAGGAAACCAGAGTACCAGGAGGAAACCAAAGGAAGCATGGAGAGAACATGCAAACTTCACGCAGAACCTTCTTGCTTTACAAAACACTACTCCACCATGCCGCCCAATGAAATACTTGTATCATGCTAATATATGCTACCCGGGTTTGGTGTGATTTGATTGGTTCACTATCACTATCTAGCACGTCGAATAATTAATAATGATGCACTGAAGGAAAGGTGGATGTTTTAGCATAACCTGGGGGGGGGGTTTCCCCCAAATATTTTCACTACTACAGATGCAGAGCAAGTGAGCACCATGTGCTCCAAACAGAACCAAGAACTATGGTAGACATCTAATGGCGTCTATTTTAATGTATTCAACATTACAATACATGCCCCATACAGAGACACAAGAAAACAACCAAAACAAGATTCTAATTTATTTTTACAATTAATCACATGATGATGCTGATGTCACCTGCTCCAATTGACAGCAACAAACCGAGTGTCTGCATTTGGATTCAAGAATTATTCATTCGGAATAAAGTTCAATAAACCCGAGTGCAGACCAATAAGATCATGTTATTCTCAAGCTTGTAGTGAAAACCTAAAAATAAACCAGAATAAATCTCCCTCTAGCTTGCCTCAGGCTCAGGAGATATGGCTATATAGTCCCAAACCGTGAACTCGGTGGTATCCGCTATGCTACTGATATGTCGTTTATATCAGTGGTTCCCAACCCCTGTGCCACAGACCGGTTCCGATTTGTGGCTCAATTAGTCCCGCGGTGCACGAGAAATAATTATTCACGTTTTATTTATTATCCGAGTCTGAACGATCTTTCATTTTTGAAAAAGCTTTTATTTTGAAAAATGACCAGATTCTCTCGGTCACATGTCGGTCATTTGAGCGCTAAAATGTAACCCACCAGGGGACGACGTGAGAACAGAAGCGAGTTGGATGTGTTTCAAACATTAGCGGGGATTTTGGGTGAGACTGAGCTGGAGCCTTCATTGTCAAAGCTGATGCACGATCACCTGTCTTTTGTTTTATTTATTTTTTTTTATATATATATATATAAAGAGTTTGAGCTCTACCTCCCAACCAACTTTATTTCAGCTGTTGTATAATAACATTCATGTAGTGCTTATTATTATTATTATATTAATAATAATAATGTTGTGTGGGTATATTTACATAATATTCATTCATTTCTGAACCGCTTAATCCTAACTAGGGTCGTGGAGAGGCTGGTGCACATCCCAGCCGAGTCCGAGCGAGGGCAGGCACAATGTTACGAGGAAACTGCTAATAAAGTTGCATACAAGCACACAATGGATTCACGTGTATTATATTTACAATATACACAACCTACCCCCCCCCCCCAATTCCGCAGTAAAATCGTCAAGTGTTGACCGGTCCGCGGTGATTAAAAGGTTGGGGACCCCTGCTTTATATCCTAGTACAGAGCAGCTTTTCAGCCAAGCCAATCATTTCCTGTGCTGCACTAAATATACCACACACCATCTCCACCCAGGTAAACAATGTGTTTACTGTTGGTCGTGGGTCTTTTAAACAGTCCAAGCGAAGATAAAGTGCTACCTGGGGAATAACCGCTTTAAAGTGATTGATACGGACATCTTAATAGGATGTTAAGGACAGACGTTATTTTCGAACTGGCTTGAGGCTCGCTACATATTGATCCATGTCGTCCTATCTGTGTGTGATGTATTAGAATCGTGCCTTCGACAAGCTGGTTGCTGTTTGAGTTGCTCAGTATCTGCTGATCTTCTGGGATTTACACTCACACACAGACAGACACACGTGATAACCACTCGATACATCCACAGTGAGCAGAAAAGCATCTTATCTTTACATCATGTAGCCATAACTGTTCCAACTAATCGAACACCGCTACAGCGACTGGACACTCTGATACACCCCGACACACCTGTAGCGGTTTGGGGCCGGTGATTCTCTGCGTTGGAGTACCGATTCCTGAAGCAGGCAAAGGTGGGGGTGGAGGGGGTGGGGTTTCATCCCCCAGTGGCATCCTGTGATTGGCTGGGAGATCAGATGGGAGGGGCTGAAGAGGGACAGAGGCTACTGATGGAGGTGGGCCTTGGAGTGTCAACGCCACGTACGTTCCAGCTATAACAGAGAGATAGAGAGATAGAGAGAGAGAGAGAGAGAGAGACAAAGATCATGAGGTCATGATACAGCTCACCTCAAACACGATGTGTAATGTCTTTGCACTCACACTTAATCATCTTCACTACTTCCTGATGAGACATGGAGGACACTAACGAGCCATTGACCTGTGAGACGAGACGTCACATGAGGTAAAGCTTTACAAGTTACACGCCCGTGAAAGCAAAACAGTAATCAGAAGTACTGTACCTTAATGATCCGGTCTCCTTCCTGCACGCCGGCCTTTACCGCTGCTCCGCCTGTATAACACAAGAGACACAATGAAGAGACATGTTTTCAGAAACATCAACACACACCCTTCAGTTATAATTTACATCTTGTACACCACTGTATGTAACCAGTGCGTGTTGTGAGCCGATACCTGGACGAACATTCTGCACCAGTTTAATTCTCTCCCCACACACGGTGAAGCCGAAGCCCAGACTGTCCTTCTGTACGATCACACATCTATGCACCAGACCTGCAGCTGGAAAGAGTGACAACAGGACATCGGGAACAACGAAGAGTGACGACAAAGCACAGCATTCCTGATTCTGATACTTCCTCCATCCACTAGATGGTGCTCTTATATTATAAAGTCAAACATTACACGTTATATTCCACTCCGAAGAAAAGCACTATTTACTCTCTTATACATACAATAGCTCATTAACGGCCAATGACTGGCTAGAGTCACTATGGTTGTCAGTCAAATATGTAGAGTACTCAATCCTTACTCTCCGATGAGAATCACGTTCTTGGACTTTCTGCATCGTCAGGACCATGGCAGAATTCATGTGAGGGACACCGCTCTTTTATGTAACTCGGGTCACTGCTAAAACACGTCTGTGATATGTCTGGTGTTTAGTTTGTGGGACATTACCTGCACCGTCAGACGGGAACTCGGAGAAGGAGTCTCTCTGCTGGCCGAGAGAGGACTTCGAGTCTCCCAGCGTCAAACTGCTCAACCTTAAAAGAACGATAAAGCAGGAAAGTGTATTAGTTATTAGTGCCAATTCTAGACAGCTGGCTCATCATCATCATGGCTCATGAGCTGCAAGGATAAAAGGGGGCAAGGGAGAGAAGGACGTGCTGAAAGATGAGCCGAGAGTAAAGAGATAAGGCAAAGACATGACAATGAACGAGGGATAAAGATTTCCAGGTGAGACTTGGAGGAAGCACATGGAGACATTCCTTGCTTGGTTTTGGGGGCAGGCATTGAATAAATAAATAAAAGTGCAGGGAGCAGAAAAAACTTGACCGACTGTTATACTATGAGCATTGTTTACAAAATACTGCGCACTTGTCTGCCATGGGTGTAGCTTCCTGTGTAATCTATTACTTTTCACCAGATCATTTTGGGACTTTCCTTGTAATGTGGTGGTGATAATAAGGTGATATCGGAGATCGTCGAGAGGAGAAAATCAACACGTCGCTAATGCAAGTCGATACGATCAGCGGCAAACAATCAACAAGCATACTGATAATGATGTATAGACATTTGTAACCACCAGGGGGCGCCTTGTTTGATTTATAACTAAATAATGGCGCCTCATACAAAGTCCAGTTGAAATCACATCACACTAGTGTGAAGCCTTCACACATCGCCATGTAATAAATAATTTATTTTGAGGAAGTTTCACTTTCGGTTGCGTTCGCTTATCCAGGTGCATCTCCACTGCGCATGCAAATGTTATACATGCTTTAGTTCACCACAGTTAAACGTGTCTTTAAACTCAGAATTTGAAGCTATAAAAGGTTATCTTTACAACATACATGAGGAAAGTCCCGCGTATGATGCGGCAAGATAACTCACATCTGATAGAGAAACAACACTTTCCATAAACAAACAGGTGGTGTTGTTTTTTTCAGGAAAAAAAAACAAGTTATAAATCCACCTAATGTTTTTAATTAATCATTTAATTGTTTCAAATCTGACTCCCTGCACCTTCAAGCAACAAGGAGAGGCAGAATATCCGACAACTCACCAAGCAGCGAACGGACTAAGAAGAGGCATGAATGACAGAGAGAAAGAAGAGTGAGGCTACAACACAAAACACACAGCAAGACAAGAAAACAGGGCTGGGTGAAATCGACAATAAATAATAATTACTATACATACACACACACACACACACACACACACACACACACACACACACACACGACACGACACGGCCGCAATCCGAGCATGTCAAGTGTTGAAGTAGTTCCCTCGACATTCCATGTTTTCAGTGACATCAAGCTCCCATTCGGTGCATAATTTGTTCATTCATTCATTTTCTGAATTGTTTACGTAATCCTAATTAGGGTCGCAGGGAGACTAGCGCCCATCCCAGCCGAATCCGGGCGAGGGCAGAGTACTCCCTAGACAGCTTGTCAGACTATCGCAGGGCAGAAACACGCTGACCGCTATGCAGCTCCTTTTGTTGAAAGTCAGTAATGGTTCTTTTACATGAACCTCCCACCATAGACAGTGAGAGACATGGCCAGGTGAAGTGTAGAATATGGACCCCTTGGAAATATGGACCCCTTGGAAATATGGACCTGGGGTCTATTTTCCGCAACGGAATATGGACCCGGGGGCCCTTATTCCGCTGCGGAAAATGGACCCCCTACAAATTTAGGGAAAGATTACATTTTTTCACCACCAGCCTCCGTTACAAGGTTGGCAATGTTGTGCGAATGCTATGAAGATAAAGCCATACCTCATGGCGAAGAGGCGACTCAACCTTCCACAGCTCGCCAGAGTTACCAGATTCTACCTGCCCTCCATCTACACCACCACCACCAGCATCTGCTTCAGCTAGCCCTTCACCTTCTGCTGACTGCACAGAGACTGGTTTCACTTTGGCCCCACCACTGAAATTCAACCCAGTTGATGCTCAGTGGCAGTCTGAGCATGCCAAAGTCCTTATAGAGTTCAGGGTCCGTAAGTAGCTCCCACTATCACCAATGAGCAGACCATAAGTCATGAAGAAGAGCCAGTCAACACCATTGCCATGTGTGGTGATGGTAACTGTTTCTTACGGACCATCTCCTACTTCCTCACAAGTATCAAGACAAACCACAGCATTCTCCGGGCCCTCACCATCCAGTACATGAAGGGGAACAACACCATGTTCAGCAGCCTTGCAGCACAGGAAAATTATCCAGATGTCAGCAACATCGCACAAGCCGGAGAGTACGCCACAGAAATAAAAATACTTGCTGTAGCCAGCCTACTTGCCACACCCATCTGGACTTACTCACCCTTTGGGAAGGAACGCAGGTGGCAGTGTAACGCACTACTGTCTGGCATAGGTTCACCTTGTGCTGCTTCAACAAAAGCGATGGTTGTGAAGAACATGTCTGAACATTTTGAGCCTGTTCTAACTGTTTGACTGCCAAAATTATTTGTAAATGTATCGGCAGTTACCAGGGTTCAGATAGATAACATTCATTATAGCTAATTGGCTCGAACATGCTCAAAATTTTTCTAGTTGTTTTAGTTTTTTTTATATAGCCATGTGCCATTCAGTGTGATATTTCATCATAATTATCTCTGTGATATTGTTAGATTTTTTGGAAGACATGAAGGTCGTTGGAGTCAGAAAAGAAGATGCAGAGGACAGGGTGAGATGGAGGCGGATGATTTGCTGTGGCGACCCCTGAAGGGAGTAGCCGAAAGTAAAGGAAGAAGATATTGTTAGATTTTTAATATATATCGTATTCAACATAAGCGCCCTAGTCCAATAAGCCCCTCCCATGCCCACCCCCAAGGTTTTTGATCTTACGTCTAATAACCGCCCATGTGTACTAGGAGTAAAATCGTACATCAAACTTACCAATTTTATTCGATCAGTCTCTGTAACAGTAAAATGAGGCGTTCACTGCCTGTAAAAGTGAGTTTACACGGTATTTCAAGACCCCCTGCTACTGGGAAATGTCTATAATGTTCATCAGTAACAACACATTTGATCATTCCACTGTGCTTTTAAAAAACAGGAAAATATTTTGTTCTCTTGGTAAATGTCCGACAACCGACAAACCATTAAAAACTGCTACAGCAAAACTATGGGATGCTGTGAATGAACGGAGCGATGAGCCAGATATGGATCTATCAGAAAGTGACGAACATTTTTCACCCAATTCTCCTGCTCACTATCTTCATAAATTTAAAGCCATTCCTGACCATGTGCTTTTGTTCATGTTCGTGTTGATTGGTTCAATGTGCCATGTGCTAAAGTTGACATTCGTGTTGATTGGCTCGATTTTTCTTCCGGGAAAATGTTTAAAGGAACAGCACCAGGAGGGAAAAATAAAAGTCTGTGGGCTTTTTACACCCAAGCCATAGTGGCTCTTCAGGCCGGTGCTTATCCCCAGTTTCTGTAGAGTGAAGCTACAGAAGAAGAGTTCAACTCCTCCTGGATGGGACACTAGTCCATCGCAGATTACCTTCCCAGTATATTTTTACTGGTAACCACTTATACTCCCCTCCTTGAATCGCCACCTTATCGTGGTGGAGGGGTTTGCGTGACCTAATGATCCTAGGAGCTATGTTGTCGGGGGCAAATGCCCCTGGTAGGGTCACCCAAGGCAAACAGGTCCGGGGTGAAGGTCCAGACAAAGTGCGATTCAAAACAAACCCCTAAAGACACGAGACAACAAAAAGAAGCAGTCTCCCTTGCCCGACGCTGGTCACCGGAGTTCCCTCCTGAGCCAGGCCCAGGGGAGGGGCTCGAAGGCGAGCGCCTGGTGGTCGGGCTTATGCCCATGGAGCCTGGCCGGGCCTAGCCCGAAAAGGAGACATGGGTCCGCCTCCCATGGACCCACCACCCGTGGGAGGAGTTTTAGGGTCGGGTGCAGTGTGAGTTGGGTGGCAGCCAAAGGCATGGGTTCTGTCGGACTGATCCTCGGCTGCTTACTCTGACCTTCGGGACATGGAATGTCACCTCTGGCGGGAAAGGAGCCTGATTTGGTGCGTGAGGTGGAGAGATACCGACTAGATATAGTCGGGCTCACCTCAACGCATAGCTTGGGCTCTGGAACCATCCATCTCGAAGAGGCTGGACCTTCTTCTATTCTGGAGTTGCTCATGGGGAGAGGCGAGCCGGTGTGGGTATTCTTGTTGCCCCGTCTCGGTGCCCAAATGTTGGGGTTCTCCCGGTTGACGAAAGGGTAGCTTCCCTCCGTCTTCGGGTGGGGCGGGTCCTGACCGCTATTTGTGCTTATGCACCAAATGACAGTTCAGAGTACCCACCCTTTTGGAGTCTTTGGGGGTGTTGGAGAACGCCTCCCTCGGGAGACTCGCCGTTGTCTTGGAGACTTCAACGCCCATGTGGGCAACGATAGTGTGACCTGGAAGGGTGTGATCGGTAGGTACGGCCTCCAGTCTGAATCTGAATGGTGTGTCGTTGTTGGACTTCTGTGCTCGCTCATGTTTGTCATCACTTAACACCATGTTCGAACATAAGGGTGTCCATAAGTGCACTTGGCACCAGGACACTAGGTCGCAGTTCGATGATTGACTTTGTAGTCGTGTCGCATCGGACTTGCACCATATGTTCTGGACACTTTCGGGTGAAGAGAGGAGCTGAGCTGTCTACCGATCACTACCTGGTGGTGAGTTGGCTTCGGTGGTGTGGGAGGTTGCCTTCCAGACCTGGCAGGCCCAAGCGTGTAATCAGGGTCTGCTGGGAACGTTTGGCGGAGCCCCCTGTCCGAGAGGCCTTTAACTCCCACCTCCGGCAGAGCTACAACCACGTTCGGAGGGGGCGGGGACATGGAACCGAATGGGCCATGTTTCGTGCCTCCATTGCTGAGGCGGCAGCCCATAGCTGTGGCCGTAAGGTCGCCGGGTGCTTGTGCGTGGCGGTAATCCCGAACCCGGTGGTGGACACCTGCGGTGAAGGGGGCCGTCCAGCTGAAGAAGGAGGCCTATCGGGTTTTATTAGCCTGTGGGACTCCTGAGGCAGCAAACGGTACCCGGCAGGCCAACGGCTGCAGCCGAGGCTGTCGCAGATGCAAATCTCGAGCGTGGGAGGAGTTCGTGAGGGCCTGGAGAGTGATTATCGGTTGGCCTCAAAGGTTCTGGGCCACCATCCGACGCCTCAGGAGGGGGAAGCAGTTCTTCACAAACACTGTTTACGGTGGAGGTGGGGAGCTGCTTACCTTGACTGGGGATGTTGTTGAGAGGTGGAGGGAATACTTTGAGGACCTTCAATCCCACCAACACGCCCTCCGGTGGAAGAGGAAGACCCTGGGGTTCGGGTGAGGGTCCGCCCATCACTGGAGTGGAGGTCACTGAGGTTGTAAAAAGCTCCTCGGTGGTCGAGCTCCGGGTTGGACGCAGATCCGCCCAGAATATCTCAGGGCTCTGGATGTTGTAGGACTGTCTTGGTTGACACGTCCTGCAACATCGCGTGGTCATCGGGGCTGTACCTCTGGATTGGCAAACTGGGGTGGTGGTCCCAATTTTTAAGAAGGGGACCGGAGGGTGTGTTCAATTATCGGGAATTACACTCTCAGCCTACCTGGGAAAGTCTATGCAGGGGTATTAGAGAGGAGGATCCGACCCGATAGTCGAACCTCGGATTCAGGAGGAACAATGTGGTTTTCGCCCTGGCCGCAGCACTCTTGACCAACTCTATACGCTCCAGAGGATTCTGGAGGGGGCATGGGAGTTTGCCCAATCTGTCCACATGTGCTTTGTGGATTTGGAGAAGGCTTTCGACCGTGTCCCCTAAAGATCTTGTGGGGCGTGCTCGAGAATACGGCGTCCGGATCCGTTGCTACGAGCTATTCGGTCGTTGTATCACCAGAGCCAGAGTTTGGTCCGTATTGGTAACAGCAGGTCGGATTCGCTTTCCAGTGGGAGTTGAGTCCGCCAAGGCTGTCCTTTGTCACCGATTCTGTTCATAATTTTTATGGACAGAATTTCTAGGCGCAGTCGAGGCGATGAGGGGTTCTGGTTTGGTGGCCATCGGATATCGCTTTCTGCTTTTTGGCGGATGATGTTGTCCTTTGGCTTCATCAAATCGGGCCCTCCAGCTCTCATTGAGCGATTCGCACGGCGCGGCAGCCGGGATGAAGATCAGTACCTCCAAGTCCGAGGCCATGGTTCTCAGTCGGACAATGGTGGAATGCACCCTCCGGGTCGGGAATGAGGTCCTGCCTCAAGTGGAGCAGTTTAAGTATCTTGGTGTCTTGTTTACGAGTGAGGGAAGGAGGGAGCGAGAGACCGACAGACGGATCCCTGCACCCTCTGCTATTAACCGGTGCCTGTACCGGTCCGTTGTGGTGAAGACGGAGCTGAGCCCGCAAGGCGAAGCTCTCAATTTACCAGTCGATCTAATGTCCAACCCTCACCTATGGTCACGAGCTTTGGGTAATGACCGAAAGAACAAGATCACGGATACAAGCGGCTGAAATGAGCTTTCTTCGCCGGGTGGCGGGTTCTCCTTAGAGATAGGGTGAGAAGCTCCGCCATCCGGGAGAGCTCGGAGTAGATCCGCTGCTCCTCCGCATTGAGAGGGCCAGTTGAGGTGGCTCGGGCATCTGGTCAGAATGCCCCCGGACGCCTCCTGGTGTGGTGTTTCCGGGCACGTCCAACCGGGAAGAGACCCCGGGGTCGACCTAGAACACGCTGGAGGGACTATGTCTCTCGGCTTGTCTGGGACCGCCTTGGTGTCCCCCCGGGAGAGTTGGAGGAAGTAGCTCGGGAGAGGGATGTCTGGACCTTTTTGCTAAGGTTGCTGCCCCCGCGACCCGACCCTGGACTAAGCGGAAGAAGATGATGATGATGATGACCACTTATACTGCTGGGTGAACAGAGGCACACTTGTGGTTAAGACTTTGCTCAGGGGTCTTAGTACAGTGAGGGTCTCGGTGGGATTTGAACTCAACCTCCTGAAAGTAAGTGGTCTTTAATTATTATGCTTTTTCTGTTTATTTTCATGTTTCATGCAAGTAATTTGGTTGATACTACAAAATGAATAACACAAATACCAGAAAAACTCTTATTCTGTTATTATTCATGTTTTCCACACACTGGAGTACAGAAAGGATTGGCTCTCTGCTGCACGCCAGAGTGACATGGCATTGAAAATAGTTGTAAAAAATTTAAATGCGCAAGATTTATTCATCTGTTTTTATTTTATTTGATGGCTTTTTTTGTATTTTTATTTAAATGACAGTGAAATTATGTATTCATTATTCTGTTAAGAAAGGCCACCTAATTTATCTGAGAGCCAGATACAGTCATCAAAAGAGCCACATCTGGCTCGCGGGTCATAGGTTCCCGACCCCTGATGTATATTACACCAGATTATATGATGAGTAGTTTGGCATGAAAGTGTAGATTCTGTGATGTAATCAGCCAAAACACTGAAATTTCAGCATCAGAGAAAAAGTGTCCATCATTGTGTAACTATATGCTTTGTCGTCCTGTCGTATTCATGGTAGGCCGCCAGAATCAATAAGGTAAAGTGCAACAGTCAAAATTACTCACTGGCTGAAAAGCTTAACCTTACCAGGGTCACAGGGAGAACAGAGTCCATTGTAGTTGAAACTGGGAGAAGGTGGGGTATTTCCCAATCCGCTCACCAGACCAACGGAGGGTCAATGCACACACACACATTCACACATAAGGGCAATCTGGAAAAGCGAATTAGCCTTATGTGCATGTCTGGACTAGGTGAGGAAACCAGAGTGTCATGGGGAGTGCATGCACACCAAGTTAAAATGCCCTTGCTGAGCTCAGGACTGAAAGGCAGACGCATGATTACACCACCACCATGTCACCAACAATAAAATTTTGTATTGCAAATTATAAATACAGGTGGTACGTCCTCTAACAAGTGTCTTTTATAATGATTTTCCATGATACGAGCTTCAACCCCACCAAAAATCTGCCCGCACATTCCTCCGTGCTCCGTGAACTCCTTGTAACAATGCTTCTCAATTATTTTCTGTGCCCCCCCCCAGGAAGAAAAACAACATTTCGTCCCCCGTCCCCCCACAGCGCCACTATAAATAGTGTTTACTGCACTTCAGATCATTTGCTCTGTGATTTTTCATTACACCATAGAGCGACAATGAGAGCGCCACTGCCACCTACTGTAGTGGATGCACGATTATGCTTAATTCTAGTATAGTATAGTATGGCAAAAAAAAAAAAAAAGCATGTTCCCCAGGGTCAAACGTGCTCCCCAGTCATCACACCTTGGGGGTGCCCCACTATTTGAAAAGCACTGGCCTTGTGGGAGCTCTGCAGGAGCCTTTCCTCGCTGGTATTCGTAGCATGCACGCGCTCAAAATTCTCCTCCTCCTCCGTTATGCATCACCTCCTGCCTGCCCACGTGCCATCTTCGCTGCAGTCAATGATCGGAAGGGTTAGGTCACTTATTGTTTATTCTGGTTTTATTATTAATATACATGTATTATTATGATGAAATGTTTATCGTTTTTACAAGTTTATCTTTAATATATTAGGAGAAATATGTGTGTTTGTGGCAGGTTATATGAATTTGGGAGGAGGTTGGAATGGATTAATTGGTTTTCTGTCATTTCTTATGGCAACAATTGTTGAACCTAACTAACTTTGACATACGAGCTCGCCCTTGGAACAAATTAAATTCGTTAGCTGAGGTATCACTGTACTACCAAAACAAACAAAAAGAATACATAGTGTAGTACAGACTGCATTTTAACCACAGCACCCTATAGGATTGGTCAAAAATCAAATCTGGTTCTTCAAAGCATTATTGAATAATTTATTATGTACTGGCTATAACAGCAGATCTAAACCATAATCCTTCAATAGCAACTCCTCCTCAAGAAGAAGAAAAAAAGTGATTCGTTTACACTCATTTTCAGTAAGGAGACGTTTGTTTGCCATTTTTTAAGTAAATAGTCACCAGGGATAGGATTAGTCTAAAGACAATAATTTTCCCTTTCAAAATTTCCTTTTCCCCCCATTTCAGGCACTACATGATTTCGTTCCATAAGTTTACATGTGTTATGAATCAGTTGCTTGCAAAAACTGACATTGAAGTGCACGGTACATTATTTATTGTGGTTGTGTGCTGTTGGTACTTTAAACACCTTTTACAGTGAACCATTTGAAGAATAAGTTTTTACCAAGAACATATTTTATTTGATACTTAATCTCAAACTTAGGAGAAGGCACTGTGATTAAAGTTGATGCAAATAAAAGACAACAAAGTATTTGCAGATCACAGAAAATCAAAAAGTTGACTTCGCTGCTGCGAATCACTCTAATGAGAGCTGGAGGTCCCAGACTGATGAAGCTAAAATGACAAGTGATAATAACATCTAATAATAATAACAATAACATGAACAATCCAAAGCTCACGCCAGAGGAAATAACTTACTAGGGTTGAGCGCACACTAGTGTACAGTAGAAAGAAAAACGCATACAATTTCCTTCGGAACAAAAATTGGTGCCTCGTAGTACCTTCCGTGTAGTTCACACGAAAGATAAATACATTGGTACAAGGTTAGGGGTATTAACTATAATTAAGAATGGATAAAATAATTGAGCTTGCTTCATAAACAAACAAAAAGGTGTAATTGTTGGCTGCAGTAGAAGAGGAATAAAACACTTTACAATACTGATACAATGTAAACACTGTTTTGGGAAATACGAGTCAAAAGTTATCATACACCTTAAATTGAATAAACAGTATGTTACACTTATACAAAAATACAATTATGAGAGTTTTGTGAATTTTTCTTTGCTTACAGAGAAATTATTGTGCATCAAAGTGCTGATTCGGACTTAATCATTGTCTTTACATCATTACCCCAACCTATCGCCCAGCCCTAGAAGAAAGATTTCCTTCTTCCACACACACTCACACAAAACAAGTCTACAAACAAGACATCATTAAGCCTTCATTCAAATTACTGTGTATGACATCAGTCAGCTGGTGAACTGTCATTTCTGGACGCCAGCGACTCACAGACGTCTTAAAATGCACCGTTTCCAACAATGCACAGTTTCCAACAATGCACAGTTTCCAACGACCTTTGAACTTTAGTTGATAATCAGCTACCATTACCTATCTGTTACATACCCTGTCTGTCAATGGCGGTTCTGTTTTCACCAGACGCACAGGTAAAGCAGGTGCACGAGATAGACAAGATTAAAAAAGAACAACAAAAAAGAAGAAGAGACAGACATACTTACAGAAAGAGAGAGAAATAAAAGACTTCTGGCAGAGCGATGTTATCGCGAAAGACTAGATACATGTCACAATGCTGTCTGCCTCAAACAAACACACTATTGTAACACACACGTGTGAGCGAGCAGCACCGCCGGAAAGTGGAAAAACCAGTGAGTTTAAAATAGAGTTCTCAGTACTTTCCTGCTATAAGAGAGCCTTGTACGTTCGACCATTTGTTTGCTACATTAGCTGCAGCAGTTGCTTACAGTAAGCTACAATCACTGGCTTTAGCTAAAAGCGCTCATAATGTAGCATTGTCCTGCCTGGCAGTGGAGTAAGAATAAAACACACTGTATGACATGTTCTGATAAAAACATATGTATATCAATAACGGTCACTGCTCTGTCAAGTGGCATCCAACAATTTGGCGACGATTACAAGGTTTTGTTTATGAACAGCCAATATAACATACTCATTACTCTGGTACAGTTTTATACTTTTCTGTAGATTCTATGGCTTGGGTGCGGGCAGCAATGATCATGCATAAGGTGAACAAGTCCTCTAGGAAGTGTAATCAAATGAAACACATCAAAAATGCCTGATGACTGCTACATGACTAACAGAGCCAGAAAAAAAGCTCTACAAGTTCAGTGCTTCACTACAGGGCTAACAAACAAAAACAAAACACTTAAAGTTGAGTCTCAGGTGATGCTACACCCACAGGTGACATTCAGTATCATCCTTGTCCCTTATAGCAACACTAGCCTCTCATAGCGGTCTATGAGCTCAGGTACATGGAGGTGGGCGAATACAAGGATCCCTCACTTTCTGCAGTTAATGGGGACCGAGACACCCCCCACCCCCACTGATTTCCGGGAAGTAGGATTGATCCCCCTGACTGACATATACGTACATGTATGTGTGTATAAGTAGGCCTCCGTCAATCCTGAAAAACTACGGCTGTGCTCTGGCTGGCATCCCGGCTGGCGATACTCTCCAGTGCGCATAGCCGGGGTAGGGAGTAATGGAGGACAGGCTGTTACCAAAGCAGCAAGTCCCCCCTCTTGGCACCACCGGAAGGATCCAATGGAAGGGCAAGTGCCAATACGACTGGGTTCCAGTGCCGCTGCAGGAGTTGCCAGAACAGGGACTCCGACTCCCGATTAGAAACTCGCTGATGTCTTTGCAGCTACTCTTGTCGAAAGTCAGCAATGGTTCTTTTACATGAACCTCACACCATAGACAGTGAGAGACATGGCCGGCCTTTGACAACCCAGTTAGCTGCACTGGGAGAACAGTGGCAACCTTGTGGAGAGTGGGACTCGAACCCCCAACCTTAGGATCAGCGATCCAGTATACTTTACCATCAGACCACCACTATGTGCGTATATAATATCAATAAATACATATTCAACACTATAAATGCTCATAATTAAACATTCAAAAATAACAAGGTGCAAATAATATATAAATACACACACACATACAGATGCGGATCTCACATAAAATTCTAAGTAGTTTTGTTGGGGAAGTTTGTTTTTGGTTTTTTTGCATAATTTTCCTTACCTTTTCCCCTATTTTTCCTTAACTTTTTATTTTTCGATGAATATTTTTGAAAAACCCGCAATGCACTGAAGCCGCAGAAACTGAATCACAAAGTAGTGCTTTACTCAGAACGTGTTACATCAGCACTGATCTTGGATAAGGTTGGGGGTCTCAAAAGAACATGACTAACATAGCTTTTGTTGGGCGTGGCAAGAGATTTCCAATAAAAAGGAGCTAAAATGCATGGGAATAAATACACTGCTAGCAAGCTGACCAATCTCAGTTTCACAGTTGAAATAGATATCTTAATGGGGAAGTTCATGCCTGGTGGAGGTGCAGAGTGAGCAGTTAGATCGCCCACACAGAGCAGATTCTCCGCAGAACGATAAACTGTACAAAACACGCTTGTTACTGTTCCACCTCACTTGTCTCAGGTATAATATAAACAGTCGTTCCTTCCCCATTTCCTGTCTCTGTTAAAGAAACACATCAGGTTCTCCACAGGGAAATGTTTATTTAATTTTGTGGGAAAAGTCTCCAGTGCATTGCAAGAGTTAACGAGTTGGTTATTAAGTGACATATTAACAGAGAGATAGAGAAGAGAAAAAGAGAGAGCGAGAGACCTATTGAAGAAACAGGAATGAATGTTTATATTCCGCAGACTTTTATTCTATATTAATGGAAGGAGTCTCCAGTTTCATTGCTTTCTAACAGTCTCAGATAAATCTTTATCTTCACCAATATCCAACCCATAACTAATTCAAATGGTTAAAATAATTAAATTTATATTTGTTGCAGTTTAAAAAGGTAATAATCGACTAGGCAAGGACTAGGTACCTTTGCTTGACATTACATGGCACCGCTGATTATTTTACAGAGACAGCATGCCATGCACAGTGTTATACACTCAAAGGAAATACACACAGCCCTGTTTAACAACCGTTGCTTTCACACTACTGACCACAAGTACTGTATTAACCACCCATTTCATCCAGGACGTTCATGGAGCCACAGATCATACCTGTCCAGGGTCGAGGTCGGAGGTCGGACACTCATGTCTGCACAGCTCCTGAGAAGGCTGTCCACTCGTCTCTATGGTGACGCTGTAATCAGCGTGGGGTCATCTCCTTCTCACCTTCTTCCTCGCTCTCGAGTCATTCACAAGGCATAAGATGTCTTGCTGTTTGTTTGTTTATTGTTAATATTTATATCTTCAGGCCACGGAGATGGTCCTGGTACTGCATATTTTCATTAATAATGAAGCCAAGCGAAATCATCTGTCCTAGTCCAAACATGAAGAGATGGAGATGTTTCCATGGATTAATTACCCTGAAAACTCTTAGATTTGGGATTACATGTGATCTACAGGCATAAGCATTTCCTTTGTGGTTTGAATTGAAGGTGTTGAAATGATCACAGGGCCATGAATACAGGCAGCATGACAGCAGACTGAGCCTTCATTGGGGGTTTTAATTTAGGAAAATGTCAACAGAGTAAAAAAAATAAACTGCACTTCAGTGTTTCACAGCAAGCAGTTGTTGTTCATCATTTAGAGTTATACGTTATCATTTTTACTTTAAAGTAGTTTTAAGCGAGAGTGCATCCTTAAATCAGTAGAAAACGACTGTTTTTCAGAGTAAACAATAACAATCCTTGCCAACTATCACTGAATTCTGGAGCCTCGGCTAATTAATGACAATGGTGTAAACAAACCAAGGTGACTCAGTGAGTCATGGGGAAAATAAATGTTGACACCTCAATTTATGAAGTGCACCCATTAAATAACAGCAAATTATTTATTTGTTATTTTGTCTTTTGCGTTAAAATAACGCAACTACGATTTTTTTTTTTTTGGCTCAAGCCAGAAATCTGCATGCAGTGTTAGCTAGCTAGCTAGCTCCAAACAAGGGTTGTAAATCATTTAAAGTAAAAAAAACAAACACTATAATTACTTATTTGTTGCACTTTTTGTTATACGTTATACGTATATGCAAAACGAGATAAAATTATAAATCCTAAATTAAATATTCCTGCACTCTAGTAATCCAGGGTTGCAGGCCGTACCGAATCCCCGATGTCGCGTTAAAGCGACGACGGGTACGCAGCACTCCTCTCTCGGCTACGTCACGTATAAACCCCTCGCAGGCCTGGAGCAATCTTCTGAAGCTAACTGCTATAGCCTCGGGTCAATCAATGAATGCGTGGACTGCCTCCAGTTTAACCCGTAAACAAACTTTCAAATATCCAAACAAGAAAACTGAAATTAAAAATAATTTAAAAAATACAAGCCCCAAAGTATACAGCTATCGAGAGATGCAGTCGCTGGTGAAATTGTTAAAACCGAGCCAGGAGTCATGAAGCTTCATGAGATCAGTCTGAAAGTGGTCCATCCCGCAGGATCAGTCTCCATTGTGCTATCTTATACATCCGCATGGTGTGTTTCAGGACTCGATCTCCAGCAGGGATCCATTCAGCATTTCCAGGCTGGCCTGTGTTTCATGGGAGATCATTTTTATAGTGAGCAGCACAGGATTCTATTCTCCTACCTGCTGCAGCAATCATACCAGCACCACCGCCGTGAGATTTATGTTTGGATACTGGATTGGAGACAAAACAGACTCACAGCCGACATCTTTCGGTGGGACGAAAAACTGCAAGGAAAACAGTGCTGGTGTCTTCTGAAATCTTTAGCAGGGCTGATGGAGGTCGATCAGAAAACATGACTCAGTACAGTATTCTTATTTATCAGCACAAAAAGAAAACTGGGGGACACGTCACTCCTTTGCTTTTCTTTAAGCCCAGGAACGCCAGGTTGATCTGATCAAGTAAAATAAATCATAAGTCCAGGAGCAACATAGAGGCCTTGTCTCATTCCATCTTGTTTTTTTTTTTTTAAATAACTTTATCCTTAATGAGGGCCAAGGGGAGGCTGGGGCCCATCCCAGCCAACTCTGAGCTAAGGCAGGGGTACATTCCGAACAGCTTACCAGTGCATCACAGGGCCAACACAGCCACTCACACTTAGGGTATCAGAAAGGCTCAACCTGAACGATTCACCAGACCAAGACAGAACCAACAGGCTCAGAACTTTTCACACTCACTTTCACCTTGGGGTAATTTGAAACAGCCAATTAGCCTCATGTCCATATCTTTGGACCATGGGAGGAAACCGGGGTAGCTGGAGGAAAGCCATGCAAGCATAGGGTGACCACGGAAGCACTATACAGAAACGGCCTCACCAGGCACAGGGCTTGAACCCAGATATTTCTCACTTTGAGGAGGACGTGCTGACCATTACACCACGAATGGTATAAATTAAAAGAATAGTCGTATTCATTCATTCATTTTTCAAACCACTTAATCCTACTAGGGTTACGAGGAGGCGGAAGCCTGTGTCAGCCGACTCTGGGCAAAAGCAAAGTACACCCTGAACAACTCACCAGAATATCACAGAGCAACAAACATACACAACCGTTCACACATCCACATCCTGGGGCAACCTGGAACAGCCAGTTCGCCTTGTGTGGATGTCCTGGGGCTGTGGGAGGAAACCATAGGAAACCCATGCAAGCACTGGGAGAGCACGCATAACTCCACCCTGAAAAAGGGGTATGTGGGGCAACACCCCTGTTAGGGAGGGTTCGAAATCATTTTGGGAATCTTTACATAAAATAAAGGAAATTTTTAATGGTACATCACCATATGTATATTTGTATATAACACATTCATTTTCTAAGCTGTTTAATTCTAATTAGGGTCGTGGGGAGGCTGGCGCCCATCTCAGCCAACTCTGAGCGAGGGCAGGGTACACCCCGGACAGCTCACTAGGCCACTGCAGGGCCAACACACATATAACCATCCACACTCACACCTAGGGGAGACTGGGAACAGCCAGTATTTGAACTGTAGGAGGAAACCAGAGTTCCCAGAGCACGGCGAGAACATGCAAACTCCACACAGAAACATCCAGTCTGGGAATCAAACCCAGTACCTTCTTGCTTTGAGGCGGCTATGTTAACCACTACACCCACAGCGCCACCACCATATTTAATAAGACAGATAAAATATTGCTCGAGTTTATATCATCTTCTTGTTAAGTAGCTCATGGCAGTCATTCTACTGCGGTTATGATGGGAAAAGCCAGATAATATCAGGAACATTTAATAAGATGGAAACAGAAGCTGTAAGAATTAGTCTGTTTTAAAAAAGGGCTCGTGATCGGATTGGTAGGATGCGGCAGCCTCCAGTCAGCCAATCAGGACTTAATTTACATACAGTACAGTAGTACAATTCTTTGACTGTCAACAAACTTGTGCTAATTAACATCACAAACCTGAATATGTATAACGCTATTTGCATATGTAATAAGCCATGTTAGGTCTAAATGTTGAAAGGGGCAGTGGTGGTCTAGTGGTATAGGGCGCTGGATGGCTGATCCAAAGGTTGGGGGTTCGAGTCCCACTCTCCACAAGGTTGTCACTGTCCCCACCCCCAGTGGAGCTAACTGGGTTATCAAAGGCGGGCCATGTCTGTCACTGTCTATGGTGAGAGGTTCATGTAAAAGAACCATTGCTGACTTTCGTAAAGAGGAGCTGCAAAGTCGTCAGCGTGTTTCTGTCCCTTGCTAAAAAGGGTTGTGACAGGAAGGGCATCCGACGTAAAAACCTCTGCCAAATCAAACGTGCGAATCAGATGATTCGCTGTGGCGACTCCTGAGAAAAGGGAAAAAGCCGAAAGGAAGACAGACAGGTCTAAGTGGTGAAAGATTTATCACAGCAGGTGGCTGGGCAGCAGCAGCGCATAAGGGTGAAGTCCAGGGAACGTTCGGGTGGGTAATGATTGCCATACGGCAGGCCCACCATGCAAGAATGGCCATTTTGAGCCTCAAAAAAGCAGAAATGTGCCGATTGGTGGAAATTTCTCATCCCTGAAAGAATTAAAACAGGATCAAACAAGTTCAAAAGACAATCATTTACATTATAAAATTAAAGTGAGAGTAAAATAAAAAAAATAAGAAAAAATAAAAAACCAATGTAGATGTCATATAAATATGGAAATTGAGTGGTTAGCTATACGAGTGTGTCTGAAACATTCAGGATCCTAAGCACAGCGTTACTGTGCAGTGAATCATCACTGCATACTTCTCTAACTCTGGAATCTGGAATGTACACAGTGTCGAAGCTCTGATATGTGGCGTGTATGTTCGCATTTCCTCTCACACTTTCCCAGCCTGCAAACCCCAAGACCTGTGTTTCAGCTTCAGGACAATATTCCTGGTGCTGCCGGTACACAATGGCTGTGAGGCACTGATCTGATCACATCAGAAATCTTTGTTTACATCATTTTGTATTTGGTAGATGCTGTAATTCACAGCGACTTACAATCATCATTTTTATACATCTGAGCGACTGAGGGTTAAGGACCTTGCTCAGGGGCCCATCGGTGATGGTAGTGGAGATTGAACCACTGATCTTCAGATCAGTAACACATTGCATTAACCAGTAAGCCACCACTTCCCTTTATGGTCTGAAAAGTTGAGAAATATCTCAGGGTTGGGATTTTACTTGGTACAAACATAATGGCACTTTCAGGCTCGTCGATGTATTTAAATTTCATTTGTAGATGCTTGTAATCATAGACCTCCTTGAATGTAAGCATTTGTAGTAAAACCAGAACGTCAATGACGTGGAGCTCACTTGGCCCCCACTTGGCCCCCACGGTGCAGGTATTTGACTGAATGCTTATAGGGGCAAGTATCGGTTGTATTATTTTTGTTGTACCCAGTTCAGTAAATGTGTCTGAGAACATGCATGATTGGTAAATTGCATTCATTGATTAATTTTCTGACCCATTTAGCCCTAATGAGTGGGGCCGGTGGCATAATGGTTAGGGTGCTGGGCTCATGATCAGGAGGTTGTGTGTATGAATCCCAGTTAGACCCCTACAGTGCTAAGACCCCTGGACAAGGTCTTAACCACAAGTGTGCCTCTGTTCTCCAAGCAGTATAAGTGGGTAGCAGTAAAACATACAGCACTGGGAAGGTAACCTGCGATGGACTAGCATCCCATCCAGGAGGAGTTGTACTCCTGGTCACTTCACACTACGGAAACCAGGAATAAGCACCGGCCTTGATGAGCCACTAGGCTCGGGTGTAAAACGCCCTTTTACCTTAGTCCTAATCAGGGTCGTGGGGAGGCTGGCGCACATCTCGACTGACTCTATATGAGGGCAGAGTACACCCTGGACAGCTCGCAAGGTCATCGCAGGGCAGAACTACACTGATGGCTATGCAGCTATCTCTTTATAAAAGTTAGCAGGTGGGTCTTTGACACAAACCTCTCACCACAGACAGTGAGACATGGCCGGCCTTTGACAACCCAGTTAGCTGCACTGGGGGGACACACACACACACACACAACAACAGTGACAATCCACTGGTACTGGAGCCCCATTTTTTTTACCTACAGAATTAAAAATGGGGGCTCCCAAGTGGCAAGGTACATAACTAACAACTCAGAGATCGCAAGTTTGAATTCAGTTTGATCCCCTATCTAATCTATGACTGGGAGTCCATGGGAGCTGATTGGCTGAGCTTTCACGGGAGGGAGGGATGGCATACACTCAATTTCCTGTCACTCACAGCGATCCCTAGCCAATCAAGGGTATCTGTGAGCGCATTTATACTAGAGTACAGTATAGTGCTTTCCCTCCGAATGTGTTAGACTGCACCAGATGCACATACATAGCAGTATGGAAAGAAGAGGGTGACTAACATTGCATATCACAGAGAGGGTGTGCGCATGCTTTCTCTCCTCCCTGGTTGGTGGTGGCTGTACGAGAAGGAAGGCAATACACTTTATGGGTAGGAATATGACTAAATTAGGGAGGAAAATGGGTATTAAAGCCTGTATTAAAGCCTGTGGGAATATAAGTGAACAGAAGGAGGTGACCACGAAATGACTCACCTTCTCTGATGTTCTGAAAAAAAGCAAAAATAATTCAAATTGGTCCAGAAATAAAAGAGAAGAAGCATTTTGTTTGTGATTTCAATAAATGTTCATAACTCGTGAATTTTTAAAATTCTGTGTAGAAGTTGGTGGCACAGTGGTGTCCTGTTTAGAATGTCCCCCTCATAACAAGAAGATCCTTCCTGGTTTCGGTTCTGGGTTACTCCAGGCAAGATGCTATTGTGGATGCTAACGCCACCAGACTGCATAAAATCCTCCCATATGCAACAAGAAAGATGTGGGTGTGATGTATCTATCTAAAGACTGTCTCGAACAGGGGTGCAAACTCATTTCCATGGAGAGCAACATGAGTAAATTTAAAGGTGATTGAAGGGCGAATAATTACTGAACATCAACTTTAAAAGGGCAACCATGAACTCTGCATGGCAACTTATTCGCTTAGGTATTTGTCCTCTTTTTCATTTATTTTATGAAAACACTAAACAGTGCCAAGCCAGCATACAATCTTTCCTGAGTTGTAAAAGACTACTGTCGTTGTTTACTTGAAATAGGTGGTGTAGTGCACATTGTGGTTAGCATGTCCACCTCCCAGCAAGAAGGTCCTGGGTTTGATTCCCAGTTCAGATGTGTCTTTGTGGAGTTTGCATGTTCTCCCCGTGCTTGTGTGAGTTTCCTATGGGTACTCCAGTTTTGCCCCACAGTCCAAAAACCTGCACCATAGGTTAACTGGCTGTTTCAAATCAGCCAAGGTTTGTATATGAACGGTTGTGAGTGTCGGCTCTAAGGTGGCATGATGAGCTGTCCTGAGTGTACCCTGCCCTTGCCCAGAGTCGGCTGAGATGGGTGACAGCCTTCCGGAGACCCTGGTTAGAATGAAGTGGTTCAAGAAAATGAATGACTGAAAGGCTGCCACCACCTAGTGGACAGATGATGAATTAGATTTCATGGTAATGGTCCATGTAAAGAATGTATGATTACATTTATGTGGGCCACATAAAATGAATTGGACTGATCTGGCCAAAGTTTGACAGGTATGGTCTAGACATTATGTTGTTAGGTTAATAAAGAAAGGCCGGGGCTCAATAAATACATTGAAGGAAAAAAGAAGGCCGTGGTTTCAAATCGCACGCTGAAACATTTCTGTATGGAGTTTACATGGTCTTTCTGCGCTTGCATGGGTTTGCCTACAAGCAGTCCAGTTTCCTCCCACAGTCTAAAAACATTAGACACATTAGGTTGAATGGCTGTTCCAAGCTTCCCCTAGGTGTGAGTATGAATGCAGATTATTCAGGGTGTATTGAGTCTTCGTGAACTTTCGGCTGAGCCTCTCGCCCACCGTGGAAAGTGTAAGTAGTGCCGGAAATGAGTGAGTGAGTAGAAGTTTGAAATCCCACACCTAACCCTATCAGATAAAACAAATGAGATCACAATTGTTAAAGAAATAAGGAAGAAGAAGCATTTTAAAGACAGACAGATGCTACATTGGCATGTCATGAGCTCATGCAACTTGTAGTTGGGTGAACTAAAAAAAACAAAACAAAACACTTGTGCCTTCAAATTCCTGAACACTAACAGCAGGTAATGCAAATGGCCTTCCTGTTTCAGCTGTGCAAGCAACAAGAAACTGAACTCTCTCTCTCTCTCTCTCTCTCTCTCTCACACTGCACAGAGAAAATGTGCTTATTCTCCATGAAGACGTTAAGACACTTGATTTATTCTCAGCTGAATGTATATCCATTTCAAATGATTTCCATCCAGTTCCATCTCTACCACCTACCGGTAATGGCTTCATAAAGATCCTTCAAACATATAGTTAATCAAAGCACTATTTTCATGTTGAATTAAATTAAGATTCATGAAAAAAATAATGATGGGAGAATAAATGAGGAACTAAAACACTTGACGTTTACGACACAGTGGCGTAGCGGTTTGCACGTCTACCTCACAGCAAGAAGCCCTGAGTTCGATTCCCAGTTTGCGTGTTTGTGTGGAGTTTGCATGTTCTCTCCATTGCTTGTGTTGATTTCCTCTGGGTATTCTGGTTTCCTCCCACGCCCCCCCCCCCCCCAAAAAAAAAAAAACAAAACAAACAAACAAAAAAAAAAAAACGTGTGGTGGGCTAATTGGCTGTACGAAATCACCCCTAGGTATAAAAATGGATGTGTGAGTGTTGGCCATGTGATCACCTGGTGAGCTGTCCAGGGTGTACCCAGCCCTCACCAATAGTTGGCTGAGATGGGCACCAGCCTCACAGCAAACCCTAATTAAGACCACGGTTTAGAGAATCAATGAATCAATGAATGAACACTTGAAGGGTGGAGCGACAGTTTTAGAAAACGAATGAAAGGAAAGATGCAGTGTGATGCAGCTTGAGCTGTTAAAAACATTAAGTTGGCACTGCATTTTTTTTTTTTTTTTTTTTCATGGGATTTGAACTGACTTTGGGTGACCCGACAAACCTCGCCAGTCCACCGCCGGGCTAACACGCCCAAAACCATTCACACTCACACTCAGCCATTTAGCCTAATATGCATGCATTTGGACTGTTGATGGAAACAGGAGCACCAGAAGGAAACCCACATAAGTGCAGGGAGATCATGCAAAGTCCACGCAAAAGCACCCTCACTGAACCCAGGACTCGAACACATGACCTTCTTGCTGTGAGGCAAGTGCTGCCCATAAAATGTACATATACTGTATACCACTGTATACCAATGTGATGTAGATGAATCATTCCTATATCCCTGTCCCACTCAGCCCCTGTCCCACTTATAAAATTAAACAGTGGCAGGGATTTGTCTCAAGGCTGGTGGTGATGGTCCAGTTTTAATTAGTAAACAATTGAATAAAACTTTTATGTTTTTTTATGTTTGCATTGAATGGAGTTACTTTAGGTTCTTGATTACAGTAAAGATTCTGTTACCATGAACCTGTCTTTTATTTTCACTTTAAAGAAAGAACAAGCAACCAACCCCCCATACACACACACACACACACACACACACACACACACACACACACACGACCACACCCTGATATCATGCATTCTGTTATCCCATCCTGATCATAACCACCAAAACTAAATGCATAACCTCAACAGGAACCCTAATTATAACCTCAACTCTAAAACGATGTATTTACAGCATATCAAACCTCGTCATATTAATATAATCTCTTCATGCTGTTTAAATGGATTTCAGTCCTCAGTGTATGGCAGGTTCATATACACACACACACAGAAAGAGAGAGAGCGAGAGAGTGAGAGAGAGAGAGAGAGAGAGAGAGAGCACTGGTAAGCAAACTCTATAATGAGGATGTTTCTGTTCCTTAGTAACAACAACAACAAATAATGATGATGTTGATGATGAGTGAACCATTCTTCATGTCCCTACATATGAGGTGTTGCTGTTGATATATAAATATAACAGTATGGACATATAATAATAATAATAAATAACTTTAATAGTCCATTCATTAAGGAAATGGTAGAAGAAATTTCTGGTGGAGGAACTGAATCAGGATCTTTTGACCAATCAGAAACTTTATTTCAGCAGCGCTGTGAAATACGAAAGGGTTAATAATAGAAAGAAACATGCTTGTGAGGAGGGGAAATGGGTGTGTGTGTGTGTGTGTGTGTGTGTGTGTGTGTGGCGGTAGAAGAGCGGTTCATGCCTTACTGGGTGTGGCTCCTTCTCAGTCCTGGAAAGGAAGAGAAGCAGAGTCGAGGCTGGGGAAGATATCTCACATACCACTCTGATTTAGTACTGAAGAAAAGTTCAGAAAGCTGAAGCTCAGCCGGAGAAGGTAAGTGTTTTGTCTCTGATCAACTTTAATAAAGACAGCAGTGAGCTCTTCCCTAAAACAAAGAGAGAAAGGAGAGGATCAACTTTTATAACTTACAGAAACTGATACTACCGTTATATTACAACTGCATACCATACAGACACACACACACACACACACACACACACACAGAGAGAGAGAGAGAGAGAGAGAGAGAGAGAGAGAGAGAGACTAATGCTTTGATCAGATGAGTAACGGAACAAAGCATGTTGTTTTTTGCAGCATCATCAATATGGAGGGTAAAATTAAGTTGAATAAAGACGCAACTTGTAACACACACACACCACCGATAAGGCTTTACTTTCTCCTCCACGTACCACTTACTGAGCCACACCTTCATCACATCCGCCTCGAAATGACAGCATCCGAGTACACATGAGAGAGAGAGAGAGAGAGAGAGAAAGAAAGAGAGAGAGAAGTATAAAAATAAGCATGGGTGGAGAAAGAGAGAGAAGAGAGAGGAGAAAAAAGGGTACGAGGGGGAGGGGAGCAGGAGTGAGAGAGCAAGCGAAAGAAAGAGAGAGAGAGAGAGAGAGAGAGAGAGAGAGAGAGAGAGAGAAGAAAAGAGCTCGAGAGAGGAGGACAGAAAAAAGGGGGGTGAGAGAAAAACAGATAGGTAAAGGGGCTTGAGAGTGAGGGGAGCCCGGAGTGTGTGAGAGAGAGAGGGAGAGAGAGAGAGAGAGAGAGAGAGAGAGAGAGAGAGAGAGAGAGAGAGAGAGAGAGAGAGAGAGAGAGAGAGAGAGAGTAGGGGAGAAAATGGGCATGGGGGGTGACAGAAAGACAGAGAGGAGAAAAGGGGCATAAGATGGAAGGAAGACGAGAGTGAGCGAGAGAGAGAGAGGGAGAGAGAGAGAGAGAGAGAGAGAGAGTAGGGGAGAAAATGGGCATGGGGTGACAGAAAGACAGAGAGGAGAAAAGGGGCATGACATGGAAAGAAGACGAGAGTGAGCAAGAGAGAGAAAGAGAGAGAGAGAGAGAGAGAGAGAGAGAGAGAGAAAAAGAGCATGAGAGAGGAGGGGAGAAAACGGGCATGAGGTGAGAGAGAGGTGAAAAAAGGGCATGAGAGGGAGGGGAGCAGGAGTGAGAGAGCAAGTGAGAGAGAGAGAGAGAGAGAGAGAGAGAGAGAGAGAGAGTAGGGGAGAAAATGGGCATGGGGGGTGACAGAACGACAGAGAGGAGAGACGGAAGGAAGCCGGGAGTGAGCGAGCGAGAGAGAGAGAGAGAGAGAGAGAGAGAGATATTGGATTAGAGCTTTTCCAGGAAGCTTGCCAGAAAGGTTCCTAAGGCGTCTGCTTGAGATGTTTACCGTACGACTGTCTTCCGGCTCATATTGGTTATGTATGATGACAGGATGGAGGCCGGCGTTACACAGTGCAGCACGGTTATGTGATGAATGGATTCCATAGTAACAGGGAGCCGGGACTCAACTTCAGGCTCGGCTGCACGTTTTTCACGAGTATTTGCTCTGGATTCAAAATTCACGATGCGAGAAAACGAATAACTGTGCGTCACATGGTACAGTCATGATTACAATCTGGAGTAGCGCCGAAAATCATTGTTATGAGTTGACCGTGTAACATCGGCTTTATCCTTACTGGCTGCCACAAAATGTTCATATTTTTTTTCAGATGTATTTACAAATATCATCAAATTATTATCTCAGCGAGTTTATTTTGCATCTCAGCATCGTAACTTCTTCTTTTATTACCATAGAACTGCAAGCTTCAGTTTTATAGTCACAGTTCAGCTTGAGAATGATTATATAAATAGGACTGACCTACACCACGATGACATCATCCAGGGAATATAGAATAACTTAATAAGGTAGCAGGACAATTTTTGAGGAAATGCAAAAAAAAACAAAAACAAAAAAAAAACAAACATCTGAGACGAACTCAGTGCTGGGCGTTACCACAAATTATTATTTTTTTTAAATACCGTACACACTTGTCTTAGTTGCCGTCATGTTGAGAACACTACTGTAGGACCTTTTTTTTTGTGGAATACAGGGATCCCGCACTTTTCGTGGTTAATTGCTACCGAGACCCTTCGCGACCGCTGATTTCCACAAAGTAGGATCGACCCCCCCGACTGATGTATGCGTACATGTATATTCAGTTCAGTTCATTTTCTGTAACCGCTTAATCCTAATTTGGATCGCGGGGAGGCTGGTGCCCTCCCCAGCCAACTTCGGGCAAGGGCAGAGTACACAACGGACAGCTTGCCAGGCCATCGCAGGGCGGAAACATGTCGACGGCTTTGCCGCCTACTCTTTAGAAAAGGTACATGTATATGTGTATATAATATCAATAAATACATAGTCAACACTATATATGCTTATAATAACAATTAAACATTCAAAAATAATGTATACGATGTAAATAAAATATAAATACACACACATACAGACGCGCGTGCACACACAGATGCACACCTCACATAAAAATGTCAGTAGTTTTGCTGGGGGGTTTTGTGTTGTTTTTTTTGTTTGTTTGTTTGGGTCCCCCCCATAATTGGCCTTGTTTTGCGGAATTTTCCTTAACTTTTCTCCTATTTTTCCTAAATTTCCTTTTTTTTAAAAAATTTTCGATGAATATTTTTGAAAAACCCGCTATGCTGTGAAGTCGCAGAAACTGAAGCACGAAGTAGCGAGGGATCACTGTATTTCTTTTTAATTTTTTATTGGGCAGCACGATGGTGTAGGGGTTAGCACACTCGCTTCACAGCAGGAAGGTTCTGGTCCGAGTTCTGGGTTTAGTGGGGGCATATCTGTGTGGAGTGTGTAAGTTCTCCCTGTGTTGGTGTGGGTTGATGTGGGTTTCATCCGGGTTCTCCAGTTTCCTCCTACAGTCCAATGACATGCACATTAGGCTGTTTCAAATTTCTCCGTGGTGGAAGTGCATATGGTTGTGTGCAACGTTCCCTCTAAGCTGCGCAACTGCGCATTGGCGCACCGCTCGAACACTCTCAGAGCACAAGAAAACCGTTCCAGTGCTCCACGCGTCTGCAGATTAATTACATACACGGTATAGAACTTTTAGTGAGTGACAGGTGTCCAGCCAATCACACGATGCCATGCAATCATGCTACGCAGCCAATCACGGCACCGTCACGTGCTGCGCTCATACACGCTCCATAACAATCATAACAGTGCTGCTGAGTGAAGTGATGCTAATGCTAACCCCGTTATCATGACGAAACGAGCGGCCAGGGAATATGATACGTCGACTCCCCAAACCAAAGTAAAAAAAGAACTGCGCAAAGTCAGTGAGTACAGCAGAAAGCTGGCGAAACAAAAACTATACCTTTCAATTTGTGAATCACTGAGAGAGTGCAGAATGAGACAATGTGTGAGGTTAAAAATGCACCCTGGCACACCCTGATAGTAGATGAGAGCCGGACATGACAGGACACAAAATGCTCGTCATATATTTCAAATTCAGGGAGGAAAATGATGTCATCTATAAAACTGTGTTTAATAAGTCATGAAACTTTCAATGATCCCAGGTGTGATACTGGGGTGTGGCCACAGCTAGCCCTTGTGATGTTGCACACAGTGGGCCTCAGTGTGCTCAGGGAGGTTGTCTGTATGCCCAGACAGAGGAAAAATCACAGGGAACATTGGTTGTGTGTGTTTCTCACCAGGCTGGCGAGAAAAAATTTTTGTATATGATTGTTCACTATAACTTTGATTGATTAACTGTTTGAGTTTTTTTTTAACACCCAAACCTAGTGGCTCATCAGGCCGGTGCTTATCCCCGGTTTCCGTAGCGTGAAGCAATCAGGAGTTGAACTCCTCCTGGATGGGACGCTAGTCCATCACAGGTTACCTTCCCAGTATATTTTTACTGGTACCCATTTATACTGCTGGGTGAACAGATGCACACTTGTGGTTGAGACCTTGCCCAGAGGTCTTAGCACAGTGAGGGTCTTAGTGGGATTTGAACTCAGAACCTCCCAATCATGAGCCCAACACTCTAACCACTACACCACCGGCTCCACAATGTAACTATAGAATGAACAATCTCAAGCTTGGGTTTGAATGGGACACTGCATGAGATGGTTGAAAACGTATTGGATATTTCATGTGTGAAACAGTTCAGGCTCTGAGAGGAAGTCGCATTGCGCTCGCGTAGCCTGCATGCTCATGAGTGATGAAGCATGCGAGAGGAAGTTCATATGTCGGTGAACATCCAAAGGCTGTTTCTCTTCTCATATTAGGCACGAGTGCTTGAAGTTTTGCTGGTTAGGTCAGGCTTAAAACATTCTTTGTTGGCAATAACATAAAAAAAGATTCACCCGGGAGGAGGGAGGAATTTTTTTTTTGCCTGTGCAGGCCACCTGGGATTCGCGGGGAAGTTTTTTACATACATCATGCTATGTTATGAATGTGATGTTGTAAACACAGTAGAATGAAATAGATATCTTACATTTGAAATCAACTTACTGAATATCAAAGTTTATTCTTTTAATATTGTAATCAACTTAGTATCACAATTTCTTCAACATATCAACTTTATATATTGCAGTCAACATAGTATCAAAGTCTCTGTGCTGTTGCTGGCGGTTTATAATTAACTTATATATGTTTGAAAATGTCAGCAAACGTGTTGCTCAATTTGAAACGCATTAATTTATTTATTATTTTCACGTTGGGACCTTTAATAGTGACAGAAGACGGTTCTTTTGCCTCATCATCGTCCTCTTCCATCATACTTTTTGCATTTGTTGTTAAGACAGTACTGGCCAATGAGAATCACTGTTTCACCGAACTGGTGAAATTGACCAATCACAAGGTGCGGTTGATACTGATTTCGATTTGGTCACTTTTTAGTGCAGTGTATGATAAGGGACACATGCGTTTTTTCAACACAACCGGTCAATATATTTTTATTTTTTGCATCTGTGAATGCTCTGGCGGGGGTTTTATGTACAATTTTGGCCCAACCGGCCGTGTTACCGCCAACAAAGATATTTTTTAGGCTGGCCTTAGTGCTTTTTGTTTTTGTGATGATTCAGCTGGTATCTAATCACACTTATCTTCATGGCTCATGTTTAGGATTAGTGTTTAGAAACGTAAGCGTTTGAGACTCGTGTAAATACACAGTGTTTGAGATAAACTATGAATGTATTATGGTTTTAATTGGTGGTCTTATGTTATCAAAGGATTTCTGTCTCCGCTGTTAACCTGATTTACAAGAATCACAATGAGTGTAGGAGTTTTGTGGGACGAATTGTGATGATCTTGTGGGCACTTGGCAAATTTGTGAGGCTCTTGAAGGTCATTGGTTCAGTCCCCACTGTCACCACTGTTGGGCCCTTGAGCAAGACCTTTAACCATCAATTGCTCAGTTGTATAAAATTATCATTGTACGTCCTTCTGGAGAAAAGTGTCTGCCAAATGCTGTAAATGTTAAATGTTAAATTTTGAGAGAGCTTTGTGGGTTCGTGATGATCCTGAGGGAACCTGGCAGATTCGTGATGATCTTGAGGGAGCGTGTTGGATTCATGAGGATCGTGAGGGAACTTGGTGGATTCATCATGATCTTAAGGGAGCCTGGTGGATTTGCAACGAACTTGAGGGAATTTTGTAAATTCACGATCATCTTGAGGGAACTTGGTGGATTTGTGATGATTTTGAGGGGAAGTTGCTGGATTTTTGATGATTGCACTGATAGCAGCAAAATGTTTGACTATAAAAGATTTAGTTGCGATGTATTACAGTCGTTATATAGAATGTTGGAATTTTAGTAGAGCATTCTAGAGCTTTACAGACCGTGATGCGCCATCGTAGGAATGTTGATGAACTTGGAAACATGATTCCTTCAAGTTTCATTGCTTGGATGCACCCTTGCTTCGATTTTATTCCCCAGTTATGCTCCCGGCATGCTCATAAATCATGGAGCTCCACAGACATTGTGCCCCATTGAAAACCCAGGGTTACGCAAGAACATACAGTGGTACCTCACCTTACCAAATTAATCCGTTCCAGCGCCTTTTTCTTAACCTGCATTTTTCGTAAGTCGAACTGCATTTTACATGTAAAGCGCGTGATTCGTTGCAAGGGTCCCAATGCAACCCCATAAACCCTTTAAAAATGATAAAAGTACACCAATTTTGTATGAAATATGTATGAAATAGGTGTTACAAGTAAAATAAAATTATTTACCTGTTTTAAAATCTCTCGAACCACCCATGCGACACTTTAAAGTCTGGGGGTTGCTGGTGTGAAGAACCCTCACCCCCACCCCCACCCCCACCCTCCTTCACAAGGTCCTTAAATATGGCGGTTGCTTTTTCCGAAATAATCCGTCACTGCATCTCCGTTTTGAAGACCTCCTTCTGCTTCAATATCATCCCGATTGTAGAGTGGTTTCGGCCATAACCCTTTGCAATTTCACTCAATCCCACATTCATATTTTTTTTATCATCTCCTGTTTTACTTTTATTGATAACGGAGCCTGTTTCTTCTTTTCAGTCTCAACGGGAATCACTTTCTTGGGACTCTTGATTAATAACAAAAAATAATGCTGCAATGAAAACACTCAAAAAAACTCACGGAACTCACAAGCCAACAGTACAACTCTCCTTCATGCGTCTTTTATACATACATATATATATATATATATATATATATATATATATATATATATATATATATATATATATATAAAAGAAAAAAATGCACAAAATATTCATATGCAAATTTGTTTGTAAACACAAGATGATCATGTGACTTTGTGCTGTATTATTTCTTTACAGTGTTTCCCCTCCCTGTTTGAGAAATTATTGCTGTTTTTCTATTGAACAACAACGAAAAAAAGTTTTATGAAAAATTGCAATTAAACAGAAATACTCATAAACTATAGTTTGTATGTACAGGAAAGAGCTTTCTAAGTTTGGATTGAATTTCCCTTAAATATATTCTGTTGAACAAAGTTTTGAGTTGTGACTTTTCTTCACACTACTTTCAAAAAATTATGTCAAATGAAGTGTATAAGTGTAAGCTGCAATTGGATATGGACTCATACAGCAGACTTTAATTTTGCTGATTTTTAGTTTTAGTGTCAGTATGCATTGCTGCTATGTTTGGTGTTATGCAGCACAATGCTGATTGGCAGTTATGCATCACAATGCTCATTGGCTGTTATACATCTCGATGCTAATTCGCTGTAAAGTGTCATGATGCTGATTGGCTGTTATACATCGCAATGTTCGACAGAATATATTACTACTCCAAATATATATTGAATATATTATACTCCAAAATTATTTATTAATTTATATTATTTTAAAAACTTAAAAGTTTAAGAGTAATAATTTAAGCAATTTTATGACTTATTTATTTTTACTGATATTTTTAAGGAACATGGTTAAAACTTTAAAACATTGACAGCATAATTTGTTAATTTTAAACAGAAAAGAAACAGTCCACAAACATTTTTAATTGGGAGCGCCATTAAAATTTTTCATTAAAAAAGTCCTTACTAGCACGATTTGATTATATGCAAGCAGATTGAACACTAAATGATGACGTTATACATGTATATTTTTTTTACTTGCAGGTATCCCCGAAGTAAGAAGTCCAGACTACAATCAGGGAAAGCGACTCAGCTTCAACTCTGCACAGCACTGAACCAATATAACTGATCAAATCTTATCAACATTATCTGGAAAATTAGAAAGTAATCATCTGAATTGTTCATTTCCAATCATGCCTTTGGTTGTGCTGCAGAACACGCGGCTGTTGTGGGTCCGCCTGGCTGCGCTGATTTTTGCATGTGTGGCATTCAGCGTGGCCGCTCACGGTGCACACCTGGATCAAAGCATCGCCGACTGGTGCATGTTCTGTTGGATAATCAGCTTCGTCGGCACGCTGTTGGTGTTAATCATTGAGCACTTGGGTCTTCAGTCACGTATCCCTGTATCATGGACCAACTTTCCCATCACGCTGGCATGCTACGCATGTCTCCTTTGTCTTTCTGCTTCCATTATCTTCCCACTGTATGAAGTGAAGGGCTACCCGAACAGTAAGCAGCGCAATTACAGGATCACCAGCACTGTTTTCTCTTGCCTGGCCACGGTGGCATACCTAGTGGAGGTCAGCCTGACACGGGCACAGCCTGGTGAAGTTGCTGCCTACATGGCCACGATACCCGGCCTCCTGAAAGTCTGTGAGACATTCGTCGCCAGTGTTATTTTTGTGTTTATAAGTAATCCGGTGTCATACAACCATCATGACGCGCTGAAGTGGTGCTTGGCTGTTTACTGTATCTGCTTCATCATATCCGCTGCCATTGTTGTGGTCTGTGTTGGAGAATGTACTGGCTTCCTTCCATTTTCGTTTGCCCGTTTCCTCTCTGCTTATGCCTTATTGGCTGCTCTGATGTACCTCTCTGCGACCATCATTTGGCCTGTGTTCCAGTTTGACAGTCATTACAGTAATTATCCAAAAGTCTATAAGGATGGACTGGTGATCATAGCCGTCCTGACAGCCCTTAACTTCCTGATTTATGTGGCAGATCTGGTGTACTCTGCACGGCTTGTGTTTGTACGTGCTTGAAAAGAACCAGTGAATGTTCAATCATTCCACCAAGGATGTTCCAGTAGTCTCTTTTCATATCACGAAATTTCCTCAATACAAAGATGGGATTATAGTGGAAATTCGGCCAAAAGAGGGTGTGCACTCGAAAGATATTAAAAACAAATGCAATCGAAATGTCAGAACGATACAAACCATAATGTTTGTTTATTAACCTCTCCAGTATTCATTGTTATGAGAAAAGACATATTTATACAAAATATTCAGTAGTTTATCCAGCTAGTTCAGTGGTATTATTGAAAACTTACTGATTACTGCTGTAATTAAGTCATTTCACAAGTTGAGCGATGTTATTTAGCTATGTACTGCCAATTATGGAGGTCTCTGAGATCACTAGTACAATGGGGCGGATGGCGCTTTCCCTCCAAGTGTGTTAGGCTGCCCCTGAATATGCATGCACAGCAGTTCATAAAGATGCAGGTGTAAGCATCACATGCCATGTAGGGGGTATGTGTTTCCTTACACCATTTCCTGGTTGGTAGTGTGTGGCAGGGAGGCTATACTTGATGGGTTGGAACCGGCTCTGAGTAAATCAGGGTAGAAAAACGTGGCTAAACAAAAAAAAAAACTAGATTAAAAGGCTACTTGTATAACATTACTTCTTGGAAATATGATAAAAACAAGCAAACAAAAAACAATCTTTCTCAGCTATGAACAAAACTTTAGTTGGTTCAAATTCATTTAAAGTATAAAACTTGAAAAGTGCATGAAAAGTGGTTCAGAAGCTTCCCAATCTTCATTTCCTGAATGTAATTATAATTTCCAGGTAGTATTGTGAGAGTTGAAATATTGTGATAGAATAACTGATTATTGGTAAACACCTGTTTCCTACCACTGTTGCCTTTATGTGTGAGTTCTACATATTGAACTGTGCTTGTACGTATTTGTGCTGTTTATGATATTAAGTTTATATCTATTGCATTCATGTGATATCCTTGCCTCACAATGTTTGCATGTTTTTTTTATTCACTGTTGCCTTATGTGAGAAATTTACGCACTGCTGAAGTGAGATAGAAGCTGAACCGTAGCTACAAACCTCCTATCTGGTATTGTCAGATTATCTTTAGATACACAGTATTCACTGACTGAATTTAGTTTAATCCAGTTCAGTATCCTGCTGAAAAAAAATTGGATTCAAATATTTCATGTTGTTTTTCCTATGTAATGTAAATAGAAATTCTACGGGTGTCATCATTTCCACCTCAGGTTTCCAGTCGAATCCAACGGAAACATGGTATATCTTCCACAAGTACAGTAAATGATCACCATTAGAATAAAAGTAGATGGCCCATCAAGAACCATTAGGAACAACAATGCCCATTAATCTACTGTTCATGCATTCATTCATTTTCTGTAACTGCTTAATTCTAATTAGGGTCGCGAGGAGGCTGGCGCTCATCCCAGCTGACTCCGGGCGAGGGCAGAAACACGCTGACGGCTATGCAGCTACTCTTGTTGAAAGTCAGCAATGGTTCTTTTATATGAACCTCACATCATAAACAGTGAGAGACATGGCCGGCCTTTGATAACTCAGTTAGCGGCACTGGGGACCACCGTCATGAATATATAACCATAAATTCTTTAAAGCCATCTTTCAGCAGAAGAGTAAAACAATTCTGATGAGTGATAATGAAGAACCACAGCCAGTTTGTGTGAGTGTTTAATGTATGTGATATATATATATATACACAGTATATAACATATATATATATATATGTTATGATGACCTGAATGTCACTGAATACAAATGTCACGTATTGCTGATTGTTCAACTTTGCTACAGTTATGGATGCCAAAGTTCAGTGTTTATATATTTAACAATCATAAAGTTTTGCATTTTAACTAATACATTTCTGCCTGTATTTTTCTTTCAATTTAATTTCATGGTTTTTCAGAACAGCTTATTTCTGATGCCTGAAGCAATGGGGTGGAGTCTGTGAAGTGTTGCTATTAGTTTGCTCTGCTAAACTGGCGGAAATATACCAGTACTAAGGTTATAATAGTTTTTATTGAGCTTTTTGTGCATTTATAAAGTCACTTCAATCGAATGGGCTCAGTTCAGACCTCAATATGTTAAAAACAAACAAACAAACAAACAAGCAAACAGTAATTTTCTGTCCTAGAATTTAAATTAATATATGGTTCAAGAAAAAACAAAATACAGTGGATGTCGTGGTGGGAGTGTTTGCGTAGGACCCAAGGATGCAAGGGACCGAAGGAAGGTTCAACGATTTATTAAACATTCAGTACTGGAAATCGCTAGAAAACGCAGAATGGTGGAAACTGGTCGTGCATGGCGCGGGCCAGGGATCAGAGAGAACGTCGAGGAACCGAGTCACTGGAATCAATCTTCTGACAGCGGAGGGAAGCATGCCGCTCCCATTTATAGCTGGCTGCCGCTGATTGCCGAGTATGACCAGGTGCGCTCCGAAACGCCTCTACCATCGACCGCCACGCCCCTCACCCACACCTGCAATGAATTGAGGAAAGGTTAGTGTCTCCAGCCAGCACAGACCATGACAGTGGAACCTCGGTACTCAAACTTAATTCATTCCAGATGGCTGTTCGGATTCTGATTTGTTCGGATTCCTAATCTACTTTTCCCATTACAAATAATGTAAATGGTCTTAATCCGTTCCGTCATCTTTTGCGCAGAAGTTAACAGTACCGTAACTCATACCATAGGTCTGCAAATTAAGTGAAAAAAAAATGCTTGAATGCAATAGACTATGTTATGGTCTGTGTTGTGAGAGACTCTTTAACTTTTCTGTGGTTTTAATTTTAGTGTGTTATGGTCTCTGTCACAAGAGTTGCGCATTGAAATGCACATTGGAGAGGGGCGTGGCTCTCATGCCGGTGGAGTAATAAACACACCTAATTCCATTTAATCACAAGCTATAAAGACTAGCAGCGCCCTTCCCGGTGCAAGAAGCTTGTCCCATTTCCCCATGATCTCTCTAGCTCTCAGCTCTGTGCTCCACCAGTTCCCACTTTAGTTCGATATCCGTGTTTCTCCGCATCTCTATTACAGTGACTATGATTTTCCCATTTCATCCATGAAAATGATTGTGCTTTATTGTTCACAGTTAAGGCACTAGAGCATGGGCACTAGAATACGGGCACAAGAGCACTAGAAACACAGAAATCCACCTAAAGCGAAATCTGGTGGAGCACTGAGCTGAGAGCCAGAGAGATTACGGGAAATGGGACAATCTTCGAGCACTGAGAAGAGCCGGCGAGTCTGTATAGCCCTTGATTAAATGGAAATAGGTGTGTGTGTGTGTGTGTGTGTGTGTGTGTGTGTAGAGCACTCCATTAGCATGTGAGAACCAGGCCTCTCTCTAAAGCGCATTTCAACGCGCAACTCTTTTGTGAGTGAGACCCCAACACACTAAAATTAAAACCACAGAAAAGTTAAAGCATAAGAACAATAAAGATAACAATTTTAACCTTTGTGGTGGTGAGCAGTTGGCATACATAAATGTTGGAGAGGAAGAGAAGAAGTGGATTCCCTTCCATAACAGCTTCAGGTAAATCAGCCGAAAGTGTTTTTTCTCTTGCTACCACTTTGCATGGATGACTCTTCTTCAGGATGTGCCTTTTTCTTAAAGAACAGTTCTAACGTGGCTTGTTCCTGCCTTCTTTTCAAAACCTTCCGAAAGTGGTTCATGATCTCATCGTTAAAGGTGTTCAGGTAAAGGTGTACCTATTCTAGTTTCCTCCCACAGTCCAAAGATGTGCACATTTGGTTAATTGGCTGTTCTATATTGACCCTACATGTAAGTTTGAGTGTGAACTGTTGTACATGGGACGTGCCCCACTATTTAAGAAGCACTGGCCTTGTGGGAGCTCACCATGAGCCTTCCCTCGCTGGCATTCGTAGCGTGCACATGCACAAAAGTCTCATCCTTCTCTTCTGTTACATACCACCTTGTGCCTGCCACAAGTGACATCTTCTTCGCAGTCAGTCATCGGAAGGGTTAGTTGACTTAGTGTTTATTCTTGTTTTATTATCATTTATTATTCATTATTATTAATACTAATGTACAAGTATTACTATTATGAAATTTTTATTGTTTTTACATGTTAATTTTTAATATATTAGGTGAAATATACGTGTTTGTGGCAGGTTATATGAGTTTGGGAGGGGTTTGGAACGGATTAATTGGTTTTCTGTTATTTCTTATAGGAATAATTGTTTCATCTAACGAACTTTTTGGCTTACGAGTTCGCCCTCGGAACGGATAAAGTTTGTTAGACAAGGTACCACTGTATTTGGCATGTGCTGTTTTCCAGAGCGAAGTTTATTATTTTTTTATTATTATTTTTTGGGGGCTTTGCTTAAGTCCCCACAGTGGCAGCTTTGATGTGCTGGGTTCTGAACTCCTTAACTTCAGATTAGTAACCCAGAGTCTTAACCACTGAGCTCAGATTGAACACAGTTAGCCATTTTCTTGCGAGCTTTGTCTGGGGGAGGGAGGGGGTCTATTTGTGTGTGTGACATTAATCATGCAATAATCTTTTAATTTATCCAATGTAAATGATGGAATACATCAGCTTATAGAATACAAAGAATAACTTGATGGTTGGAAAGCTTTATTGGTTAATGTGTTGGGCTCAGCAGTTTCATCCCCACTGTTACCACTGCAGGACGCTTGAGCAAGGCCTGTAATGCTTAATTGCTCAGTTATTTATTTAAAAAAAAAAAAAAAAAAAATATATATATATATATATATATATATATATATAAAAGACAATTGTAAGTTGGTCTGGAGAAGAGCATTTGCCAAATGCTGTAAATATAATGTAACCCCTTCATAAAACTACCATAAAGCTAGTGTAACTGCAACAGCTATCACATGGGTCAGTGCTACTGCTTAGGTTTCTTTTTATTCACCACGGGTGGAGCCGAAATATGATTTACACATGCTATACTGTACTGATATTTATAGGAAAAGACTGAAAGGAACATCAGCGTGGAGTCCCAGGCTTATGGAAACTTAACGTCACATGACTGTGTATGTTCAACTAAAGATTAAGTAGATCTCAGTTGATTTAATCTGTTGACGAAGTTCCATTTAAATTATTCTGAAAATGATCACGTTGCTATAACAGTCTTGAAAGTTTATGGAAAATTTCAGTGTGTTCTGTGGTGTTAATGCGTTGGATTAAACTGTTGCTGTTACTATTTAAGGTTCATCATTTAAAATGCTTAAAGTCAGAGGAGAAATGAATTTGGAAATCAAAGTTATCTTCATTATGAGGAAAGCAAAAGGAAAAAAAAAAATAGCAACTTGCTGCACTGGAGGTCAAGGACTTCATCCTCATTAATGTACAAATCAAAAGAAAAATCAAAGGCTGAGAAAATCCTGGCAGAGAAAATACATGTCCTACATCAACTCTAAAAACAGAATCTGAACATAATAATAATAATAATAATAATAATAATAATAATAATAATAATATTGGCCCTGCAATGGCCTGGCAAGCTGTCCAGAGTGTACCCTGCCCTCGCCAGGAGTAGGCTGAGATGGTCGCCAGCTTCTCGTGACCCTAATTAGTATTGTGCAGTTCAGAAAATTAATTAACTAATAATAATAATAATAATAATAATAATAATAATAATAATAATAATATGGCCTGTCCGGGGTGTGCCCCGCCCTTGCCCAGAGATCAACTGAGATAAATGTCTAGCATTGAGAATAAATGAAAGTATGAGTACTATTACTACTACGACTACTAATGGTCATGCTGATGATAATGTAGATGTAGAAAGAGAGTAGAATTAAAGTGATTGATATTCATAATTTGCAATAATTCAGATATTTAGCTCAATTTTTAATATACAGTCCCTTCTAAACATATTGGAACAGTAAGACAGACTCTTTGGGTTTTTTTTGTTTTTTTTGTTTTTTTTGCAATACTATGAAGAACATTGGGATTATAAAAAAAATCAAAGGATACCTTCACAGCGGAAGAGTTTATTTCCTGATATTTATGTCTAGATGTCTTAACGTAGACTGTCTCCTTTCATTTGAGTTAACCTATTTTCAAGTTATCAGAAATATTGAAACATGCGGCCTGTTAGTTGCTCAGGTGTCCTGATAGATTGAATTTTTTTAAAGGATTGATAGATTTAGGTATCTGCTCTTGGGAAGCGTAGTGGCTCAGTGGCTATTACTGTTGCATTACATCGAGAAGGTCTGGTTTGAACGTTTAAGATGTGCTCTGTATGTCACCCAGAGTCAGGTGGGATTTGCTCAAGCTTTCCTCATGACCCTTATATAGAAGTACCATAGCTGTCGCTGTGACAGGCATTGTGGAATAGCTGCGCAGCATTCATTCATTCGTTCATTCATTTTCTGAACCGCTTAATCCTAATAAAGGGTCATGGGGAGGCTGGTGCCCGTCTCAGCCTATTCCGGGTAAGGGCAGAGAACACCCTGGACAGCTCTACCTGGGCGTTATATAGAACGGAAAGGAAAGTATGAAATAAAATTGTTTGTAAACATTACCTGAGGATTCTATCCATTGCCAAATTCATCAGAGGCAGTTTGTGAATAGATCACATTGGAGCAAACATTTTGAGTCCCATTTTTCACCTGAATTCTAACAATAACCCAGCTACAACATTGAAATATAATATAATAAATAAAGATAAGGTAGCGTCTGTTTGGACTTTTTTTAAAGCTGAGCCCAGTTTCCGTATCGTGAAGTGACCAGGAGTTCAACTCCTCCTAGATGGGACGCTAGTCCATAGCAGGTTACCTTCCCAGTATATTTTACTGGGACCCATTTATACTGCTGGGTGAACAGAGGCACACTTGTGGTTAAGACCTTGCCCAGGGGTCTTAACACAGTGGGGGTCTAACTGGGTTTTGAACACACAACGGCCCGATCATGAGCACAGCACCCTTTGCCACCAGACCTGCTATAATATATATAACAATATTATCATTCCTCTCAAAGAACCTAGAATATTTGTCATGTACAGTATTATTCTTTGCGTAATTCTATGTGTGCATTTCATAGAATACCTACAATAAGGATATTATTTATTAAGGATATTATATATATATATATTATATATATATATATATATATATATATGTGTGTATATATATATATATATATATATATATATATATATATATATATATGGGGCAGATTGGGCAGTTGTGGTCTAGTGGATAGGGCGCAGGATCGCTAATCCTAAGGTTGGGGGCTCGAGTCCCCACAGGGTTGTCACTGTAACCCCCAGTGCAGCTAACTGGGTTATCAAAGGCGGGCCATGTCTCTCACTGTCTATGGTGTGAGGCATGTAAAAGAACCATTGCTGACTTTCGTAAAGAGTAGCTGCAAAGCCATCAGCATGTTTCTGTCCCTTGCAAAAAGGGTTGTGACAGGAAGGACATCCGACGTAAAAACCTCTGCCAAATCAAACATGTGAATCAGATGATTCACTGTGGTGACTCACGAGAAAAGGGAAAAAGCCGAAAGAAAGAATACACACACACACACATATATATATATATATATATATATATATATATATATATATATATATATATATATATATATATATATATATGATTTTCTGAGTAGATCCTTCCGTAGGAGAGTGCTCAATACGTTTTGGCAGAGCAAATAAACAAAAATAAAAGGACAGGACAAAGACTTTCTATTGAAACTCCATTTATCACTACAGATCTGTTTCGAGGGGTGGTGAAACCATCCTCTCTCTTCAGGTGATTATAGAAGAATATGTATATATATATATATATATATATATATATATATATATATATATATATATATATATATATATATATATATATATATATATACATATATATATATATATATACATATATATATATATAAGGGAATCGTCAGGATAGAATCCGCCTCGGTATTCTGGATACAAGACTTACAGAGGAAACGTATCCCGTTAGACACAAAGATGATTTGTAAGAAGGCACTGAGTTTATATTCTCAATTCAGCGGAGGCAGTGAAGGTGAACCACAACCAGGACCATCAACAGTATCAGAGCTGCAGGGCCTTTTCAAGCCAGCAAGGGTCGGTTTGATGGTTTTGTAAAACGTTGCCGAATTCGAATCGTAAAATCACACAGAGAAGGTGCAGCTGCAGATCCACACGCTGCGGAGAAGTACTGGATCCTGATGCATTTCAGCAAATCGTTATGGAAAATTGATACAAGCCAGAGCAGGTATTCAACCTTTTCTTTATTATTAGGTACTATATTCAACTTTATCTTTAACTTAAGTTGGATAACTTGTGCCTAATCCTTTTCCTGGATGAATAAAATACTGTATGTTTCAATCCATCAGGTATTTAACATGGATGAGACAGGGTTGTTTTGGAAAAAGATGCCTTCCAGAACATTCCTCATGAAAGACGAAATTAGAGCCCGGGTTCCAAAGTGCAACAGGACCGAGTAACACTTGTTATGTGGTGATGCTGCTGGCTGGATGATGAAACCTGGACTTATTCAGAAGTCTGCAAACCCTTTTCAGCACTACGAAAAAACAACAAAGCCAGCTGCCAATAACTACGTACCTAACAAAGGCCAAAAAAACTTCTACACAACCCACACTCGAAGAATATACACCACCTCCTGTCTCTTCTGAAGTAATAATACTTCCTCCTGAAGAAACAACAGTTTCTTTTAAAGTGCTTGAAGATGATTAATCTGAAGTGTTGTAAAGTTATATAGTACCGTACAGTATTAGAATGTTTTAAGTTATTGTTCCAGTACAGTACTGTACCTAAATTAATGTTTAGGATGTTTATGTGTGAGATTTTATGTTCTGTAGTACAGTACAGTATGTTTACAGTCGTCAAGTTTCTCCTTTTGGCATCCAGTTTGTTAATTACTGTATACTTCATGTTTTTCATGTCCTCAACAGTTCAATAAACAGTGCAAGGGTTCCCTCTAGTGGGCGTCTGAGAAGCATTTTTAACCAATAATGTGAAAATACACAGTGCTGTAACTGTATGATTATCCAAATTATCAAACCATTTTATTACACTTCACCAATGTGGTGACCCCTGAAAAAGGTAAAAAGCCGAAAAGAAAAGAAGAACAGGAAGATCACTTCATGATTTTTTTAAAATGTTGATTATTTAGAGTACAGTAGAGTTAAATATAATGTAATGCTTCCTTCTAGTGAGTGTCTGAGAAGCATTTTTAACCACTAATGTGCAAATTCAGTACAGTACACTGTGCTGTATGTTTATCCAAATTATCAAACCATTTTACTGTATTACACTTGATGTTCTTTTATATATATGTACAAAAATATACGTATACAGTACTGTATATATATATATATATATATATAAATACTGTATTAATGAGTAAGACTGTCTGTAGAATGTGTTTAAGAAGCATATTTTAGTGCAACGTCCAACATGGGGTTTTACTTCCGGGTACAGAACTCGCGGATTATCTGGATTCGCGCGAAGGCCCAGAACCATACCCCCACGAATGTTAAGGGCCTACTGTATATAGAAATTTCAAGATAAATTCCATGAGGTCAGAATAAAATATGCAGTTATGTATACCTGAATTTCTGGTTTTGCTGGTAAGAGATAATGGGTTGATTGATGGAATGTCTCTTTATGTTTGACCTGTCAAGTGTTACACCTGGAGTGTATGCGTTGGATCCAGAGATGCAGAAGACCATAAGAAGATTCAACGATTTTTATTTTGCACTTGGAACTCAAAATCACGGGAATAATAAATCAGGGAGGATCCAAGGCTTTGATTCGCTCACTCCGCCTGCCCGTTCGACTGAGGATGGTAGCCAGAGGTCAAGCTGCAGGAGACTCGCAAGGTGTCACAGAACGCCTTCCAAACTCAAGATGCAAACTGGGGGGCCCCGGTCTGAAACTACGTTTTGGGGGATGCCATGTAGGCGAAAGACATGTTGGACCAGGAGACCAGCTGTTTCCATCGCCGAGGGGAGTTTGGGTAGGGCGACGAAGTGAACCACCTTGGAGAACCGGTCTACTATCGTCAGGATAACAGTGTTGCCCTCGGACGGGGGTAAACCTGTGACAAAGTCCACCGCAATGTGCGACCAGGGAAGATGGGGATCGGGTAAGGGTTGGAGGAGACCCGTGGGTGCACGATTGGAGGACTTGCTCTGGGCACAGGTGGCACATGCTCCCACAAACTCCCTGGTGTCAGCTGCCATCGTTGGCCACCAGAAGCGTTGTTGGAGCAGGAAGAGAGTTCGGTGGGCTCCGGGGAGGCTGGCTAATTTTGAGGAGTGAGCCCACTGGAGTGCTGGGGTTCTGGCCGGCGGTGGAACATGTAGTCGACCTTGGGGGCACCCAACAGGCTTTGGTTCCCCTGATGGGTGTCCCAAACTAGCCGTTCTACTTCCCATTGAGCTGCTCCAAGTATACAGGAGGCAGGCAGGATGGTCTCCATGGTAGTGTCTTCGCATGAGGAGAACTGTCTGGAGAGAGTGTCTGGCTTCGTATTCCGGGAGCCGGGTCGGTTTGTTAGTGTGAAGTTGAACCTTTGCCAAGTAGAGTGACCATCGTGCCTGACGGGAGTTCAACCTTTTGGCTGTATGGAGGTAGGATAGGTTTTTATGATCGGTCCAGATCACAAAGGGGTGGGCTGCCCCTTCCAGCCAGTGCCTCCATTCCTGGAGTGCCAAGACCACCACCAGCAGCTTACGATTCCCAACATCATAATTCTGTTCCGCCGGGGACAAGCGATGGGAGAAGGCGCATGGGTGTTGCTTCTGGTCTGTGGGAGACCGTTGGGAGAGGACCGTCCACACCCCCGAGTCTGAGGCGTCAACTTCCACCACAAACGGCAGCGAGGGGTCTGGGTGGATCAGTACGGGCGCAATAACGAATTTCGCCTTCAGCCTGTCAAACGCTGCCTGGGCACTTGGGCACCACTGGAACGGTGTTTTGGGTGATGTAAACTGTGTGTGGGGGTTGCTAGGCAGCTGTAGTTCCGCACAAACTGGCGATAGAAGTTTGTGAACCCCAGGAACCTTTGCAGCTCTTTCCACGTCCCTGGAGTCGGCCACTCCGCCACTGCCTTCACCTTCGCCGGATCGGGTCTTATCTGACCCTTCTCCATGATGAACCCCAGGAAGGAGACAATGAGGAGACATGAAACTCGCATTTTTCTGCTTTAAAGAACAATCTGTTCTCTAGGAGCCTCTTTAGTACCTTTCTCACGTGGCGGAGATGCTCATCTTGGTCTCTAGAGAAGATTAGGATGTCGTCAAGGTACACGAATACAAAGTGGTTCAGCATGTCCCTAAGCACATTGTTGACCAGAGCTTGGAAAACCGTCGGGGCATTGGTTAGTCCGAATGGCATGACCAAATATTTGAAGTGCCCCAGGGGCGCGTTGAAGGCCGTCTTCCACTCATTCCCCTCCAGTATTTGGACTAAGTGGTAGGCGTTTCTCAGGTCCAGCTTGGAAAAAACGGTAGCATCATGGAAAGGGGTGAAGGCTGAATTGTTTAGAGGGAGAGGGTACTTGTTTTTTATGGTGATAATGTTCAGGCTCGTGTAATCGATGCAAGGTCTCAGGGTCTTGTCTTTCTTTTCGACGAAGAAGAACCCAGCGCCTACCGGAGAAGATGAGAGCCGAATGAGACCTGCAGCCAGCAACTCGTTAATATATGCCTCCATGGCGTCTTTCTCCGGCTTCGAGAGGTTGTATAGTCACTGGGAAAGGAGCGTGGAACCTGGAAGTACGAACTCAACACCTGGCAGGACTGATTTAACACCCTGAAGGACTAATTCAACACCCTGTAACATCAATTTAATTCCCTGGAGGACGAATTCATCACCATGCAGGACTAATTTAAACACCCTGTAACACTAATTTAAACACCCCGCAAGACTAAGACTAATTTAACTCCCTGTAACAGTAATTCAACACTGTAACAATAATATAATACCGTGTAACACCCATGTTACACACTACAAGACTAATTCACCACCCTGCAGAACTAATTTAAACACCCTGTAACACCAATTTAAACACCCTGCATGAATAATTCAACACCATGTAACACTAATTTAACACCCTGCTGGACTAATTTATAAACACCCTGCAGGACTAATTTAACTCCCTGTAATTATAATTCAACACTGTGACAATAATATAATACCGTGTAACACTACAAGACTAATTTAACACCCCGCAGGACTAATTTAATTATCTGTAACACTAACTGAACACTATAACAATAATATAATTCAGTATAACACCCATGTTACACAATATAGGACTAATTCAACACCCTGCAGGACTAATTCCACACCCTGTAACACTCATTTAACACCCTGCAGGACTAATTCAAACACCCTGCAGGACTAATTTAAACACCCTGTTACACTAATTTAAACACCCTGCAGAACTAATTTAATTCCCTGTGACACTAATTGAACACTGTAACAATAATATAATACCGTGTAACACCCATATTACACCCTGCAGAACTAATTCCACACCCTGTAACACAGTAATTTCATCATCATCCATCATTTTCTGTAACCGCTTCATCCTAATTAGGGTCGCGGGGAGGCTGGTGCCCATCCCAGCCAACTCAGGGTGAGGGCAGAGTACACCCTGGACAGCTCGCCAGGCCATCGCAGGGCGGAAACACGCTGACGGCTTTGCAGCCTACTCTTTTTACGAAAGTCAGCAATGGTTCTTTTACATGCCTCACACCATAGACAGTGAGAGAGACATGGCCGGCCTTTGATAACCCAGTTAGCTGCACTGGGGGGGACAGTGACAACCTTGTGGAGAGTGGGACTCGAACCCCCAACCTTTGGATCAGCGATCCGGCGCCTTATCCCACTAGACCACCACTGACCCACACAGTAATTTAATAAATTAAAACACCCTGTGTTTTAGGTTAAAGATTACAGTATAATTTGTAGTATTACCTTGTTTAAAGTGTATCTGTAATGCATATCCCCGATTACTGTTGTACATCTTATATTATATTTTCTTGTATTTGATGTACTTACCTTGTGTGGCTTGTTTGCCTATTGCTTCTATAAAAAGGTAATGTTGCTGTGAGACATGAATAAACTTTATCTTACCTTAACTTATGAGCTACGTCAAGAAGGGAAACTATTGTGGGGTGAGAAAACCCAGCTTTAATACTGGAGGATCACTGACGGTTTCCAAATGTGTTTTGTTGAACTGTGAAAAATAATCGCTCTGAATCCCTCTCAAAATTATTTAACCAGGTCATGGATTTTCTTTGTTGATGGTAAATAAATTCCTTACTTGGATTGTATGAGCAGGTCTTTTAAATCTACAAGGTAAACAGATCTACAGTGTTTGGGTTTATATAAATGACATTAATGATGTAATTCATTCACTGTAAACAAAACATGGAATCACATGTAGATAGATAGATGTGAAATTGTTGACATGGTAACTTCTTCTATAAGGAGATATTATTTCATTCATTAAATTTTCTGAATCCTCATCCTAATTACGGTCACAGGGAGGCTGGCGCCCGTCTCAGCCGACTCTGGGAGAGGGCAGAGTACACTGGACGGCTCGCCAGGCCATCGCAGGAAATCACTGGCGAAAGTTTGGGCTCGAGACACCAAAACAAACCTGATGGGCGAGATGAGGACATGGGAAGCATCTCCAATGACGGATCAAAATTCCTCATGGAGGTATTAAAGGTATTACATCATGGACACAATACTTGGTGGGAAAACTTTGCAATCCAAATACCAAATAATACTGTTTTACCCGAGGAGTGGAGAAAAAAAAATGAAGGACATCTGACTTGGATGAGAGAACCTGTGAACATTGTGATAAATTTGCTTGTAGTTTATGACACTGAGACGTTTTTGGTGTGGATGGACAGCATTTGGAAACACTGTGTGTTCAGGTATAGCCAGGGAAGGTATGGTGGTGTTGTGGTTACCATGTGCACCACATATCAGGAAGGTCCTGGGTTTGAGTCCTAGGCTTGGATGTTTGACGGTGGAGTTTACCTATGTTATTCTTGTGCTTGCTTGGGTTTCCACTGGGAAGTCCAGTTTCCTCCCACAGGCCAGAGATGTACATTTGGCTAATTGGCTATTCCAAACGGTCCCTTGGTGTGAGCCCTAGGAAGAGTTATGGGATTGAGCAGATCAACAAGTGGGTGAGTAAGTGAGGATTATCTGGCATATGATGAACATTGCCTTGGTTTATTTGTGTTTCTTTTCTTCTCAAGGGATAAAACTAAAAAAAAGGTGCACTAGTGAGACATCATATTACACAAGCAACCCTCAGAACATTACATCAGTGGGTTTCTTAATCAGAATTGGTTCCACAAAGAACATTCATTCATTCATTTTCTGAATCGATTATTCCTAAATAGAGTCACGGGGGAAGCTGGTGCCCATCCCGACTCGAGGATGAGGGCAGGGTACCCCCTGGACAGCTCATCAGGCCATTGCAGGGCCAACACTCACACGACCATTCACACCTAGGGGAGATTTGGAACAGCCATTTAACCTTCTGTACATGTTTTTGAACTGTGGGAGGAAACCGGAGCACCCAAAGGAAACCCACGCAAGCATGAAGAGAACAAGCAAGCTCCACTCAGAAACACCCGAGCGGGGAATCGAACCCAGGACCATCTTGCTGTGAGGCGGACGTGTTAACCACTATGCCACCGTGCTGCACACAAAGAACACCTTTTGTATTTTTTCACTTATGTGAACCAGTTACTAGCTTTTGACAGTTGCTGATTGATTTAGAATTGATTCCCCCAAGAACCAGAAGATGTGCTCTTCCATGGGCTAAAGACCCACCCGAGAACCAAATCATTACTTCACTGTTTACATCTTCTGATTTCCTGCAAGTCTATTGTTAAACACAACTGTTTTCCACATGAAGATAATCTTACTAAACACAATGTACTCTCTCTCTCTCTCGCTCTCTCTCTCTCTCGCTCTCTCTCTCTCTCTATATATATATATATATATATGTATATATATATATATATATATATATATATATATATACAAAAATAAAAGGACAGGACAAAGACTTTCTATTGAAACTCCATTTATCACTACAGATCTGTTTCGAGGGGTGGTAAAACCATCCTCTCTCTTCAGGTGATTATAGAAGAATAATAATATAGAAGAATTCTTCTATAATCACCTGAAGAGAGAGAATAGTTTCACCACCCCTCGAAACAGATCTGTAGTGATAAATGGAGTTTCAATAGAAAGTCTTTGTCCTGTCCTTTTATTTTTGTTTTATATATATATATATACTGTAACAGCCAACCAAATGAACAGAGTGACGTTAGCCATCACTTTATAGATAATCTCCATCACTGCCCATACTACATATTACTGTCACCGTTACTATGACAGCATGGTGCTTGAGTCCAGTTTTTCTTCCAGCCTATTCAACTGATTATTAAAAAGAAATTACTGTTCCAGGAATGCCCATTCTATATTTATTAGATAGCCATCACAAGCTTTCGGTTGATCTTGTTATTCTTGCTTGCAGCCCCTGATTTAAGACATTCTACTAGATCAGCAAAGAGTTCGTTTCACTCTGTGAACCAAATCTGTGACTGTCAGGATGTTAAGAACTGGTTCTCGATTAGGAACTGGCTCTGTCAACCCTGGAACCATTGCAAAAGGAGTAACAATGAGACAAATAACTTTTAATTATGTGAGACAGACTTTTTAGCACTCAGCGGGGACTCTGGTACGTTTTGTCAGTAAATGTGGCCAGTGCTTACTTTCACAGAAAGAGGACATTTGGCTGACATGGCAGATGACAGAACACAGCCATTGTGTGATTACTTCACTTACTCACCGTTAACCGCTTCCAAGTAAACACTTTATTCGAGCAGTCCAGTGAAATGAGAATGAGACAAGAAACTGAACTAAAATGTGTTAACAACACAAAAGGGTGTCTAGACGACAGATGAAGATGAAAATCTATACACTCGAAACATTCTGTAAAGTCTATAAAGATGATAGTTTAACTCTCTGTAGATGGTCATTATATAAATATATATATTATACATATTATATATTGTGTATACAGGAATGCCTCGCTAGTTCGAACTTCAATTCATGCGGCTTCAGTGCATCATGTATTTTTTTAAATATTCATCTAATTAAAAAAATATGAAATTGCCACAAAACAAGGTCAGTTATGCAAAAAAAAAAAACCCAAACCAACAAAAACAAAAAACATCCCAAACCCCCCCATCAAAACTACTTATATTTTAATGTGAGGTGCGCATGCACATATACATGTACGTATACGTCAGTCAGGGGGTTGATCCTACTTCGCAGAATTTGGCGGTCGCGGGGAATCTCGGTCCCAGTTAACCGCGGAAAGTGGTATATATATGTATATATATATATATATATTGATCACAATCATCTAATTTATGACTTTTTTTCTTTTTTATATATATAATGGGTGGTGTAATCATTAGCACATCTGCCCCACAGCAAGAAGGTCCTGGGCTCGAGTCCCAGGCTCAGCAGGAGAGTTTCTATGTGGAGTTTGCATGTTCTCCCTGAGCTTGTGTGGGTATACCCTGGTACTCTGGTTTCCTCCACAGTCTAAAAACTTCTCCATTGGGCTAATTGATTGCCCCTCAGTGTGACTGTAGGAGTGAACGGTTGTAGGTGTGTGTGTGTGTGTGTGTGTGTGTGTGCTCGAACGCATGTGTGTTGGCTCTGCAATGGTATGTCGACTGTTCATCATGTACCCTGCCTTTGCCCACAGGTGGCTGGGATAGGCTCCAGCCTTTCCCTGACCTTAATAGGATTAAGCAGTTCTAGAAAATAAATTAGCGAGTGAATAGAATAATGTATGTTAATTTTTTAAAATGAATGAATGAATTAATTTGGCTGTTCAAAAGCATCTATCAATGAGTAAAATTCATAGGATGTCTTGTAGTTACTTTTAATAATGAATGAACAACTGCAAATTTGATTAAATACTACTACCACTCCCACTACTAATAATAATGATGACAAAGTAAAGGATTACTGTGACGCCATGTTTGGTCACGTGGTGGTGCTCTCAGACTGTGTTGCTGAGGAGTACTACTGTATCAGCTCTCTAACTTGCTCTCCCTGGCCTTCATCTGATACTTATTAAACTGAGTGATGGTGAGTCCCACTGTGCTCATAATAAAGCAAAAGAAGAAGAAAAAAAAAAATTACAAACAGAAAATTGAAACCATGCCACCTCACTTACGTATTTAATATCCTGATTAAATCTATTACTATAAATGATTGTGTTCAAACGTGTTGCATTGTCACACGTACCAGAACCATTCGCAGCTATACTGCAGCACATTCGTCGTGTTGTACTTTCCTAGCGTCACTTTTACATTAGCCTCCAAAGAGCAAATAAACACTTTATTCAGAACAGATGTCCACCTGGTGATTCATAAAGTGCATCAGTATGCATGCAGATCCCAGTCAAGATCCAGTTCAGTTCTTTTTCACATCAAACATCAGAAAGAGCAGAAGAAATGTGATCGCAGTGACTTGTTGCTACCAGATGATCTGCTTTGAATATTACAGTATATACAGCATGTCCTGGTCTTTTTCCCCAGTTGTCAGCCATCCATCCCTTAACCGTAATCCAGTGTCCATTGTAAGAGCACATGGAATGTTTGTGTGATATTCTGCTGCTGTAGTCCATTCAGCTCAAGGACTTGATATGCTTTTCTGCTTGTCATGGTTGTACAGAGAAGCTTTTTGAATTATTACGAAACCATTCTTATCTGACTCCTCTCGTTATCAAGCACCATGGTGCGAAAACTCTAGAAACTGATGTAAAGGAAATTCCCTGGACGGCAGCGCTTTCAGTCCATCTGGCACCGACAACGTCACGGTCAAAATATCGGAGATGACAGTTTTCTCTCTCTGCTGATGTTTAAAATAAACATTAACAGAAACCATTGGCCTGCATCTGTATGATTTTATTCACTGCTCTTAAATTAAACTAAACTAACTCTTTATTGTCAAAGTACATTTACATACATTGAAATTTGCTTTGTGCGCTAGGCACCTGTCGCCACTGTGCAGCGCCAGTTATTGCGTTGTTCTATCCTTTTGATGCTGAGCGCCAAGCAGGAAGCAACAACTGCCAAATTTTAACGTCTTATGGTATGACGCAGCCGGATTCGAACTCCGACCTACCGGAGGATAAAGCGGACGCTCTACCAACTGAGCTAAATCTTGCACATATCCATATTATTGGATAATTTGTAGGTGTTGGAGTAAGTGTACAAACAGTACGAATGCATTTATAACATTAACTGAGACATGCTCCTCTAAATGGGAATGTGAGTGACTACGATGGATTGATAAGCTGTCCCGGGTGTACCCCGCCCTCGCTTAGAATAGGCTTCGCCATTGTTAAGCCGGCGGCCATTATGACTCCCAAAGTTCAACATATATTATATGACAGTGAAACCTCATTTTTTTGTGGTTCATGGGGACTGAGACCCTCCGCGAACACCAAATTTCCACGAAGTAGATCGACCCCCCTGACTGTTGTATACGTACATGTATATGCGTATATAATATCGATAAATACATATTCAACAATATAAATTCTTATAATAACAATTAAACATTCAAAAATAATGCATAAGATCTAAATAAAATATAAATACACACACATACAGATGTGCACCTCACATAAAAATATAAATAGTTTTGTTGGGGGGTTTTGGGTTGTTTTTTGTTTTTGTTTGTTTGGGATTTTTTTTTTTTGCATAATTAGCTTTGTTTTGCGGCATTTTCCTTAACTTTTTCCCTATTTTTCCTTAATTTCCTTATTTTTTATTTTTCAATGAATATTTTTGAAAAACCCACAATGCACTGAAGCCACAGGAATTGAAGCGCGAAGTAGCGAGGGATCCCTGTATTATTACATGACTATAATGAACCATTATTTACTGAAGGCAAAATGTGTGTTGCTAAATGATTTTTCTACCTTTTTTTTTTTTTTTTTTTTTTTTTTTTTGCATAATTTAACCACGTCAGAGGCGGGTGAGGTGAGCAAAACATAAGTGCTATGTAAGAGTACCTACTTCCTTCGTTAAAAACTCAATTTTTAAAAATATATACTACAAGGAAACACAACGTAAGCAAAATAAACAGATGTTTACTGTTTATTCATTCATTTTGTCAACCGCTTAATCCTAATTAGGGTTGCGGGGAGGCAGGTGCCCATTTCAGTCATCTCTGGGTGAGAGCAGGTTACACAATGGACAGCTCGCAAGTCCATCGCAGGACCAACACTCACACATCCATTTACACTCACAAGATTTGGAGCAACCTATTAACCTACTCTGCATGTTTTCGGAATTTTGTAGGAGGAAACCATACAAGCACACGGAGGACAAAAATGCCCAGTCTGGAATTCGTACCCAGGCCTTCTTGCTGTGAGGCGCATGTGCTAACCACTATGCCACTATGCTCCCCCTAAACAATAAATATATATATAAAAAAAAAAATAAAAAAAAAAAATATATATATATATATATATATATATATATATATATATATATATATATATATATATATATATATATATAAACTTATATATATATATATATATATATATATATATATATATATATATATATATATATATATATATATCGGAGGGATATCTATGGTTTATTATTCATTTTTTGAAGTGTAACCATGGGAACGCTGGTGGTACGAAGTGACTGTAAAATACACCAATGCCCATGTGCTTTGATTCAAGATTTCATTTGAATTTCAAGAAATATCCACTCAGGATAATGCATATTAACGCCCAGCCTGCAGAACCAATCAGATCATGTTATTCAATTTCCTTATAAGGCACACTGTCAGGGAAAAAAACAGAGTTAATTAGAAGAAGACATTTCTTTCGGTCCCACAAGGTATAATCTACATTTCTGTACTTTTCTGTACCCCCTCGGGATGATTATTGGTCCTCCAGGAAATTATGTGTATCTTTTTGTGGGTCAAAATATACATAAATATACTCAATCCACATATAAAAGGTACTGTTCCTGTGGGTACCGCACCATGAGAAGCTGTTATACCCCTAAAGGTAACACAAATATGTATTTATTATATCGACTCTCATAAACGGTTAAATTTAACAAACAGAAAAAGCATACAAAGGGTCTGAGACTAAGATCGTAAAGCACCGAAGGTTGTTGGTGATACATAGCCCGTAGCTCCATGCAGCATTTCTCAGGACTAAACACAGCTGTTAAAAAGTGCAGACTCTGCATGTGTGTTTAAACTATCAATTCGGAAAGGCCTTTCCCCCAAACACACTGCTGGATGAGCTGCATTTTTATGTCGTGTATAAATTACCCTGAGTTTATCTGCACAGCTGATGAAAAGAGGCCAGTCTGGCTTTTTAGTTTATTGTTGATGTCATTTGTACGACTAATCTTTCATTGCTCATCAGTAAGAGCTTTATTCTGTATTCTGGTCAAGGTCGTGCCGGATCCGGAGGCTATCCTGGGAAAACCTAGGGAAGGAATACTCTCCGGGTGAAGTAACAGTCTCTTGTGGGTCCTCACACACACACACACACACACACACACACACACACACACACACACACACACACACACACACAGTGGTGATTTAGAGTCACCAATACACCTACCAGTATGTGTCTGAAAGGTGAGACGAAACTGGAGAACAGGAAAAACATGTGAAAATCCACATAGACAGTAACGTGAGCTCAGAATCGAACCCTGAACCCTGTGAGCCAGAACCGCACTGTGCGGCTTGTTCTATTTTCATTTCTTTCTGCATTTCTTTTCTGTATACATTTAGATAACATTCATTTCCCCATCCTTCAATCCATCCACCCAACTGTACACTAACCCTGCATTTACTCCTTCATTCATCCATCTGTCCACCCACTCATGCAGTTCAATAATTTTGACACTCACCCTTTCATTAATCCATCAATCCATCAATCCATCCATCCTTCTTCAGTAAATTCTTTATTCTGGTCACAGACTTGGGAAAGAGTACATGACCACGTGAAAAATCATATTACACACTGATAGTTGTGTGTGTGTGTGTGTGTGTGTGTGTGTGTGTGTGTGTGTGTGTGTGTGTGTGTGATTTTGAATCTTTCTTATCAAACGCACAGAAGAAAACCACTCAGCTGCCTGCAGACGCTTGCAAGAGATAATAATATGCAAGTCTCTGAGCTTTTAGAAGTTGTGCATGCACTCCTGAACCATGGCCACAGGAAGTCAGAAGTAAGTAAGAAGTGTGTGTGTGTGATTTTATTTTATTTTTGTACTGGCAGACTTCCTTTTTCACATAAAGCAAATTTTTCATAAGTACTGCATATGTGCTTTCTTCTTCTTCTTCTTCTTATTTGTTCATTCATTTTCTGTAACCGCTTACTCCTAATTAAGGTCGCAGGGAGGCTGGTGCCCATCTCAGCAGACTCCAGGTGAGGGCAGAGTACACCCTGGATGGCTTGCCGGGTCATCGCAGGACAGAAATACGCTGAGGGCTTCGTAGCTACTTCTGTTGAAGGTCAGCAATGGTTCTTTTACATGAACCTCACACCATACACCATATGGACAACCAATGGAGAGTGGGGCTTGAACCCCCAACCTTAGGATCAGTGATTCAGCACCTTTACCACTAGGCCACCACTTCCCCTTATTATTATTATTATTATTATTATTATTATTGTTATTGTTATTATGTAACTTATTTATTTTTAACTATTATCATTTTCACAGGAGAAATTTTTGACAATTATTGTTTCCAAGTGTACAGAGTGTGCTTTATTTCCCTTTGAGAAATTCAAATTAGCAATTTTTCCCAAGTAATACTGAATGTTTTGTATATTTTTACTTTTTTTTTAAGTATTTGTGCTAATGTTAATATATTCTGGTACAGAATGTATTATTTAAAATGTACTTAATATTTTTTACTTTCTTTCATTCTTTCTTAATTTTTTTAAGTGCATTTCTTAAATGAATAATTCTTTTCATATGCGATCACACATTGTGCACATGCTGTCACGTGTATTTTTTTCTAGTCACATGTGCAATTTCAGGCTGAAATGCCCTTTCATGGGTTTTCACATGTGCTCATGTATTCACTTTAATAACATTTAAACTCACAATGACATTTACCTTATTCTTACACATGCTTTGTATATTTATTATTTATTTCCCACGTACTCATTTTTCCACATGTAGCGCACATGTTTTTTTTCCCACATGTTAAATTTTTCCCATATGTGCATAACATGCTCACATTCTTCATTTTGTATCATTTTAAATAAATAATGATTTAAAAAATATTAGTCTATAACTGTGTGCTCAATTTGTTGAGTATTACATGGTAAAATGCAGGTTTTATGTTTTTTAAAAAATAATTTGTGCTGTATTAGTCATATAATCACATAAAACATATTACGTGAAATGTGTGATTTGTTCCAATCTCTAAAGCTAACGTCAGAGTGTTTGCGCAATTGGAACATGATAGAAGGAAAAAAAGGGGGAAAAAAAGAGAAAATATCCATTAAAATTATAAAATGAGAATGTGGCAATGTACAAAGGTTCTTATGAATAAGTTCTTGAATGAGATTAAAGAGGGAAATTAAAATTACTCCTACATGTGGAGTCTATTAAATATATATACATGTATATTAATTGTAATGGAGGAAATGTAGTGTGTAAGTACTTTATATGTGTGAGTAAAAGAAAGAGAAAGCCCGCCAACACACAGCCTCATTACACATGGCACAGACTGAAGCAAAAGCCACTGACTTGGCCGTGTAATATCTTCAAGCTGCAGTGTTGAGCTGAATATTTTCGCCACATGACAATCCACTTCATGATCTTGTACTGAAATATGATGCACAGGTTCAATTACAGATTTGGTATGTAGAACAGCAGCCAACCACATGAGCTGAAACCTGAACGCTCTCTGATGAGGAGTGTGGTAATCTGCTCACGTCGCTTCACATTCCTCCTTCATATACACAACTTGCCATCTCTCGTGGCTTGTATAAGCTGAATACAGCATGTTGAACCTTTTTTTTTTTTTTTTTTTTTGTTTTTTTTTGGGGGGGGGGTTGGAGAAAAAAAACACATCTAAATTCATACCCAGATGTCTCGCTAACGCACACAGACGTAAAAAGCATTCTGGATTTTTATTTGCGAGACTGAAGGCGGCATGGTGGAAGCGTCAGATGCCATTTTCACTCAAAAAAGAAAGAGAGAATATGGGAGAGGACTGAGAGAAAAGGAAAATAAAGGCTGCTTGCATTTTTATTCATTTCTGAAGTATGAAGCTTCCCCCCCATCCGGCATTGGGGTACCAATTTATTCATCAAAAACAGTCAGAGGCAACATGACGACTGCCGTTTGAATGTTTGTAGATGAAAGGGGAACAACGATGGAGAAATATAGACTGACTTCACACTTATTAGATATGTGCAGAAATCTTTTTTATTATTATTATTTCTCCCCATTTTAATTGTATCCAATTCCCACCCATCATGTATTGCCTTCCTAATCATACGACCACCACTGACCATAGAGGGGTGAAAGCATGCACACGCCTCTTCAGTGACATGCAATGCTAGCCCCAGTTTCTTTTCAAACTGCTGCACCAATTAGCTCCCACGGACTCCTGGCCACGGTGCATTAAACCGGATTCGAACTCACGATCTCCAGGTTAATAGTCACGCATCTTGACAATGTGCCACTTGGGAGCCCCTACAGTGCAGAATTCTAATAGTCTACAGCTGTGAGGTGTTTCAGTTGTAAAGTATGAGAGCTGTGATGATCTACAGTTGTGGCATCTTAGAGTTGTTATGCATTAGAGTGTTGATATGTTATGGTTGTGAGGTGTTACGGTTTTAAGCATTAAAATTGCGAGGTGTTACAGTTGTTAGGGTTAAATAAATGCTAGCTTTCCAAACTCTCCACTTAGACATAAATGTGTGTATATTTTCATTATCAGGTGGGTTTCAGTTACATTTTTAAAGTTGTAATCAGCTAAAACTCACAGTTTTAATTCGCCAGTTTAAAAAAAAAATCTGGAATTTCACTGTTGTGTGCAAAATCAAATAGGAGAATGGGATATGAAAAGGACAGATACTGTATATACAAGATAATGGCAAAAATAACAGCATACAGGTATTAAACTAACAAATCAGATATAAACTAGTGAACGGTGTAAAATTAAACTATGCATATTTGCATTTAATAAGAGCTTGTGTTCGCATACAAAAGACAAAGATCATGAACAAATCTAATCTGCATTTTGTAAATGTAATCTGCATTTACATGAACAAACAGTAAAATTGCTCATAATTTTACAATCGTACGCAGTATTCATTTCACAAACTACTTCCGTATTTGCTGTCAATTACAATTGAATCATGTGTAACTTTTCACATTACAATATTGCCCCCCATGTCTGAGCTTATTATTTGGTTTTTATCTTCCCAAAGAAGCTTGTAATAACAGGAGGACATTTTGATGTACAAGCTTTTACAAATTTTGGTGTTAATTGTCATTTAAGCATTGCAGTGGTAATGTGTGGTACAGTTTAGATGTGCTACAGTTGTAAGGTGTTAACATTGTGCAGTATAATCAATCAAAGGTCAAAGAGTGGTGCTTACCAGGAAAAAAAATCATATCATATGTGTATTAATAATAAAATTAATTGCACACAACTAAAACTGCTTATAAAGTACAGCTTCCTACACTACCAACCAACCCATCTTTCTATCTGTCTGTCTGTCGATCTTTCTTTGTTTATATTACTTTGTTTATTATATCCACACTGATTGGACTATATTATTTTATATTACATATGCACACGCTAGCATGTCAGCTCATGCATGCACTGTGAACAGGCTACAAAAGAAACAAAAATGGTGGCATGATTGGCCAGACTTAACTTTACTAGAACATCAAACTCCTAGAAATAATCTTACATAATCTACAGTTTAAATTAAATAATAGAAACTTTCATGTTCTCACAATCCAGTGGATGTAAATAAGCAATTATTTCACTTTGCTTGTGTTGTACATAGCTCATAGCTGCTCTGCACCAAATCTCTTAATATCTGTCAGGTCATGGATAGCTCAATCTCATTTAATGTAATAATAATAATAATAATAATAATTATAATAATAATAATAATAATAATTCAGATCTGTTGAATTGTGTTGAAAAAGCACAACCTCCTTCCCAGTTGTTACGGTGATGTCAATATCTCTGTTTCAGTTAGAATAAGGATAGTGTTTAGAGGAAAAAACCTACATACCCAGCATGTTATTGAAAAAAAAAAAAAAAAAGATTTATTTATGTGTTTATGTAAATTGCTGCCATCCGCTGAGTGCAGACTTTCTTCTGGAAAAGACTTCTGTTCCCAAGAGAGTAAAGCTAACAGTCTGTTCTTTATTTCTCTTGGAGCATAAATATCATATTTTAAATGCAAGCATAAAGGAGGGGAGAGAGAGAGAGAGAAAGAAAGAGAGAGTAAGAGAGAAAGAAAGAGAGAGAGAGAGAAAGAGAGAAAGAGAGAGAGAACCTAGGGTACATCCGTATCCTAAATGATATGATGGCAGGGTGATGAAATACACTTTGGAATGTGTTAAACACACAGGGCATGTGTGCAACATCTGCAAAGCGCATCTATATCCGATCAGTAAAATGTGGAGACAGCTACGCAGCACTCGTGTGAAAAACAAACTATGATTAATTTACGAGATGGAGAAGGTCAGAGATACGCAGGGAAACATGTTCTTTGGTTAGTGAAAGGCCTTAATCATGTTTTATTCTCATCAGATGTAACTTTAGTGGAACACTGGGACACCAGAGTCTATATCTTCAAAGAGATATATTCATAAAGCATTGTATTTTTCTGTGATTAACTATCGAGTTTAACATGTTGTACAAATTATATATATGAAAGTAAAGTGATTTATGGTGAAAAAAGCTGTGAGACAAGGATAGCCATAATCCCCGTGTCAAAAATTGTCATACGCTATTTTGTTGTAATATGGATTCCCGATGTGGTCGAAACGTTTGAGTATGGAGATGTTTTTCACATTTGTGAAAGGAGTCTCCAGTGCCAGGGCTTTGAAACAAGTTTTCCATCAGGATGGTCTTCAGGACAGTGCAGCAGGGCGGATAAAGCGTGAAAAAAAAAAAAAAAAGTGCAGTAGTGACATGTGCAATAGTAATAATAATAATAATAATAATAATAATAATAATAATAATAATAATAACAACAACTAAAGTCATAGCACACAAGTCAAATGTTTATAAAAACTGCCTCCCTCTTATCCATTTAATGCTAATTATACTGAGCTGGTCAAAGTCAGGGAACAACCATTGCAGGGTTAACACACTCACAACCGTGCACATTCACACTCACACCGCGGGGCAATCTGGATCAGCCAATTAGCCTAACGTGCATGTTTTGGATTGTGGGAGGAAGCCGGAGTGCTCATAGGAAACCTATGCAAGCACAAAGAAAACATGCAAACTCCACACAGACATGGATGAGCCCAGGAATTGAACCCGCGACGTTCTTGGTGTGACATGGCGATGTTAACTACTACAGCTCCGTACTGTACCAAGCTCCACTTCTCAAAAAACAAAAACAGACAAACAAACAAACAAACTCCTCTCCCCAAAAAACTGATGCCAGGTGAAAGTGAGGCACACCCGACTCTGTGTGCATATCTATCTATCTATCTATCTATCTATCTATCTATCTATGTATCTGTCAGTCAGTCTGTCTGTCTGTCTATCTATCTATCTATCTATCTATCTATCTATCTATCTATCTATCTGTCTGTCTGTCTATTTATCTCCAACCCACCTATCTATCTATCTATCTATCTATCTATCTATGTATCTGTCAGTCAATCTGTCTGTCTGTCTATCTATCTATCTATCTATCTATCTAGCTATGTATCTGTCAGTCAGTCTGTCTGTCTGTCTATCTATCTATCTATCTATCTATCTATCTATCTATCTATCTGTCTGTCTGTCTATTTATCTCCAACCCACCTATCTATCTATCTATCTATCTATCTATCTATCTATCTATCTATCTATCTATCTATCTATCTATCTATCTAGCTACATATCTGTCAGTCAGTCTGTCTGTCTGTCTATCTATCTATCTATCTATCTATCTATCTATCTATCTATCTATCTATCTGTCTGTCTATTTATCTCCAACCCACCTATCTATCTATCTATCTATCTATCTATCTATCTATCTATCTATCTATCTATCTATCTATCTATCTGTCTATCTGTCTATCTATCTATCTATCTATCAGTCAGTCAGTCAGTCTATCTATCTATCTAGCTAGCTAGCTATATATCTGTCAGTCAGTCTGTCTGTCTGTCTATTTATCTCCAACCCACCTCTCTATCTATCTATCTATCTATCTATCTATCTATCTATCTATCTGTCTGTCTGTCTGTCTGTCTGTCTGTCTGTCTGTCTGTCTGTCTGTCTATCTATCTTGAATTGTTGTTGTTTTATTTGTTGGTTTTCTATTGTTGTTGTTTTATTTTTTTATTTTTTTATTTTTTATTTTAAATATTTTTATTTCTATTTTTTATTGTTATTGTCACAGGCTTAATTATGTTACAGTTACAGATTGTTAGATTTACTTTTTCTTTTCAGTCTCCTCACCCACTCGACATGAATAATTTGCATGTTTGGTTCACTCAACGACTCGCACATCAGCTCATGTCCTGTGAACAGGCTACAAAAAAACTAAAATGGTGGCACAATCTGCCCAAACGTATTTTACTTGAAAAATTACTGAGACAGCAACAGAAGTATATGATGTTACTAGCATCCCCCCTCCCACCCAGGTGCATCCATATACTTTATTATCCACTTCCAATTTCAACACAAAAAACAGCCAACATGTAAAGTAGTGCACTGAACTGAACTAAACTGAAACGAGGAAGAAACTCAATCAAAGCTTCCAATCTACGATCGTGCAATATAGGTGGGTGGTGCGCAAATCAGCAAGTTTTACCAATTAAACTTTAATTGCAGATGAATGAAAAACAGATTTTCAGCTCATAAATGTTGCCATGAAACAGTTCAGGAAGTTGGACCCAAGCGCAGCGTGCAATGTTTATTAACAATAAAGGAATTGAACTGGATCCACATCTCTCTCCAAGTCTGAGTTCATAAACCACAATCCATCCAACACTCAGAACAAAACAAATCCAATTAACATACAAAATCAAATACAGACTCTGGTCCAAATGCAACAAATCATACCAGGGCAGTGTCCTTACTAGAACTTGTTGTGTTTGAGTCTATTCTATTCCATTCTAGTAGTATTTCATTTTGAGGTTGGAAATACAGCGCCGTATTCATTCATTCATTTATTATTCAAGTGTGGGAAAATAATATTTGTTTTCATTTTGAATGGCCCACATCTTCCCTTCATTCCTTCTTTTAGGGGCAATGCAATCTGCGAGTTATAGTTCTGGAATCATATTAATCTTGACTGCATTCATTTTCTGAACCATTTAATCCTAACCGAGGTTTTGATGTGGCTGGCGCCCATCTCAGACGATTTTGGGCAATGGCAGAGTACACCCTGGACAGCTTGTCAGGTCATC
>CM045745.1:29395281-29527781 GCA_024760905.1 Plotosus lineatus
GGTGTGTTCCTACAGAAGTACTGTATGTGCAAGAGCGCCAACACTGGTTGTCAGAAAAATACACAGAATTATGAAAATTATTTAGAAATTTAAATGAGGCTGATTTCTTTCCATCTTAGACTGTACAGTAGATTGAAGATTGAAGTAGAAATGTATATGACAACCATGTCGGGCAGTGGTAGTCTGGTGGTAAAAGTGCTGGATCACTGATCCTAAGGTGAGGGGTTCAAGCCCCACCCTCAATGGGTTGTCACCCCCCCCCCCCCCCCAAGTGAAGCTAACTGACCAACTAACACGGTCATGTTGCAGCAACGTTGCTACAAGGTGACTTTATAGACTCAAAGTAGACTTGTAGACTTTGTAGACAGACGTCCCCAAATCGTTGCTGCAACGTCGCGAGCAATGAACGTGGCAGAAACGCAGCTGCAACGTCACTACAACATTACTTTATAGACTCAAAATAGACTTGTAGACTTTGTCGACAGACGTCCCCAAATCGTTGCTGCAACGTCGCGAGCAATGTCCGTGATGAACGTGGCAGAAACGCAGCTGCAACGTCACTACAACGTTACTTTATAGACTCAAAATAGACTTGTAGACTTTGTCGACAGACGTCCCCAAATCGTTGCTGCAACGTCGCGAGCAACGTCCGTGATGAACGTGGCAGAAACGCTGCTGCAACGTCACTACAACGTTACTTTATAGACTCAAAATAGACCTGTAGACTTTGTAGACAGACGTCCCCAAATCGTTGCTGCAACGTCGCGAGCAACGTCCGTGATGAACGTGGCAGAAACGCAGCTGCAACGTCACTACAACATTACTTTATAGACTCAAAATAGACTTGTAGACTTTGTCGACAGACGTCCCCAAATCGTTGCTGCAACGTTGCGAGCAACGTCCGTGATGAACGTGGCAGAAAAGCTGCTGCAACGTCACTACAACGTTACTTTATAGACTCAAAATAGACTTGTAGACTTTGTAGACAGACATCCCCAAATCGTTGCTGCAACGTCGCGAGCAACGTCCATGATGAACGTGGAAGAAACGCTGCTGCAACGTCACTACAACGTTACTTTATAGACTCAAAATAGACTTGTAGACTTTGTAGACAGACGTCCCCAAATCATTGCTGCAACGTCGCGAGCAACGTCCGTGATGAACGTGGAAGAAACGCTGCTGCAACGTCACTACAACGTTACTTTATAGACTCAAAATAGACTTGTAGACTTTGTAGACAGACGTCCCCAAATCGTTGCTGCCACATCGCGAGCAACGTCCGTGATGAACGTGGCAGAAATGCTGCTGTAACGTCACAAGTGACGTGCGAATGTGGCAGAAACGTTGACATGGTCATGTTGCAGCAACGTCGCTACAATGTTTTCGTGACGTTACATGCAACCTGACGAAATTGCGGCCTTTCTGCAACGTTGCAAATGGTCGCAACAACGTTGCGTGTTAGCTGGGGGGATTATCAAAGCTTAGCCATGTATCTCAGTGTCAATGGTGAGAGGCTGACTTTTGACAATAGTAGCTGCATAGCCATCCGCGTGTTTCTGCCTTGCGATGGCCTGCCGGCTTACATTTATTTGAAAATATTATTTGTTAGTAGGTGGGATAATGCTAGTTTACTCAGAGTGAGCGGGTGTTGAGGTATATCAATTGAGGTTTCGGTACTGTGACAGCAGCAGAAGTTGGATATGACCACTTGTGCATAAATTTATACATTATTCATGTACCAGATTTTTTTTTTATTCTTCTTATTATTTAAGCAGATGAAGGGTCAGGGCCTTTCTGAAGTGTTCAACAGTCGCAGTTGGTTGAACTCACAAGTTTCCTGTCAGTAACCCAGAGCAACTGAGCTGAGTCACAGTCCTATAAACGGTGTTATGGCTCTTTTACTTCACACACTGGAGGACAGCCAGCCTGCTATACTTCACTGAATGTGTAAATAAGGAAGTTAATGAGGTTTTCATATCTAAAAAGAATTGGAAATAAATCTGAACTGAGGAGCACAGAAGTGACAAGCACAGATGAATAATTCAGTGTTATTCCCCGGAACTACTTCTCTAAACAAAGACTTTAGAGACAACAGGACAAGGAAATCACAATTATTTTTTTTTTTTCTATTTGATGATTGATTTAAAAATTATTGATATTTATAAACCAGGTACATGGAGTGTTGTCTCACTAGGGATAAAAATGTTTCGTAATGTATATTCAAAACAAGGTTTAAATAACAGAGGTCAAAATCCTTACGAGGTCATTATATTATAAAAATGCATGCTTATTATAGTTATTATTTTACATTATATTGTTTTATGAAAGCTCTGAACTGGAAAGTATAAATGGAAATCGAGTGCTATGATATCATTTTAATGTTCGGCCATCATAGCGCTTATTCTTTAGCAACAGTGAGTCAGTGCTTTTGGCCTTGTTTACCGAACAGAAGGTTTGGGGCTTCAAACCCTTGTACACCCGAATTGCCCCTTCTGGGTTGTTGAGCAGGAACCTTAACCCTCAGCTGCTCAGTTGTATAAATCAGATAAAAATGTAAGCTGACCCGGACAAGACTGTCTGCCAAACTCCATAAATATAAATGGATTTTTCTTGTGCAATATCTGAGCACCATCATAAATAAATTCCATTACAGTTCCAAACAGAGAGTTAAAACGTTTAAACATCGAGTTCTAAATATGCTAAAATATTCACAGGAGATAATATCTTGCTGAGTTATTAAGTCCAAATAAAGAAGTAATTACTCAGACGAGTATAATAAGATAATGAATTACTCATTCAAAATAATGAAATGCTTCAAAATGTATTGAGCCATTCATCAAAAATATGACTAATAATAACCAAATACACGTAGTTTCTTTCTTTTTTTTCCCTTTTCTCAGGAGTCGCCACAGCAAATCATCTGATTCGCACATTTGATTTGGCATAGGTTTTTACGTCGGATGCCCTTCCTGTCACAACCCTTTTCACAAGGGACAGAAACACGCTGATGACTTTGCAGCTACTCTTTACGAAAGTCAGCAATGGTTCTTTTACATGCCTCTCACCATAGACAGTGAGAGACATGGCCCACCTTTGATAACGCAGTTAGCCGCACTGGGGGGACAGTGACAACCCTGTGGGGACTCGACCCCTCAACCTTCGGATCATCGATCCCGCACCCTATCCACTACATCACCACTGCCCCCAAATACACTTACTCAATAGAACAAGTTAATGAGCAAAAATAATGAAATAATAAACTATAATGAGCAATGAAGCAGGATTTGATAAAATAAGTAAGGGATGACATAGGGTAAGAAGCTCTGCCATCCTGGTAACCACTGCTCCTCCACGCTGGGAGGAGACCACTGAGGTGGTTCAGGCATCTGTCTCCCCAGTATGGTGTTTTAGGCATGTCCCACCAGATAGATACCCCGGACACACTATGTCTCTCAGCTGGTCTGGGAAGCTCTGTGCCCCCTCCCCAGAATAGCTGGAGGAAGTGGGGGAAGAGATGTTACTGCTTAGGCTGATGCCCCCGCTGGCCGACCCTGGCTCAAGCGGAAGAAGATGGAGAAGAAGATTATATACTGTACAGAAAACCAAGATCAGGAACCCCAACATGCAGTGAAAGGTTCCTCCCTCAACCTGAAGGGTTTTATTTCAAAATAATGACTGATTCAATGCTATCTCAGTTACTACACAGCAACAAATTATTAATTTAGAAAATGATTTTCTTTATTTTAAAATGATATATGGTATGCATTATATTTAGCAATAATGTATAGTATATATTAAAATAATAAAATAGTAGACTGCTGAAAATCACCACTGACCAATCAGAATCAAGTATTCAAATAAGCTGTGTAAATAATGAGAGTATTCTTTGAGCACTAACCTCCACCAAGTCCAATAATCCACCATCTGAACTGAAAAGTCAAAAATCATGTTTAAAAAAAATATTGGGGAGCAGTAATGGCCTGGTGCTAAAGGTGCTGGATTACTGATCCCAAGATTGGGGGATCAAGCCCCACTCTCAGGAGGTTGTCACTGTCCCCCAGTGCAGCTAACTGGGTTATCAAAGGCCGGCCATGTCTCTCACTGTCTATTGTGGGAGTCTGTAAATGAACCATTGCAGACTTTCTTTAAAAATTAGCTACATAGCCATCAGCATGTTTCTCCCTTGTGATGGCCTGGTAAGCTGCTCAGGGTGTACTCCACCCTCATCCAGAATCACCTGAGATGGGCACCAGCCTCCCGGCAACCCTAATTATGATTAAACGGTTCATGAAATGAATGAATGAATGAATGATTGGCTCCTGAATGTGACCTAGATCATTTACATTATTATTCTCTATTCAAAGCCCCACCTGTGGGAGAAATTTTTGTAAAATGCTGCAAAATAAAAATAAAAACAAAAATAACAATACAAAAACAACCAACCAACCAACCAACCGACCAACCAACCAACCAACCAAATAAACAAGCAAGTAAACCAACAATGATCAAAGCAGACAGTACCCCCTGCTTGTCCTGCTATAAGATGAAATTTACCAAAAAAAAAAAATCTTATCTCACAATGTTAAAGAACCCTTTATAGAATTCCTGGAATACGAATTTGATCCGGATCATCTCTAAAATTTACTGGCGCCTTCCTTCTCAAAAATTAGTAGACTTCTTGGCAAACATTTTCTGAAAATCTGAGCATATTTTTATGTAATGCACACAAACTGCAAGTAAAACATAACCCCCTCAGCAGAAACAATGAGATAATAACTCAAAATAATGAGTCACTAAACCAAAAAACAAAACAAAAAACAAACAAACAAACAAAAAAAACCCAAAACAAAAACAAGCAATCACACCAGAATAATGGGATACAAGCATAAAACATAATTAATGATCAAATTGAAAACAGTCACATAAACTATATTTTACAAATCCTTCAGTTCAGCATATTGTATAATCAGTGTGTGGGTGAGAAAGAGAGAGAGAGAGAGAGAGCGAGAGAGAGAGAGAGAGAGAGAGGTAAAAGTTAGGATCTAAAGACAAACATGGAAAATTAAAATTTTGGGGGGAAAAGTCTTAAAAATGAACTTCCTGCCATGCTCAGTTATCCACTTGTTAAAAAAAAAAAATCACCTATTCGTAAAGTTTCATGCATGAAGTAGTTCAGAATAAAAATGTGGATGTGTATATTCAGATATATGTTGTACGACACTTCCTTCTCAATAGAAACGGATAGCTGGAATCTGGACCTCCCCATCGGGCTTTCCATGTTGGACGTATACGCTATGTGTTAACGTTGAACGTGAGTGGAAAGCCGGACGCTTGCGGTTACACTCCGAATCCCCGCGCTGATGAGCACTGTGTGTTTCCCCTGTCTACTCTCATTAATATGTCTGCTCGACTGTCAGCGGGATTATGCACTAGCCGAGAGTGTTCTGACTCAGAGCCAGAGGCGTAGACTAAGGGGGGGAGCGGAAGCTACTCTAAATGGAGATGTAGCTGAGGTGACACAAACTTGGCACATGCAAAACAGTTTCCAGATATGTCATTAACTGAAGTGATGGTTAGTCAGATTGAAGAAGCTATATGTGAACTGGGTACACTGGAATTAACTTTGTGTGTAGTGAGGGGTGGGGTTTGGCAAGACACAAGGGAAAAAAATGCAACAACAACAATCTACAAAAAAGAGTTGCATATTAGACTACTTATCCATAATTATCTCTTATTTTTTTCTTTAAAATTATATTGCAATTCCCTCCAGATGGCATTTTACTGAAGGACACCATTCAAATGGTTACGGAAGCCCTATATAATCTGTTTAAGACGTATACCTCAAACCTTCATAAACGTCTGTAATAGTTTATTTCCTGTTAGCTTGAACACCTATTGCACGTGATGGATTCTTGGTGACCTTGGCTTGTGCCATAAGACTGTCAACCAACAAACTCAGCTGTCATAACATGCTGGATCATGTAAACCGCCGACCCTGTTATGATTCATCCTAATGCCAGGAAAAAAATGTTATGTCACATGACATACTGGCATCAGACAGGGGAAAAAAGTAGGGGGGAAAAAAAGCAGCTTTTATGGCATCTAATACATTTCGGGTCAGGCATGATATGCCATGGAACATGCATGCATTCGTCATTCTTTTTTCTAGGTTGTATTATGATGCGGTCTGGTGTACAATAATATTATGGCAGCCAGATGTTGTTGTGACATGACATAACGCCATAGATAAACAATAATATGTTACAGGTTGTAGGAAATATATCCGCGAACAATGTTAGAATAAGGTTTTATTAATGTTCATGTAGGTTTATTTCAGTGAATGAACTGTCTTAAAAAACAAACAAAGAAAGAAACAAACAAAAAAAAGGCAAGCCATAGTCCTGCCTGAGTGCTGAGCACATCAAACCACACTTTAGATGACTGTAGCACTCAATAATCGATGCAAAGTCATCCCACAGAAATTGCAGGCTGCGTGTGTGGTGCCCCAATTAACATCACCGCCCATCCGAGGTCAGTCCCCCTTCCAAACACCGTAAAAGGATTCTGAGGCCGATCTTATAGGGAAGTGCTAATTCATTTTAAAAATTTCGATGATCAGGATGATATAAACCCTCCAAGACTAAGAAAAGCACTTGAGGTATTCTTTTCATTCAGATTATCAATTAGATTTAACAATCCCAGAGTGCAAGGTAACTCCATCACACAACATGGATAATGTAGCAAATAGGCCTATTCTGTCTTTTTTTTTCTGCTTTTTCCCTTTTTTTACTCGGGAGTCGCCACAGCGAATCATCTGATTCGCACGTTTGATTTGGCAGAGGTTTTTACGTCGGATGCCCTTCCTGTCACAACCCTTTAGCAAGGGACAGAAACACGCTGACGACTTTGCAGCTACTCTTTACGAAAGTCAGCAATGGTTCTTTTACATGCCTCGCACTATAGACAGTGACAGACATGGCCCGCCTTTGATAACCCAGTTAGCCACACTGGGGGGGGGGACAGTGACAACCTTGTGGAGAGTGGGACTCGAACCCCCAACCTTTGGATCAGCGATCCAGCACCCAAAACCACTGGACCACCACTGCCCCAGGCCTATATGGGAGTGGTTTTAATAACCAGTATGTCTTATGATATGTGGATGTGATTGAAACAAACGAACAACACCCCCAAACAAACAAACAAACACCTACACAAAAAAAAAATCAATGTGTAGGGTTTCTGAAATGATCTGATATTTTCCTGCTTTCTAAACAGCCTTCATGACCTGTCAGCTTCCGCGTCACGACAATCAGCCGCTCTGCGCTACAATTGGAGCCGTTCATTGTCTGTTACTTGTTAGCTGCATTAGCATCTTGGTTCCAGTTCTAGAACAAAGAAATAAATCTCGAACACTAAACACGTCATTATCCAGTGTTCAAGCTAGCACGCGAAAGGTGACGGTTTATTTCCTGTGTGTTAGATGGACTTATTACATTTTCTATAAATAAGATATCAGAGAAAGATCAACATTGTATTGTAATCAACATTGTATTGTTTTTGTCTGTCTCATTGAAAAGTCACTCAAGGTCAAAGGTAATTGTCTCACTTGAAAGGCCATATTCTTCTTCTTCTTCTTTTACTTTCGGCTGCTCCCTTCAGGGGTCGCCACAGCAAATCATCCGCCTCCACCTCACCCTGTCCTCCGCATCTTCTTTTCTGACTCCAACGACCTTCATGTCTTCCTTCATCACATCCATAAATCTCTTCTTCGGTCTTCCTCGAGGCCTTTTGCCTGGTAGTTCCAACCTCAGCATCCTACTGCCAATATACTCACTATCCCTCCTCTGTACATGTCCAAACCATCTCAATCTAGCCTCTCTGACTTTGTCTCCAAAACATCTTACGTGGGCTGTCCCTCTGATATACTCATTTCTGATCCTATCCATCCTCGTTACTCCCAGGGAGACCCTCAACATTTTCATCTCCGCTACCTCCAGCTCTGCCTCCTGCCTTTTCCTCAGCGCCACTGTTTCTAAGCCATACAACATCGCTGGCCTCACCACCATCTTGTACACTTTTCCCTTCATTCTTGCTGACACTCTCCTATCGCACATCACACCGGATACTTTTCTCCAACCATTCCAGCCTGCCTGCACACGCTTCTTCACCTCTTTTCCACACTCTCCATTGCTCTGGATTGTTGAGCCTAAGTACTTAAAATCCTCCACCTTCGTTATCTCTGCTCCCTGTAACATCACCGTTCCTCCTGGGTCCTTCTCATTCACACACATGTATTCTGATTTTCTGAGGCTAACCTTCATTCCTCTCCTTTCCAGGGCATACCTCCACCTCTCTAGATTTTCCTGCACTTGTTCTCTGCTCTCACTACAGATCATGATGTCATCTGCAAACATCATAGTCCATGGAGATTCTTGTCTCACCTCGTCTGTCAGCCTGTCCATCACCATAGCAAACAAGAAGGGGCTCAGAGCTGACCCTTGATGCAGTCCCACCTCCACCTTGAATTGCCGGTCACACCGACAGCACACCTCACCACTGTCTTACATCTCTCATACATGTCCTGCACCACTCTAACATACTTCTCTGCCACTCCAGACTTCCTCATGCAATACCACAGTTCTTCTCTTGGCACCCTGTCATATGCTTTCTCCAGATCCACAAAGGCACAATGTAGCTCCCTCTGACCTTCTCTGTACTTCTCTATTAACATCCTCAAGGCAAACATTGCATCTGTGGTGCTCTTTCTTGGCATGAAACCAAACTGTTGTTCACAAATGCTGACCTCTGCCCTTAGTCTAGCTTCCACTATTCTTTCCCATAACTTCATCGTATGGCTCATCAACTTTATCCCTCTGTAGTTGCTGCAACTCTGCACGTCTCCCTTGTTCTTAAAAATGGGCACTAGCACACTTCTCCTCCACTCCTCCGGCATCTGCTCACTCTCTAGTACCTTGTTGAATGACTTGAAAGGCCATATATGGTTTCCTATTGGTGTCTCCATAGCAACAGCATGTCTGTCAGCACTCATTTCGAAGCTATAAGCACTCTATCTTTAAAAGTTTATGACCTTGCTCTCACCTTCACATGTGACCCAGGCATTCCGATTCATTCAAGTCATCTCTCAAACAAAAGTAGGGCAGTGTCCCCACCAGGTTTGGTGAAAATCCATGCACGGGCATGCACAGGAATTTGTTCACAGACCAACTGACTCACAGACGCTAGGGATTGCAATACCATCACCAAAACTCTGGTAAAAATCTAAACTGCATTCCCTCTTTGTCATGGTTGGGGCCGGTGGTGTAGTGGTTAGGGTGCTGCACTCATGTTCGGGAGGTTGTGTGTTCAAATCCCAGTAAGACCCCTGGGCAAGGTTTTAACCACAAGTGTGCCTCTGTTTACCCAGCGGTATAAATGGGTACCAGTAAAAATATACTGGGAAGGTAACCTGCAGTGGACCAGCGTCCCATCCAGGAGGAGTTGAACTCCTAGTTGCTTCATGCTATGGAAACCGGGGAAAAGCACCGGTCCAATGAGCCACTATGGCTCGGGTGTAAAAAGCTCAATGGACTTTACCTTTACCTTTGTCATGGCTTTGTAGATCATATCACAAGTGCGGGATCAATCCAACCACATTTAAGTTTTTTCTTCTTCTAATCAGCCATTCAGTGTTGCTAAACCATTCTATGAGTCACATGACTTGTTCAACTTTGTTTTCTTATTAAAATGTAGATAGCAACAGGCAGGTCAATATTTCTAATAATGCGAACAATTCTCCAGTTCTTATGAGCCATGGTTTAAATCACGGCACTGACAAAGAACAAGCCCCTTAACCCTCCGTCTGTCTCACTTCTAAGTAAGTTTGGATAACCCACTTGGATTGTAGGTCATGTCTGTAAAAGAAAAGCACACGAATGGTTCTGTGTTAACAGCTTGAAAAATAAATAATAAGTATCTGACATGTGGGTGTCATGTTTGGCCTCTGTGGTCTTCGTCTCATGGACTTGCTGGAGGGTGTTCACTTGATGTCGAAGGAAGGAAAACAACTACTTGTCCGTGTTTCAGATAATCAGTTCAGACTCTTGAGAGACGCAGTCCCAGCCTGTGAAAGCAATTGAGGCGTATCATGATGAGCTTCGTACTCGTCGCTGGAGTGCGATATGCATGGGAGAATGTGGCTATACTGGGAATTGTCTGCAGCAATTCTGGCGGGAAGAAACCTGACAAAGCAGGTATTCATTACGCAACGACGGCATGAATGCATACGTACAGTGTGTGTACATAGCTGTACACTATATAATTAAATCAAGAATCGACTCTGGCATGTAAATAATACAAATGATCCACAATTTCCCCACGACACTCGATCAAACCTTTCAGCAGCTGACAGTTTTGAATTCTTGTGGTCTCCTTTCCCATGCTGGTGCCTCCATCCACCACACATTCCTTTATTTTTCCACCGAGGAGTGAAAGGAGCTCGTCTCTGTGTTGTTTCTTTGGCTCGGCTGAGGCGAACCTGTGATAAATCGAATCCATCTCGACACTCTCCTGCTCCAGGAGCGATAAGCAGCCTTAAGCCTCACAAGGCAGAGACATCTGACGCTTTCCAAGTCTTGGCTAACAATGCATATGCTTGAAATGCATTAGGTTTGGCCTGATTAAACCCATTTGTGAGGCCAGGCTTGGTGCTCACTGTTCAACAGGAAATAAAGTTAACAGTTCAGATATGCAAAGCCGCCCTCAAAACCACGCAGCCTGAAACCCGTACTGCTGCTTTATTAGCTGTCACTTTGTCACATGTAGGATTTCAATTTTTAAAACGACAAGGAAGGTTTGGCGGGCCGAAAGCGGCGAGTCTAAGGCAAATCGTGAGCCTATTAGCTTATTGTGTGCGGTGACGACACCATTTACAGATCAATGTTCTCTCAGTGGCACTGACTTGAAATAGTCCCTGCATACTTCCTTGATAATTACACATGCTGGCTCGTCCCCTGGCGGGTATTTACGTGAATGTCGTTAGCGTGTTTTATGGATCACATGACCATAGCTACATGACTTTTAACAATGCGCCGTAGTTAGGCAATTAAACAGTTAAGTGGAAAAAATGGTGTAATAACAGAAACTAGCAAATGGGATGCAGCAGCCTTGTAGCACCTGAATGTGACCGGTGGGAGAGCATTACTGCGCTTTTTCCTCTTCGAACTGCTTCCAATGAGGAAACGCACCATGGTATACGGCATCAAGATTGCTCATAAGACTGTAAACCAATTACCATACGCACCGGCACTGCAGACATGCACAAGAGTTTGTTCAGAGAGGGTGCTGAGAAGGAGCTATTACTGTAATATTGATGTGCTGTGAGCCTGGCCTAGCAACCATAGACTGAGATCTTCTTCAGAGAGCTCATTAAATGGGCTTCACTAGGCAGCGTAATTAGAGTCTTGTTCACTTGAAGGGTCGTACGCTCGTAGAAACCTCACCGTTATCATGAGATTCTGTGTTACTGACAGGTCAGCAGTACAATGGGACAACTATACAATTAAAGTGCTCTGTTTTCAGCCTAGAGGAATTAAATGAAGTTGAAGATGCAGGTACTTGAAGTACTATAGTGAGACTATCAAGAAGAACATGGGGCAATTTTCAAACAAATATTTACCCTGCAAAGCATTTAAAAAGTTGTTCGGGAAGTAAAGTTTGTTGTTGCGCTGTTATCCACCTACATGCAATGGACCGTATTCTGAATGCTAATTCACGGTGACCCAATAAAACCTCCCACAATCATTCATTCTTTTTTCTATGCTACTTACTTCTGTTTCGGGTTATGGGAGGCTGACGCCTATCAAAGCCAACTCTAGGGGAAGGCAGTGTACATCTTGAACAGCTCGCCAGGCTATTGCAGGGCCTACACACATGCAACCATTTACACCAGCCAGGGGTCTCCAATCTTATCCACAAAGGGGCCGGTGTGGGTGCAGGTTTTCAATTCAACCAAACAGTAGCCACACCTTCCACCTGTTTCAATCACCAGTCATTAAAAGAAACAAACAAACAAAAAAAAAACTAGATTCCACATCCATGTTTCAACTCTGGAGTGAGGCCATCTTGGTGAGATTACCTTAATTTAAGTCTTAAAGCAATGTGATCTCACCAAGATGGCTCCACTTCAGAATTGAAATAGTAATGTCCAATCTATTTTTTTTTTCTTTTCTTTTGATGATCGGTGATTGAAACAGGTGGAAGGTGTGGCTACAGTTTGGTTGAAGTGAAAACCTGCACCCACACCGGCCCCTTTGTGGATAAGATTGGAGACCCCTGATTTACATCATCTCTCACACCTAGGGGAAATAAGGAAATGCCAATTAGCCTACGGTGCATGTTTTTGGACTGCCGGAGGAAACCGGAGTATCCAGAGGAAACCCTGGAGATCACTTGGAAAACATACGAGACTTCACACAGAAACACCCCCCAATCCCAGGGATCAATCCCTGGACCTTCTTGCTGTGAGACAAACGTACTAACCACTCCACCACCATCCCGCCAACCTCCCATATTTTAAAGGTAAATGGAAAAAAGGTTAAAGACAATCAGAATATGATTCACACTCATGAAATTTCATCCCGTGCAGTTTTCACGCATTAACTCATCCTACAAATGGTGGCCATCATCGTTTATACATACTCGAATCCCCGTCATGGCCGGACGGGTCATGCTGAGTAGAACAGCAGCTATCTCCTGCTGGATAGTAATTAAGGTTGATGAGTGAACACTTGTGGTTTAAGGTTGCCCACAGAAAAGAATCACAATCTGGGTGTGGTCAGGGGAACAGCCTGACTACTCAGCTTTACCACACAATGAGATCACTTGACCTGGAAATATTTACCTTTGCACTTCAAATGTTTTTCATGCACAGTGTGCCGTGGTTTCATCTTACTGAAACCGCATACGTATTGAGTCCTTCAAGCTCAAGGTATTTTATTTGGGGTTGGGCTAACGACAGATCTCCTGCTTCACAAAGTTTCATGTGTTTTAGGTGTGAGAATAATAATTTGTTTATCTTGATCCTTTTTCATTTACCGTTAAAAAGTGTGAGTTTTTCTAGGGGAATCTGTATCATTAATATTTCTAAAAAAATAACTTTTAACGAATGAAATAACTATAAACGATGGAATGATTGTTACAGTCGATAGTTTCCAGCCAGTCAAACTGAATCGCATTTAAAATGACCTCTGAATGGCCTTACGTCGTCCGTCAAGCCCGTTTACTGTGCATGGGAAATGAGCTGCTTTGTTCCAGGTGGAGTTTATTTCAATGCCAGAAAAATGTGAAAACAGTAGCCAAATATACAAAAACTGACCAAACCCACTGCATGGAGTTTTGTAAACCACAACTGAGCCCCCCAAGATCCAGAGCAAGCCGTCCCACTTTTTTTTTTTTTTTTTTTTTGATGTCACATTCTGGCTCCCAAAGTCATTTTACTTTCACCGAGAACCAGAGGTGAAGCCTCTCAGCCCAAACCCGCTATGTGCTGAAGGATATTGAGAGGATTCACCTCTGGTTCTGGGTAAAAGTAAAATGACTTTGAGAGCCAAATTGGTCCATCAAAAAATGTGGGCGGGCCCTCTCTGGTACCGAGGAGCTTAATTTCACTAAAGTGTCTTTCGGTTTATATGATTATTACATGTCTAGAGATATTAATAAAATTCACAGGCAGCAACTTTAATGTATTTACATGAGAAGCATGACTGACTGTCCTGAATCCTCTCACAGAGACTCGAGCCTTTTTAACAGTTTAATTTAGAAATGAGCCAAAGTATAGAAATGAAATGAAAGCGATCAGTTAATTATACTTCACTGAAATGCCTCACATGAGAAGCTCGATGTGCCTGGAATTTTATTTTTTTTATTATTGCTTTTATCATGTGATTATTTCAGGCTTCAAGGACTGAAAGAAACCGCTTCACACTTTAGGACTTTACTCAAGACAATTCAAAAGAAGGGCTTTAAAAATTTAAGGCGCTTCAGAACAATTGACATTTATAAACGACTGAGTTAATTTGTATGAAATCCAGTGTCATTACTTTGGTTCGCTAGAATTCTGCATGACATGAATTTTGCATGAGATCAAGTTAGCACTCACAGAATGTGGGCCAAAGCTCTGTCTACTGATATAAATTTAACAGGACAGAGAAAATAAATACAGTACTACACAATATATCTACATTAATGCAATAATAATAATAATAACAACAATAATAATAATAATAATAATAATAATAATAATAATAATAATAATAATAATAATTCATCTGTTCATTTTCTGTAGATGCTTAATCTCAGTTAAGGTAACTGGGAGGCTGGTGCCCATCCCAGTCGACTCCAAGTGAGGGTAGAGTACACCCTGGACAGCTCGCCAGGCCATCGCAGGGCGAAAACACTCTGACAGGTTTGCATCCTACTCTTGTCAAAAGTCAGCAATGGTTCTTTTACAAGAACCTCTCACCATAGACAGTGAGAGACACTTCCGGCCTTTGATAACCCAGTTATCTGCACTTGGGAGGGGTGTGTGTGTGTGTGTGTGTGTGTGTGAGACAACCTGTGGAAACGGGGGCTTGAACCCCCAACCTTCGGATCAGTGATAAAACACTTTTACCATCAGGCCACCACTGCCGTAATAATAATAATAATGATGATGATGATGATGATGATGATGATGATAGAGTGTAACACGGTGAACCAATGTATACTACGTCCACCTTACAGCAAAATGGCCTGGGTTCGATTCCTGGGTTCGGGTGTGGAGTTTGCTTGCCCTTTTTGTGCTTGTGTTAATTTCCTCCGGTTTCCTCACACATTCCGAAAAAAATACACAATAGACTAACTGGCTGTTCCAAATCTCCAGTAAGTGTAAGTGTGAGTATAAATGTACAGGATGTACCCTACCCTTGCCCATTGTTGGCTGAAATAGCCTCCCCGCAACCTTAATTAGGATTAAGCGGTTCAGAAAATGAATGAATAAATACAATAATAGCAATCTCATCACTCACTCAGTCAGCAATTAATCCGACCAAGGTTGTGGTGAGACTGGAGCCTACCTCAGCTGACACTGGGTGAAGGTGAGGAATAAATTGATCAGTACACCATCACTGGGCAACACACACACACACACACACACACACACACACACACACACACACACACACACACACACACACACACACACACACACACACACACACACAAAACATCCATTCAAACTCACACTGAGGAGCAGTTTGGAGGAGCTAGTTAGCCGAATGTGCATATCTATAGACTGAGGAAGGAAACTGGAGTGCCTGGAGGACCCCCACGCAGGCACAGGAAGAACATGCAAAAGCCAAAAACCTTCCAAAACCCCAGGACCTTGCTATGAGGCAGATGTGCTAACCACTATGTCTGCATGCCACCCACAAGAATAATAATAATAATAATAATAATAATAATAATAATAATAATAATAATAGAAACCCAGGTAGATAAAAAAAGCAAGGTTTTTTTCAATCCCTACTGACCACACACACACACACACACACACACACACACACACACACACACACACACACACACACACACACACACACACACACACACACATATATATATATATTGGAGGCATGGTGGAATAGTGGTTAGCACGTCCGCCTCACAGCAAGAAGGCCTGGGTTCTGTTCCAGGCCTGGGTGTTTCTGTGTGTCAAGCACCTACATTTGGTGGAGTGCCTCACATTTTTGAATGTTTAATTGTTATTAAAAACATTTATAGCATGCAATATGTATTATTGATATTACATACACATATACATGTACGTATACGTCAGTTCGGGTGGGTTTGGGGGTGATCCTACTTCGTGGATTTTGATGGTTGCGTGTGGATATCAGTCCCAATTAACCGTGGAAAGTGAGGGCTCCCTATACATATACATATATATATATATATATTTGATTTGGCAGAGGTTTTTATGTCGGACGCCCTTCCTGTCACAACCCTTTTAGCAAGGGAGAGAAACACGCTGACGGCTTTGCAGCTACTCTTTATGAATGTCAGCAATGGTTCTTTTACATGCCTCACACCATAGATATTGAGGGACATGGCCCGCCTTTGATACCCCAGTTAGCTGCACAGTGACAACCATGTGGGGATTCGAACCCCAAACCTTAGGATCAGCGATCCTGCACCCTACCACTGCCACCATATATATATATATATATATATATATATATATATATATATATATATATATATATATGTGTGTGTGTGTATGCATACATTTTCATTACTTCACATTTACATTCCCTCCCTTTGATCTAACGTTAGCAGTCGTTTACAGTTTTCAAAAACCCTGCAAAGAAAAAGTAGGAATCATCTGGCACATTACAGCAGCATAGCTTTTCTTGCACGTAAACGAGTTTTTTTTTTTTTTCTGACAGCCATATCGAAGGCTGTATGGGAAGAAGGACCTATAAAACACCATCTGTTCCAGCAGAGCATGATCACACCTCTCGCCCTCCGAGGAAGGGAGTAAGGGGAACTGCCATGCCATACGATGAAGAGAAGAGAAGAGGACGTCCAGGAAAATGAATGAGGGAACAGCAAGGACGTGTTCAGAGCGAAATCGAGAATGATGTATTTAGCAGGGCTGCGATTACAGGAATGGATGAGGAGCAGCTGGATGGACCGAGCATGCTCGAGATGCTGAATGTCAGCTCTATTAATTCTTAGCAGGTGTTGCCTCCCTCCCCCTCCTTGTTCTTTCTTTCTTGCCGCCACATTTGGGTGCAGAATCTCTCAGTCACACCGCTGTATCTTAATCCTCACTTTAGGAGTTCATAATATTGCTGTCAGCTCTGTATTTTCCTGTCACGACTGCTCCAGTTCTTTAATTCATGGCCTCATATGTCTTTTTCTCAATCTGTTTCTCTGACTGGAAAAAGATGTGAGGAATATTCTGATGCTTTGTCTTAACATTTCATCTGCTTGCCCTAATAATTAATGTTGTTCTTCTTTGCACAAGATTGCTGGCAATTTATTATTCCCTGTCTAAGACTACACGTGTTAAACTGCAGCATGCAAAGATGTTCTTTTATAATAATAATAATAATAATAATAATAATAATAATAATAATAATAATAATAATGGTTGAACCTATATAAAATTAAAAAAAAAAAAAAAAAAGACAATTTTTAAAGCTGACATCATCCATACATTTTCCTAACTGATTTCTTCTAGGGCCATAGGGAGGCTGGAGCCCATCTCTGGAAGAGGACACCCTGATCAGTTTACTAGTGCATTGCAAGGCCAACACACAACCATTCCCTCTCACACCCACACCTAAGGCTATTTTGTGTGCATATTACTGGATGAAACTTGTATATTCCTGAAAGAAATCCACACAGACAATATATCCTGGCCGAGTCCGGGATTCAAACCCAATGGCACTCTTGCCGTTCATTCAAGCTAACTTTTGCCTCTTGTTATTATTTCTACACTCCCAGCATAAAAGACATTTAAACTAATTACTTTACTGTGTGAGGGCAGTGTGGACCAATCCACATGTTGGGGGTTTCAAGCCCCACTATTAATGGTTGTCACTGCTGTCCCCACCACGACAGCCAACTGGGCTATCAAAGGCCCGCCATGTCTACCCCTGTCTATGGTGGGAGGTTCACGTAAAAGAACCATTGCTGACTTATGTCAAGAGGAGCTCCATAGCCGTCAGCATGTTTCCGCCCTGCGATGGCCTGGTGAGCTGTCCAGGGTGTACTCTTCCTTCGCCAGCCTCTCTGTTTATCTCTGTCTTCCTTTCGGCTTTTTCCCTTTTACTCGGGAGTCGCCACAGCGAATCATCTGATTCGCACGTTTGATTTGGCAGAGGTTTTTACGTCGGATGCCCTTCCTGTCACAACCCTTTTAGCAAGGGACAGAAACACGCTGACGACTTTGCAGCTACTCTTTACGAAAGTCAGCAATGGTTCTTTTACATGCCTCTCACCATAGACAGTGACAGACATGTCCCGCCTTTGATAACCCAGTTAGCCGCACTGGGGGGGGGAGGACAGTGACAACCTTGTGGAGAGTGGGACTCGAACCCCCAACCTTTGGATCAGCGATCCAGCGCCCTATACCACTAGACCACCACTGCCCCCCTCCTCTCTGTTTATCTCTAATTAAGCTTAAACAGTTCATTAAATGAATGAACTGTGTCCTACTTCTACTACTAAAAATTTTCGACTTCAATAAGTTGTAGAAATCCCTTTCTCTTGAGTGTTGAACACATCTTTGCAGCCGCAGGTGTAATTATTTAATCACAGCTGAACTTTGTGCTGCTACTCCTCCACCTCTCCAATCAAGGCATTCCCCCACTATGAAGTAACCCTGTCATTCTTTTCAGTCCAAACCTTTTTGAAACCATCTGGTTTCAGATTGTTCCTGAAGGGTGGCATGGAGCTCTGCCACACCGAAGAGAACCTCGTTTAAACCCGATTGTAGACTTCCAAACACACACACCAAATGGCAAAGAGTTAAAAAAAAATCCCCCTGGATTGATGCAAAGCAGCGGCCATTCATTTTAGCTGCACGCCTGCCAAAACTTTCCCCGAGCCGAGCCAAAGGAAACACAGACCACATCGCTGTTTGCATGCAGGATTCTGGTTGGTCAGAATTCGTTTTCTTTAACAGCCACTCTGTCAACTGCTCGTTTTAATATGCTATTGTCTCCATAGTAACGACTCACTCTGGGATTTTTATTATATAATAGACCATGTATGCCATATTATATGCATATATTATATGCACACACACACACACACTTCTATCTATCTATCTATCTATCTATCTATCTATCTATCTATCTATCTATCTATCTATATATATATATATATATATATATATATATATATATATATATATATATATATATATATATATATATATATATATATATATATATATATATATATATATATATATACACACACACACACACACAAAGTGTCATGCCACAGTCAGGCCCAGGTCTAGTGGTTAGGGCGCAGGATCAATGATCCTAAGGTTGGGGGTTCGAGTCCCCACAAGGTTGTCACTGTCCCCCCCAGTGCAGCTAACTGTGTTATCAAAGGCAGGCCATGTCTCTCACTGTCTATGGTGAGAGGCATGTAAAAGAACCATTGCTGACTTTCGTAAAGAGTAGGCTGCAAAGCTGTTGGCGTGTTTCTCTGACCTGGAGAGGGATGGGCTCTGCCAGGCCAAATCAGCCCAAGTCTCACCATGAAGGCGCCCCAACGACATCCTCGGATGTTAAGGGATAAGTGAAGTGAAGTGACACACACAGTGATACCTCACCTTGCAAAATTAAATCTGGATTTTTCGTAAGTAGAACCGCATTTTACATGTAAAACACGTGATTCATTCCAAGGCCCCCAATACTACCCTTTAAAAATTAAATTATAAAGCATACCTTTTAAGATACTTACATCATGTTGACCATGTCTTCTTAGCAGAGTTATAATCTTACAAATGTTTATGCAAGGTTAAAAGCTTGAGTCGAAAGCACACTCGAAAAACTCATAAAACAAGCTGCTGCTCAAGGGAGATGCATCATCTCTCCTAGCCAATGGGAGGCCAGTGGGGCAGGATGTAGGGAGATGGCCAATGGGAGGGACTGCGTCATCCCACCTAGCCAATGAGAGGCCAGCGGGGTGGGATATTTAGAGACAGCCAATGGGAGAGCAACTCGCGCATTGTTTGAATGTTTGAATGGCGCATTTTAATTTTTGAATGGCGTGTTTCGAAAGGAGAACTTGTTTCGTATACAGAGACAAAAATTTAGGAAAATGTTTTTCGTAAACTGGATTTTCCCGCATTTGTTGTTGTTTCCATTTTCATATCTAATTTGTATCCAATTCCCACCCATCAGGTATTATTTTTTCCTCTCACCCTATGACGTGATCGCCAGCGACTGGGGGTGGGATGGGTGGGCGAAAGCATGCACATGCCCCCTCTGTGTTGCTATGTGATGCTAGCCAACTGGCTCTTTTCGCAGTGCATCCCATGCGTATTGTGGGGACGGTCTAACACACTCGGAGAGAAAGAGATGTCCACCCCCTCGTACAATATAAGTTCGGAAACACTCACAATTTGCTGGTGATTGCTGTGAGTGACAGTGAAGGCAGCCTATGAAATCCCTCCCTCCCTTGAGAGCTTGGCCAATTCAGTGGTCATGGATGGCTGTGACACCAATGTGGATTCGATTTTGTGACCTCTAGGGAACCTACCTTGTAATAAACCTTGCTCAGAGAAGTCTATGGTAATGGAGTCACCGAAATTCAGACTTATCCTCCTCGTACTTTACTGAACGGAGAGAATGTTAATGTTGTGATGTAAGATAAAGAAAATCTTTTTGTGACAATTATTTTATGTTAAAATAATGAAGATTCTTTCTTTACCACTGATTATTCTTTATTACTTTATATTATCTTTGACATGTTGTGCATTCTGAGAAACTCCTCGGCTGACTATGGTTGGAAACAGTGGTTGCTGAAACTGATATAGTCTTACAGCATAAACAGCTGAAACCTCTCGTATAAACAAGGTATTTTCACCTCCAGAATGGACACTCACTGCATGTGCTTGGTTTTTCAGACCATTGCGTGGAGACTGTTGTGTGTGAAATTCCCAGAAGATCAGCAGTTTCAGAAAAATTACTTAAAGCAGCCTGCCTGGTACGACCGCAGTCCTGTGGTGAAACTCACAGAGATCACTGACGTTTCCGTCCCATCCTACTGTTTGATGTGAACATTAAGTGAAACTGGTGACCTTCTGGAGCTCATTAGAATGAGTTATGCTAACTATGCTAATTACACGAGCAGGAGATGTGTTCCTATTAAAATAGGTTTCAGTTGCACACACACACACACACACACACACACACACACACACACACACCACTTTCTACCCTTGGTATTGCTCACATGTGATCTCTTTGACCTATTTTTTTTTTTTTTTTTTTTTTTTTTTTTTTTTAGTTAGACTGTCTGTCAAACTCATTTGTGCCGCCGTGCCCTGTCTCTGGAGATCTGTGCAGCAAGGAAAGAGGCAACGGTGGGGGTAAGACATGCCTTTCCTATTGGCTGATCTGTCCAGGGCATAAACACATCCAGATTTTTTATGAGGTGGGAGGGAAGACAGCCTGCGCTATTTACACGGTGCAGAAAAGCATTGTCTCCCCGTCGGCCGGTACATCAGGCTTGTGGAATTCTCTGGCTCTGACCTCCATCTGGATTTCCTCACTGCACACATACACACCAAACCACACATTTCCCCTCGAATGCTTGAAGCTCAGCAGAACCAACAACCATGGACTGATGGAGGCCACCCTCAGGCACTGTAAATTACCTTCAAAAGAACCATTCGATCTGTGCTTGTTCGTCCCAGAGTGAGACAAGGCGAGTAGGGGGAGCGGGGCAGCTTCTCATCAGAGAAGTCACTAATGGCTCCGAACGGGCTTCTGTAGCTCAGGGCCACCGACAGCTGCTAAACAACAACAGAAATAGGAAATTACATTTTGGCATGTGAGTTCTCCTCAGTGCAGGATTTAACTTGAGCCAAAAACCCTGCTGGGATTCAAATATACAGAGATGATGTTTAGGTGACATTAAGCTGAGACTACGTAGAGAATAAAACACTTGGGCGTGTGCTGTTCAAGGAAAAATAGTCTTCGATGGAGTAGTGTGATAGAGCCTGACATAGACCAGAGGTCTTCTTACCATCCTGAGTCTGAATTATTTTCCTATAACCACGTCCTGAAGTGTTTAATTCCTTTTATACCGCAGCGATTTGCAAACAAATATAAGATTTCATTCATTTTATGAAACGCACGCTATGGCAATGCTTTCCGTACATTTTATAGTTACATGCAGCCCCGTGATGGTCTGGCAAGCTGGTCTGGGTGTAGCCTCCCCCTTCCATCAGTGTCGGCTGAGATAGACACAGCTTCCCTGTGAGCTTAGCAGTAGGATTATGCTAACCCTGCTAATTCCTTTAATCCTACTACTAACACAGGCCAGTGGTGGCTTAGTGGTTAATACGATGCATTGCTAATCTGAAGGTCAGCAGTTCAATCCCCACCCTCATCACTGTTGGGCCCTTGAGCACGGTCCTTAACCCTCACGTGCTCAGTTGTATTAAAAAAAAATAATTATACCTGTAAGTCACTCTGGATACGAGTGTTTTCCAAATGTTGAAAATAATATAATATAATAATAACATGGTCCTGGGTTCGAGTCCAAGGCTTAGATGTGCATGTGTGGGGTTTGCATGACCTCCCTGTGCATCCATGAGTTTCTTCCAGGTATTCCAGGGTCCTCCCACAGTCCAAAGACACGCCCCTAGATATGAGTGTGAGTGTGAATGGTTGCACATGTGTTTGCCCTGCAAAGCTCTGGTGACTGTTCAGGGTGTACTCCACCTTCAATGATGGCGAAAATAGACTCAAGACTCCCCCCACACCCACGACCCTAGTACGATTAAGCGGTTGGCAAATGGGCGAGTGAGACTGAGTTACTTCTGGCATTTATTTTGAAACAGGAAGTTGGTTATAAACAGTTGCTTCCCTAACGCGCTCATATTTTTTGTTTGTTTCTTCTTCCTTGAATTTTATTGGTCAGAAAAAACCTCAGCTGCATGTTACTGAAAACCCAGCAAGCACAGAGTCTACAAGTTGTCTCCCATTTCAGAATGTGTGAAGTAAGAGCGTTACCTTCGACTGCTGATAAGCGCTGATACCCAAGAGACTCCTTCCAAAAATGATGAATCTCCTCACTCTATATTAATAATTACGCTTTACATATTTATATATACGCGGCTGAACACATTTATTAAACCAACTGTCAAAGCTTAGAGAACAGCAAATTGTTTTCATATATCAGAAACACAACGATTCAAAACATTCATTTTATTGTTAAATGTGTAGAAATTATTGGAACAAGCGTGAGCAATCTGGAACATTGGAAATGATGGACCAGACTGTGCTCCAGATTCGAATCCACTTGAAGAAACATGGCATTGATTGATTTGTCAATCAATCACACAAAGATAGATTTCCTCCAAAGATAGACTTTGGGAAGAAGGGAAAAATACTATATTCAGTGCTACAGAAATGAGAGAAATCTTTTAAAAATCAGAAAAGAAGGAGGGAATTCTGTGCAAAAAGCTGCTGCATACCCAATAAATAAAGATAAAGTTTCTAAAAATCTCTCTCTCTCTCTATATATATATATATATATAAAAAACCATAAATATATATAATCATAAAGTATATATATATATATATATATATATATATATATATATAGAGAGAGAGAGAGAGAGATCTCTCTCTCTCTCTCTCTCTCTCTCTCTCTCTCTCTCTCTCTATATATATATATATATATATATATATATATATATATATATATATATATATAAATTCATTCATTTTCTGAACTGCTTAATCCTAATTAGGGTCATGGGGAGGCTGGTGACCATCTCAGCCCAGTCTGTGCGATGGCAGGGTTCACCCTGGACTGCTCGCCAGGCCATCGCAGGGTGGAAACACGCTGATGGGCATGCAGCTCTTCTTGACGAAAGTCATCAATGGTTCTTTTCAATGAACCTCACACCATAGACAGTGAGAGACATGGCTGGCCTTTGATCACCTAGTTAGCTGCACTGGGGGATCCACCACGCTGAAGAAAAATACTGTAATTGTTTTAGTATATACTACATGGGAACATAAGCAAATACATAACAAACAAACAAACAAAGAAACAATCAAAAATACACACTTAAAACAAAACAAAGCAACAGCAACTAAAACAAACAAAAAATATATGGTTTATTTCTTATGCTTTAAAATGAAATTAAACCCAAACTTAATACAAGCATTCATTAATAGTGTATGTCTGTTTTTATTTAATTGTGTTTTTATCAACTTTTTAATGCAAACATTAACAAAACTGCAATTATACTTCATTCACAGTGGGCACCACTATAATGCAAAAAGGAGCAAAAGGTCACATGATAATTTTATTCAGAAGTTCAGTAGGTTATATCTGATTTGGGACTGAAAGGTCGCTGATTCGATTCCTGAACCATCAAGGCAGAATGTCTGGTGGCGGGTGAATTAGCTGCAACTTCCTTCCCATTCATGGCTGAAGTGCCAAGGCATCTAAGCACCAACTTCTTTCTGGGTGCCACAGTGTGTGGCAGCCCACTGTTCAAAGTGTACACACAAAGTGTGTGTGTGTGTGTGTGTGTGTGTGTGTGTGTGTGTGTGTGTGTGTGTGTGTGTGTGTGTGTGTGTGTGCACGCTCATTATTTACATGTATGTGTGTGTGTGTGTGTGTGTGTGTGTGTGTGTGTGTATGGGTGTGAAGTCAAGTTGGACAGGTTAAATGCAGAAGTAAAAATATCCTTTGTGGATTAATACAGTGTAAAATAAAATAAATTAAATTTGTTAGTTTAATATCTGTATACTGTTATTATTGTCATTAAATTGTCTTAATTGAACTGAGGGATTTACAACCTATTCTTTTGAGCTCTCTCTCTCTCGCTCTCTCTCTCTCTCTCGCTCACATGAGAGGGAAATGGAGAGTTTGGAAAGGTTTCGTTTCACTTCGCTTGAAATCATGATGGATGTAAATGCACCCAAGAGCAGGTGCAGGAGAGCTGTGTAACAGTGTCTTTTTAACTTCCACTACTCTTTAAGTGTATAAATATATAATATTTAAAAATAAAGGAAACACAACACAAGCAAACTAAAATAAAATTTAATAGTTTAATTTTACATGTATAGGATCATGACAGAAGCAGGTCAGGTGAACACTATGAATAATTGTGTATCAAACAGCATCTGTTAGACGAGTCATTCAGAGATTAGTACAAATATACCATAAACACGTGAGTAAAATTTACTCGGTCGAGATGCTGTAGTATACTGTGATTTATACAGAAATAAAATACAAAACAGAATAAAATGAGATTTTTACTGTTTGAGCTTCACAAACTGTGAGTCTCTGTTATTAAGATTTAATATTATCCAATCAAAATAATGATTTATTTGGACCAATCAGACAGTGCTATTTCTGAATAGCATATTATAAATCTATATGTTCATCAGTTCATCCTAATTAGGGTTGCGGGGAGGCTGGCGCCCATCCCAGCCAACTCAGGGCGAGGGCAGAGTACACCCTGGACAACTCGCCGAGCCATCGCAGGGCGGAAACACACTGACGGCTTTGCAGCCTACTCTTTACGAAAGTCAGCAATGGTTCTTTTACATGCCTCACACCATAGACAGTGAGAGACATGGCCGGCCTTTGATAACCCAGTTAGCTGCACTGGGGGGGGACAGTGACAACCTTGTGGAGAGTGGGTCTCGAACCCCCAACCTTTGGATCAGCGATCCGGCGCCTTATAGCACTAGACCACCACTGTCCTAAAATCTATATGTATATTATATTAGTTGTTACCATAGAAATGATAATGATAAAACCACTCAGAAGAAAGGGGGTAACAATGCTGTAATATGAGAAGAAATATAAGTGTAAATACTGACCATCACATTCCCCATAAATGTCTCACTCTTAAAAATGACCCCACAGCATTAAAAAAAAAAAAAAAAAAAAAAAAAAAAAAAACAGCTCATGTTCTTCTAAAAATATTTTCTTCTGCTTATGCTGGGTATGAAGATCAGATTCCGTCTTTCATAACAAATTCAGAACAAATTCCATAATTGTGTTGGCCCACATCTGGCAACCGCTAGCACCCACTGCTAAACAGCAAGTGGAGCATAAGCTCTAAACTCCTGCTAGTATAGGGGACGATGATGTGGCTTTGAATTCAGTCATCATGTTCCTGCTTCACCTGTAATCGCTCATCCGTATTTAATACGGACAAATTAATTCGAGGCCAAAGCAAGCCAAGGAGCTGCAGCTGTTTCGCCTCGTGACAGCCATAGAATAGTCTGTTTTTTTACAGGCACAGCAAGGATAAAAGTAAACTACCAAAAAAAACAACAAAAAAAAAAAAACCCCACCACCACCAACAATAACAACAACAAAATCAAAGATATACAGTCATGCTGGGAGGGGTTGGGATGAATGTTACTTTTATAATGATTCGTTGATGTATTTACAACCAATAAGAGACTGAGGCTAGGCATGGAAGGGCCAGGAGAACAGTTACGCTGAATCTTAAGAGGCGGTCAGGGAAACGGCGGAGAAAGAAAGAGCAGTAAACATCTTGTAAACATATATTACACTTAAAAAAAAGATTTGTATGGGGCCAAACATATTCAAACAATCAGCTCTCTCTCTCTCTCTCTCTCTCTCTCTCTCTCTCTCTCTCTCTCTCTCTCAATTTTCAGAGACCACAGCATGCAACAGTTGCTCCAGTAAATGCGAAACAAATGATATTTGTCATCCGTTCATCCTCCAATCCATTAATCCATCCATTTGTTCTTCCATCCGATTATCCATTGATCCCACTCTCTTTTTATTAATTCATCCCTCCTTCAATCTAACTATGCATCTATCTGTCCATTCACTCACCCATCCCTCCATCCTTCTGATCACCCATTTGTCCTCTTTTCCATCCATTCATTTATTCTTCTATCCTTACATCCATCTATCCATTTATTCATCCATCCACCCACCCAACTGTCCCTTCATCCTTCTATTCACCCATCCATTCATTCATCCATCCATCTTTTATCTGTACCACTATGCATTGATTTTAATACAAACATATTATTCAGGAGGGCAGTGGAGGCCTAGTGGTATAGGGCGCTGGATCGCTGATCCAAAGGTTGGGGGTTTGAGTCCCACTCTCCACAAGGTTGTCATTGTCCCGCCAGTGCAGCTAACTGGGTTATCAAAGGACGGCCATGTCTCGCACTGTCTATGGTGAGAGGCATGTAAAAGAACCATTGCTGACGTTCGACAAGGGTAGATGCAAAGCCGTCAGCGTGTTTCTGCCCTGCGATGTCCTGGTGAGCTGTCCAGGGTGTACTCTGCCCTCGCCTGGAGTCGGCTGGGATGGGTACCAGCCTACCTGCGACTCTAATAAGGGTTAAGTGGTTACAGAAAATGAACTGAACATATTATTCAGGCTTACGTCCACTTCAGTGAGGCATGTGACTGCCCCATAACATGATTGAAATCTGACAGTAGCTGTGGGAGGAAATCAGATCGTTAATGTTATAAAAATATTGGACGTTTTTATACAGACTGACTCATTTTTATGAAATATGATTTTTTTTTTTTTAAAGAAGATAGCTAAGGCATAGCTTTTTAAACACGATACCATCGGATGGTTGATTGTATGTATTTTTTCCCCCCAGATCACTAAATGTGATTATAAACATAAGCATGCAGGTGAATTTCATACCGAGTTATAATACATTAAAGGGACCCACTGAGTTCTCAGGAATATTAAATAAACATGAAATACATACTGTTATCTCTCAGAAATAAATCGGCCATGATGTTTTGCAGAAAGCATTTTCTTACTCCTGTAAACGAGTGTCAATGACCCTGGACGTGATGAGATTAATAAGCATTGCCATATTTTATGATTTTTTGATGATTTTAAATTATAATGTACTGCAGTTTTAATTGATTGATATGATGAGAAAAGAGGAATTCTTGCCCCTGTATATAAAAAAAAAAAAATGTGATTGTAACTCATTAAATAGACAGTGAAGGGCTGAAACATTACAGAAATTTGCTGCAAAATTAAAAAAAAAAAAAAAATTCTGGAGTTATTCTGAAACTTGGATGCCATTATATAATAATAATAATAATAATAATAATAATAATAATAATAATAATGATGATGATGATGAGCCACCAGTTTTCTGGTGCAGGTGCTGATGAGAAACTTGAATTTTTTTAATCCTGGCAAAAGTCAAATCAAAAGAGTCCTGAATGTTATATGTGTGGGGCCGGACCTCAGTCGGGTGGGTGATGTTTTAATGAGCACCACCCATATGCAGTGTGCGATTTCTGACCTAGAAAAGTTTACGAAAATACTTTGCTTTGGTGAGGATGTCCTACGTTCAACCCAGGCCTGGTTTAATATGCTCAGCACTCGGGCAAAGTTAGGGATAACCTATTTTCTTTAATGCCAGTGGTCAGAAATCTACATGATCTCTTCATGACAACTGAAATAAAGCCACATTCAATGGATTTATAAACACGTATTCCAGGTACTTTCCTCCGGTAAGTGCATGCTGAGGTTAAATTGACCAAGGAAGATTCTTCTTCTTCTTCTTTTCCTTTCAGCTGTTCCCTTCAGGGGCCGCCACACCGACTCATCTGCCTCCATCTCACCCTGTCCTCTGTATCTTCTGCTCTTACTCCAATTGCCTTCATGTCCTCCTTCACCACAGCCATCAATCTCCTCTTTGTTCTTCCTCTAGACCTTCCTGGTAGTTCCAACCTCAGCATCCTACTACCAATATACTCACTATCCCTCCTCTGTACATGTTCAAACCATCTCAATCTAGCCTCTCTGACTTTGTCTCCAAAACATCTTACATGTGCTGTCCCTCTGATGTACTCATTCCTGATCCTATCCATCCTCATTACTCCCAAAGAGAACCTCAACATTTTCATCTCTGCTACCTTTAGCTCTGACTCCTGTCTTTTCCCCAGGGCCACTGTTTCTAAAGCACACACACACACCACACACACACACACACACACACACACACACACACACACACACACACACACACACACACACACACACACACACACACACACACACACACACACACACACACACACACACACACACACACACACACACACACACACACACACACACACATATACACACACACACACACACACACACACACACATACACACACATATATACACAGATATCATCCATCATTTATCCACATATTGATACATTTATAAATTTAAACATATATTGATGTACACATTAGGGTGAATGATATGTGAGGGGTATACAGTATATACAGAGGATATACAGTGGGTATGAGCTACAGATTTTAATTATAAGGCGCATGGTGCTAAAATGTTATAATGTCCGAGACCTGCTCGATGAGTTTATGAGTTATGCACTTAACCATAAGTACTACAAATTAAAATGAATTATTTGTTGTTATGTGAAGAGAAATTTAAAAAGCCAAACAAGGAAAAGAGTACATGACTACAGAAATAATAATAATAATAATAATAATGATAATAATAATAATAATCATAATAATAATAATCATCATAATAATAATAATAATAATAATAATACCACTAGCGCTGTGTTGGCTTAGCGAGATGTACTGAGTGTTCTCTGCCCTCGCCCAGAGTCAGCTGAGATGGGTGCCAGCCTTCCCGCGACCCTAATTAAGATAAAATAGTTCAGAAAATAAATAACTGAATAATACTCCTGCAAGTAGTAAAATGGAATGTGAGGAATGTACTAAAGCTCCGATTTGCACACAGGATTCAGATAAAGATATTATTTGAATAAGGAACAGTTCAGGTTATGAGCTAATTTAGTTACAAGAGCTTTCAGGGAAATATGCTTGATAAGTTAAAAAAAAAAAAAAAAAAAAAAAAAAATTAAAAGGTGAAGACTATGGCATTTAAAATATTTCAGGAACTTGTGTGTGAAATATTATTAATATTTTGTCGTCTTTGCCAGCAAATATTCTCTCATGATAATTATATTTCACTCTTTCTTTTAGTCTGACTAAAATCTTTGCACACAAGGATGATATCATAATATCATAGAGAAACACACACACACACACACACACACACACACACACACACACACACACACACACACACAGCTTTCATCCCTTCATATAGCATCTATTAAGAGTGAAAGAGGATTTTATTTCCCAGGGTTTAATCTCTATCTGGAAGATTCCACATATATTTCCATGGGAAGTTAAGTTTTTTCTATCTTGCTGCATGATGGAAAAAAAAAAAAGAAAGAAATAAAAAAAAAAAGAAAATCTAAACCTTTTCATCCCTTCACTGCCAACTAAGAATGTGTTAAATAATTCAGGTGTTTGGATAAGAGCAAAGAGACTTGATTAGCTCTCAGCCAATACTCTGGTATTATACTCCCTTGAATATGGTATAAATGGATTTAAAATCAAATCATGTGTAAAATGAATATGTAAATCCCATTGAGTAAACCACAGGCCTCTCTGCTAAACGCTTAATAAAGGTGGCGTCATGCTGATCCTCACCAAGAAGCAGATTTTATAAGGTCTGTGTAGCAGCGATGTCATTTAACGCTTCAGTCCCGATGAGTTACGATGTTTTGGCTTTTGCTTTTCTCCGGGACGTTTTTGTTTTTATAACTGCCTGATGAAAAATTCAGTGGCAAAATCTGATTTATTTGTTCTGATCCGCTTCCAGAACTGATATTATTAATTCAGGAGTTACTCTTCATCTCCTTGTTTGAAGTTTTTAAAGCTTTTCTCTGATCTATCTATCTATCTATCTATCTATCTATCTATCTATCTATCTATCTATCTATCTGTCTGTCTGTCTATCTGGCTCTCTATATATCTATCTATCTATCTATCTATCTATCTATCTATCTATCTATCAATCTATCTATGGATCCATTCATCCATCCATCCATCTATCTATCTATCTATCTATCTATCTATCTATCTATCTATCTATCTATGGATCTATTCATCCATCCATCCATCCATACACCCATCTATCTATCTATCTATCTATCTATCTATCTATCTATCTATCTATCTATCTATCTATCTATCTATCTATCTATGGATCCATTCATCCATCCATCCATCCATCCATCCATCCACCCATCTATCTATCTATCTATCTATCTATCTATCTATCTATCTATGGATCCATCCATCTACCCATCTATCTATCTATCTATCTATCTATCTATCTATCTATCTATGGATCCATCCATCTATCTATCTATCTATGGATCCATCCATCTATCTATCTATCTATCTATCTATCTATCTATCTATCTATCTATCTATCTATCTATGGATCCATCCATCCACCCATCTATCTATCTATCTATCTATCTATCTATCTATCTATCTATCTATGGATCCATTCATCCATCCATCCATCCATACACCCATCTATCTATCTATCTATCTATCTATCTATCTATCTATGGATCCATCCATCTATCTATCTATCTATCTATCTATCTATCTATCTATCTATCTATCTATCTATCTATCTATGTGTTTATTCTGTTATATTTAAAAATAATTTAAATTTTATTTCAAATTCAACTTTTTCTTTTTTCTTTTTTTTTGCTTATTTTCTAGTTTTTCATCTGTTTCTGCATCTATCTGTATTTCAAATTTGTTTGTTGTTTGTTTGCTGTTTGTTTACTCGAAATGAATTTTAAATCTTATAATTCTGAGATAATATTTTATATTTAATGAAAGAACTGTATTTCAAATCTTTTACCAAAACTATAAACTGAATATAAACTGCAATTCTGTGGAACATTTGTTTTGATGACGGTTTGATTCTTAAACGGTTAACTTTTGGAAACTAATTATAAGAAACACAGTCGAGTGCCGAATGGAAGGTGGAGGTCCAGCTGGTCCGTTGCAGCGTAAAGAAGAATTTCTTTCTTTTTCTTCCAGGTGATCACAGAGTCAAGCATCGCAGGAATCACTACAAGATTTCTGGTTGCCATTATAAAACATTTTTTAAAATCTGAATGGGTGTGGCCTCTGCTAGGATGACCCCTCCCACATCTGCAAGGCACAAAGTCTTCCCGAATGGTGTGAATGGTACAAAATAATTATATTCTGTGTAATATGAGCTCATAATGTATGTTTTTGGTTCATAAGGGAAGTATGTAATTTTAGAGTTCTCTGTGTCTTTAAACTTAAAAAAAAAAAAAAAAAATTCACATAAAATCCCACTACTTTCTTTCTCTGTAATTTAAGGACCCAGGGTTCCAGACGCTCAGGCTGAAAAAACCTTTATATTCATTTCCTCATTCATTTTCTGAATCCTAATTAGGGTCACAGGGAGGCTGGCACCCATTCCAGCCGACTCCGTGCGAGAGGAAAGGACACCCTGGACAGCTCTCCAGGCCATCGCAGTGCAGAAACACGCTGACGACTATGCAGCTACTCTTGCAGAAAGTCAACAATGGTTATTTTACATGAACCTCACACCAGAGACAGTGAGAGATATGGCCGGCCTTTGATAACCCAGTTAGCTGCACTGGGACAACAGTGACAATCATTGACTGTGAGGTTTGAACTCCCAACATGGGTGTTGGTAATCCGGCACCTTACCACTGGGCCACCATTGCCCGCAGGCGCCTTTCTTAATATACCATCATAGAAAAAAAACACCAAGTTTAAAAGATCCAGGGTCCACGTACGGCAAGTAAATATCCATTAACCCAATATTTTGCCATTTTGCCTTGGTGACCATGAAAAGTAGGTCAATGTCATTCACACACAAACTAATAATAGTACTCATAGTAGTCAACCAGCATAGCACTGCTCCAGCTGAATGATTCCTCGATGCGGTTAGAGAGTGTACACTTCTCTTTGAAACGTATCCTGAAAGACTCCAGGGAGCTTGTTTTATCTTTTTCTAAATCCAAAAATCCAGTTGGATAAGTGTACATGATGGATTAAAACATGCTGCAGTTGGCCTCACACATGGCTGAACGTCATGAAGCTCAACAAACATAAAGCTGTTTGCTCAACGATAAGAATGTAAAAAAAAAAAAAAAAAATTATATATATATATATATACTCAGTCCATATGAAAACGCACCACTCACGAAATCTGGAATAGCTCCACGGATTGATATGTGAAATATATACTTATGATGCATTTGAGATAATGAATGATTTAAGTTCATTCACGGTAATGTTAATGCGTCAATATGGGGCCAAAATATGGACGTCATGCAGGCAGGCCTGCAGCTCGCAGACGGTTCTGTATGGTGTTGGGGTGAATGAATCCACGTCGTCCTTGAACTTGAGCAGCCGTTTTTGTCGCTGGTAGTGTTCGGTTTCGGACATGATCCCGTACGATCCGTGAGTCCTGACGTGCCGATGTCACACGTTGCTGACCGGTCGAGGACGGTCCCGAGTGCTCCCCGTTTGCAGAAACCTTTGATGGAGTCTTGCGATGGTTGTGTGTGTGCAGTGTAGTTGTCTGGCAATTTCCCTGGAGCTGGCACCATTTTATGGCACGTTCTCGTTCAGGGGCTGTAAGTCGCGGCATCATGTCGGCTTTTCACAAGTGTCAGTGAACGAGTGAAATTTTATTGGGATTCACATGCTTTGAAAGGCAATGTGTGCACAAATTCAGAGTGAAATTCATTTTTCCTGTGGTGTGCGTGCAAAATGTTGCATTTTTGCGAAAAATTGCCTAGCGTTACAGTTAAGATGAAATTCTCGCATTTCTTGCACCTGACATGTCGGTTAACATCACTGTAGTGTTGTTGTTGTATAAAAATTATATTGAAGTTCATTTGAACTTCAATATTGACTTTATTCAAGTGATACGTTTTCATGTGTACTCAGTGTATATATATATATATATATATATATATATATGTACTCAGTGTGTATATATATACATATATATATATATACACACACATACACACACATATATATATATATATATATATATATATAGCGTAGGCCTCCGTCAGTCCCGAAGGACTATGGCTGTGCTCTGGCCAGTATCCCGACTGGTGATACTCCCCAGTGCACAGAGCCTGGGTAGGGAGTAATGAGGGACAGGCTGTTACCCAAGCAGCAAGTCCCCCCCTGTCTCAGCGCCACCGGAAGGATCCAATGGAAAGGCAAGTGCCGATACGACTGGGTTCCAGTGCCGCTGCAGGAGAGAAACTACAGTCAATTTAGAACGGCCAATTAACCTACAGTGCACGTCTTTGGATTGCGGGGGAAACCGGAGCACCCGGAGGAAACCCGCACAAGCACGGGGAGAACATGCAAACTCCACACAGAAACGCCCAGGCCGGGAATCGAACCCGGGCCTTCTTGCTGTGAGGCGGACGTGCTAACCACTACGCCACCGTGCCGCCTATATATATATATATACACACACTGAGTACACATGAAAACGCATCACTTGAATAAAGTCAACATATATATATATATATATATATATATGTGTGTGTGTGTGTGTGTGTGTTTGTAGATCTAATATGCTTTAAGCTTTAGTTGTTCCAGGAAAATAATAAAATAATACCAGCAGATATATTTGTCAACTTGACTTTCCTGTCATCAAGTGGTTTATGAACAAAAAGAAACATTTTCCGTGATTTCCGCGCTTGTTGTTGGTGCAGCTCAGGGTAGTGCCGGGCAGGAACACTCAGTAACAAATTTTCACTTTCGGCTTACTCTGGGATTAAAAACCATAATTTCACTTTGCTTCACAGCCAATCAAAAGAGAAACAAGTGATCTTGGCCTCCAAACTTTTTGGTTTTGTTGTCAGGGCGATAAATTAGAAATTAACCAGTTTTCCCATTCACTCAGAGGTCGCTGCTAATTTCAGCACAAGTTAAGTTCATTTGTCAGAGTCGTGGTCATCAAATCTTCTTTCTGTGAGCGGGTCAGAAAGTTCTCACTTCATTTCTAACATAATACAGTGTTGGCAAAACAACGGTACAGATTGAACAAGAACTTTGAAGAACAGGAGAGTAATTTACAGATGTTTGAAGAATGATCTCCTTTGTTTATAACTAAAGCTTGCTGCAGTTATGTTCCATAATTCAGTTTTGTGTGAAAAACGTCAGAAAATTGTTTAAAAAATTAGCTGTTGTAGGCGGATAAAATCGCTACTCAGCCGACAAAACCAAAGTTTGGCATGAAAAAATGTTTTTATTTTTTTCCAATTGTATTGTATGAATGTTCTTGGAAAAAAAAAGACAGTGTTTCCAGGAACAAAAATTGTGTTATCCATTATAATGTGTTATGCTAGATGTGCCACTGCGAAACTGCAACAGCCAGGAATAAAAGGCAACATGTCTGTGAACATGCCTGGTGTTAGCGTGGACTGCGGTTGGCGGAAGGACCTGCGGATAATTAGCTAGTAATACTAATTTATCATTTAACAACAGAGATGGAGGTTTTTTTTTGTTTTTTTTTCCAAGACCCCCAGACCCGGGTATATTCTGGCTAATGCTAACGCTCCTGGAATAAAACCACCTGACAGGTAACATAAATCAACGAAATAGGATTGATCAGTGATAAACAATTTTCAGGAAGTAAACATTGAATATGCACTGCACCATTAAATCAACTGAATCAACATTCATTCAGTGCAGGTTTCTGTTGGTGGTCGCTGTGTAATCGGTTCTGAACAGCACTCATTGTGTATATTACAGCTGTTATACGCGGAGCACGAGTACGGCCTGTGGGACAGAGATAGCTGGACTCGGAGTGGGCGATGTTTAGCGCTGTCAGTGAAAAGGTCTATTTTTATTCTTATTATTGTTATGTTATTTTGTTTTATTATTATTTTTTTTACAAAATATATTTGAAAGCATCTGATTCCAGGTGTGGAAGATGTTTAGAAAAGAAACTGCTCCTTCAGGGTTCGGTACTAGGCAGGGGTTGAGAGTTGTAACTTCAACCTTCGTTGATATGAAATCCAGAGAAATCTTGTTAAAATTTCTGTGAAAGTTTTTTAGGTCAGCTCAAGTTATAAAACTGACTCAGAACTCTTGTATCTTTTTTTCCTTTTGTCTTTTTTATAAATACAGAATACCTCAACATTTTACAGATAAAAAAAAAAAGAATAAAAGGCCAACAAAGATACAGAATATCTCAGATGCTCAAGAAAGGGGAAATGTTGCTGTATTGCTGTATTCAACAGATAGATAGATAGATAGATAGATAGATAGATAGATAGATAGATAGATAGATAGATTCAAAATTCTACAATATTTTCAAACATTTTGACGACCCTGTCATCTTTTTATGAAGCAACGAAATCAAAATTAAGTGGAAACTCTCAACAGATGGAGGATTGGAGTACCAGAGGATAGAGAGAGAGAGAGAGAGCAAGAGAGAGGGAGCAAGTGAGAGAGAAAGAGAGAGAGAGAGAGAGAGAGAGAGAGAGAATGAGGGAGAGAGAGAGAGTGAGAGAGAGAGAGAGAGAAAGATATATTGAGAGAGAGAGACATTGAGAGAGAGAGAGCGATTGAGAGAGAGAGAGCTGTTCAGAGAGAGAGTGTTTGAGAGAGAGTGAGAGAGAGTGAGAGAGCGATTGAGCGAGAGAGAGCGAGTGAGAGAGAGAGAGAGTGAGAGAGAGAATGAGGGAGAGAGAAAGTGAGAGAGAGAAAGATATATTGAGAGAGAGACATTGAGAGAGAGAGAGAGAGAGAGAGCGATTGTGAGAGAGAGAGAGCATTTCAGAGAGAGAGTGTTTGAGAGAGAGTGAGAGAGAGAGAGAGAGAGAGCGATTGAGCGAGAGAGAGAGAGAGAGAGAGAGAGAGAGAGAGAGAGAGCAAGAGAGAGGGAGCAAGTGAGAGAGAAAGAGAGAGAGAGAGAGAGAGAGAGAGAGAGAGAGAGAATGAGGGAGAGAGAGAGAGTGAGAGAGAGAGAGAGAGAGAAAGATATATTGAGAGAGAGAGACATTGAGAGAGAGAGAGCGATTGAGAGAGAGAGAGCATTTCAGAGAGAGAGTGTTTGAGAGAGAGTGAGAGAGAGTGAGAGAGCGATTGAGCGAGAGAGAGCGAGTGAGAGAGAGAGAGAGTGAGAGAGAGAATGAGGGAGAGAGAAAGTGAGAGAGAGAAAGATATATTGAGAGAGAGACATTGAGAGAGAGAGAGAGAGAGCGATTGTGAGAGAGAGAGAGCATTTCAGAGAGAGAGTGTTTGAGAGAGAGTGAGAGAGAGAGAGAGAGAGAGCGATTGAGCGAGAGAGAGAGAGAGAGAGAGAGATTGAGCGAGAGAGATCGAGTGAGAGAGAGCGAGAGAGAGAGAGAACGAGGGAGAGAGAGAGTGAAAGAGAGAGAGAGAAAGATATATTGAGAGAGAGAGACATTGAGAGAGAGAGAGAGAGAGAGATTGAGAGAGAGAGAGAGCATTTCAGAGAGAGAGTGTTTGAGAGAAAGAGAGCGAGACAGAGAGAGAACGAGGGAGAGAGATAGCAATGTGCTGTTGTGTGTTGTTGTGTCATGTGTGTTTGTGAGTGTCTGTGAACGATATGGGAGACGGCATTCAGTTCTCCATGTGGATCGAGAGGAGGAAATGCGGGTTCTGCTCCACTGATTCCCATCGACAGTGATGGACAGCTTCCAGAAAGAAGGCTGAAGTCCTAAGCTCACCCTACACGTCCACCTCCACCTCGCCCTCCTCCTCCTGTTCCTCCTCTGTCCTCTCAGACTGGACACTTCACGTCAAGCATTCTCTCTCTCTCTCTCTCTCTCTCACACACACACACACACACACACACACACACACACACACGTTTCCTCTTGAGTGTGCACATGCGTTTCCTGCTTCATGCACAAGGAGCCAGAGCAGAGTTCATCAGCAGTGGACTGAAATATTCGGAGTCAGCCAAATTCCCCACATCATCTCACCTCATGAAACTTTTAATGAGAGGAATACAGTTTAAAGTTTGTAAATTTGTCATTAAGACGCTTCACATAAACATACTGAGAGAAGGTATTATTGCTGATCTGGCGGTGTGTCCTGTGTGGAGAAGGTGTTTATGGAAAGAGACTTCGGTTTCAGTGGACTTCTCAATGTCCTATCGGTTCCAGTGGCCCGTTCACCACTGAACCCTCGGTGTGCTATATCGTCAGTTCTCAGTTCAGTTTGATGAATACGATAGTTTCCCAGTGAAACCACCCCGGTCACGGTGTTAGTAGCCAGGCCATCAGTAGATCCAAGATGGCGCTCCCTGGAAAGCAATGTCGCAGAGTTCTCAGTCAAATTGTTTCTTGGTTTGTTTTAATTTGTTTCGTTTGTTGTTTTGTATGTTGTTGTTTGTTTGTTTTTTGCACTATGCTCGTCCATGACCAGGCGACGCTACTACAGCGATGAGAGCGCAGTCCTTTTGGACATTTAGAACTGAGCATGCTCATCTCCTATCCTGAGCTAATATGCTATAGTAGCCCAATGCTAGCCGCACCCCGGATAACAATAAGCCCAGGTGGAGACGCGGCGGTGGACCTTGTTAAATAAACCTGGTGTACTGACTGTAGATTATCTCTAAATCTTGCTCTGAGAATGGAGAACATCGAACTTTGAAGTTTCGGCCATTTTGTTTACTCAGAGAACTGTTCATTTTTTCCCCCCAAACAAAATAATGTGCATAGTGCAATATAATTATATAATATAATATAATATAATATAATATAATATAATATAATATAATATAATATAATATAATATAGTGCAATTTAATTTATTTCTGTTGTTATCTACGGATTATTTATTTATTTATTCATTGTATTATTATTATTATTATTATTATTATTATTATTATTATTATTATTATTATTATTATATTGTTTACTGGGTCTGTGTAAGGTCCTTTTTAAATATAGAATTTTCATGTATTTATTTTATAGGGGCAGTGGTGGTCTAGTGGATAGGGCGCAGGATCGCTGATCCGAAGGTTGGGGGTTCGAGTCCCCTCAGGGTTGTCTGCCCTCAGTGCAGCTAACTGGGTTATCAAAGGCGGGTCATGTCTCTCACTGTCGATGGTGAGAGGTTCATGTAAAAGAACCATTGCTGACTTTCGTAAAGAGGAGCTCCAAAGCCGTCAGCGTGTTTCCGTTCCTTGCTAAAAAGGGTTGTGACAGGAAGGGCATCCGACGGAAAAACCTACGCCATCTCAAATGTGCGAATCAGATGATTCGCTGTGGCAACTCTCGAAAAAAGGGAAAAAGCCGAAAGAAATGTATTTGCACAAATGCTGATTAAAAATCTTGAATCTTTTTCGTTAATTTTGACGGAAATCTGTTTTTCCGTCCAGGAAATAACACCCATGATCTGAGGTCAAGTGTAAAGAAACAGAAGAAGGCATGTTATTTCAATATAAATAAAATAAATAGAAAATGTTTGCGGGGCAGTGGTGGTCTAGTGGTATAGGGCGCTGGTTTGCTGATCCAAAAGGTTGGGGGTTTGAGTCCTACTCTCCACAAGTTGTCACTGTCCCCCCCCAGTGCAGCTAAGTGGGTTATCAAAGCCTGGCCATGTCTCTCACTGTCTATGGTGTGAGGCCCTTAACTGACTTTTGACAAGAGTAGGCAGCAAAGCCGTTGGCGTGTTTCCGCCTTGCGATGGCCTGGTGAGCTGTCCAGGGTGTACTCTACCCTCGCCTGGAGTTGGCTGGGATGGGCACCAGCCTCCCCGCGACCTCCCCGCGACCCTAATTAGCATGAAGCGCTTACAGAAAATGAAGAAAATGTTTGCTAATTTTATTGCATGTGCTGCCGGGGTCATTAAACTTACACGCACCAGTAAGCAAATGGCTTCAGAAAGGCTTTGTGGCCGATTGCATTTTATTTTTATTTAATACCTGTATTGTTTAGAAAGTGGGCGGCACGATGTTTAGTTGTTACCATGGACACCTCACAGTCACAGTAAGGAGTCCTGGGTTCAAATCCTAGCTTGAGTGCTTCTGTGTGGAGTTTGTATGCTGTCCTGGGTTTCATCCACATATTCCGGTTTCCTTCCACAGTCCAAAAACACGCACAGTCAGCTGATTGGCTGGTTTAAATCACTTCTAGGTGCGAGTGTGAGTGTGAATAGTAATGTGAGTGTTGGCCTTGAGGTGGTCTGGCGAGCTGTACATGGTGTACCCCACACTCTGGGCGAGTGTGGGGTACACCATGTACAACTCGCCCAGAGTCGGTTGAGATGGGGGCCAACCTCCACGCGACCATAATGACTTTAATTAAATGACTTAGATAATAAATGTTTTGAAAGTGCAGTACTGTAGTATAAGTAAAGGATGATGCATAGCAAGCTGAATTTTAATTTATGAGCCTCTCAGAGTTTATTATTTGGCTCTGTACATGGTTCTTACAAAATATATGATGAACAAAATAATTTTTATTGCTTCTGTTAATGACATGGTCCATAGCAAAGGTCGGTTATACTTGCCAATCACTGGTAATGTTATAAAGAAATAAAAGACTGCTGCACACTGTAAATTGACCAATCAGAGTTGAATGAGCCGTGTAATAAGACGGAATAAAACACGTCACGATGGGTCGTTATTAGAATTATTGAGGTTCAGTTGATTACCGCTAACAGTGACTTCTACGGTTTCTTTATCACATCGTCCATCAAAACTCCAGCTCAAAGTGTTTTATCCTTTCCGTATATAAAGTAGGTAAATTAACACCAACCCAAGTCTCACATCACCGTACAGCTTTTTTAATTATGAGGTTTTTTTTATTATTTTTTTTTTATCAGTGATACACAAATTGGAAGCTGACTTTCCTCTGGATGTCCTCTAGGCCAGGAGCTTCTGGGAACCAAACAATCAACCCTGAACACAGAGGAGCTGTGTAATAATTAGGCCAAAGCCCAGGTGAATTTGTGTCCTGAGCTGTTGTTCTTCTGGAGGTTTATTCACACACACACACACACACACACACACACACACACACACACACACACACACACACACACACACACACACACACACACACACCTGTCACCACTAATGCACAATTCGTTCAGCTTTCACATAACACTCATCCTGGAAGTGAACTGGATCACAATGTCATGTGTGTGTGATTTGTTTCCGACAACTGCAGCATCAGCGGACAGGGATAGGCGCAATGACATCAGTAAATTATGTATTTTGTAACAATGCTGTATGAAATGAATCCACAGTACAGTGTCGATGAATTTTAAATTCGAATTGTGCAGTTCTGCAGCTCTGACAGAGCACTGGGCGAGAAGCCTTATACTGAAATCCTTTAATATAACTGGACAGTCAACCATTAACTCTCAAATGTCCAGCAGGACCATATGGTCCTCTTTCAAAATAATGCTAATAGCTACTAGATGCACTCAGTGCTGCTGCCGTTCAAAACGCGTTCTATACTTGTTGTGACATCACCTGATGCAACACAGCTTGGTCCCATGTGCTTCAGTCGGCTGTGAGACGACCTTGAGTGCGCGGGATTGTGTTGCTCACAGCTCACAAGTTTGTAAGTGTTATTATTTGTTATTATTGATGTTTTTATTATTAGTGTTCTTGTCATTTTGTTGAAAGAAATGTGTTTGGGGTGTTTCTTAGGCCTTTTTGATTTGGAAAAACTAGTGATTTTTTTTAAACTGCAAAAAAGAATTCTGGCACTAAAGGGTTAATACAAAAAGTTTTTTTTTTTCTAACCATGTAGTTGTTTGTATAGTAAAGTCTTTTATGGGCAGATGTTCACTTATCGTTTTAGGGAAGGAGTCTCCAGTACGAACCTATAATCCACCATAAAATCCATTCATTCATATTCTAAGCCGCTTAATCCTAATTAGGGATGCAAGGAGGCTGGCGCCCATCTCAGCTGACTCTGGCAGGGTACATCCTGAACAGCTTGCCAGGTCATTGCATGGCCATCACACACACACACACACACACACACACACACACACACACACAAAACTAGGGTCAGGTTGGAACCACCAAAAGGAAAGCCAGGGAATTGAACCCTGGACCTCCTTACTATGAGGTAAGCATGCTAATCACATCACCATAAAATATACAAAACATTTTCTTTTCACATGATGTAACACAGTGTGTTTTTTGTCTTGTTCAGGTTTGGAGTGATAAAAAAGAGGCTGATCAAGGAACAACTGCCTACTGCTGTCATAGCATAAGGACATTGTCATGGCAACCAGCTTTTTCCTACACTTAAGAGCATACACACTTGCCAACATGCCCAACATCTCCAACACCTACCCGTTGTCATGTACCCTTTCAAATTTGCTTTCATCTCTGTTCTTATCAGATCTTATTGCACAGCTGGACTCTATAACACGATCACAGCCCCAGGATACTACGAGGACACTCATTCCATCATGTCACGCTTTATACATACTGTTACATATATGTCCCTGACAGGCTTTCCTATTCAGTCACAGTCTGGTTTTGTTTCTAGTTCTGTTTTCCTGATTAGTAACCTAGTTGCTCATCGCCTGACCTCTGCCTGTTTCATGACTATAAGTTTCTGCCTGTCAACTTACATTCATTTGCAAGCAGCAATAAAGCTACACTTTACCCGTGCATGTACCCACACCTGCATACCTGATGAAAATGAAACAAACATTCAAGAGGATTAAAATTATAACACATGTATCACTTTTTAAAAAAAAATATTTTAATGATCAAACTTTAGCAGTTGCTCCAGTGTACCAGGAATAAAACATTCAGGTGGTCAGTGGTGTAGTGATTGGCATGTTCAGCTGAGAGCACAGTCATGGGTTTGAGTCCTGGGTCCAGCAAAACATTTCTGTGTGCCTTCTCTGGTGCTTGCATTAGTTTCCTCCAGGTAATCAGGTTTCCTCCTACAGCCTAAAGACATGAACATGAGGGTAACTGTTCATTTCTGTAACCGCTTCATCCTAATTAGGGTCACGGGGAGACTGGTGCCCATCCCAGCCAACTCAGGGCGAGGGCAGAGTACACCCTGGACAGCTCGCCAGGCCATCGCAGGGCAGAAACACGCTGACGGCTTTGCAGCTACTCTTGTCGAAAGTCAGCAATGGTTCTTTTACATGCCTCACACCATAGACAGTGAGAGACATGGCCCGCCTTTGATAACCCAGTTAGCTGCACTGGGAGGACAGTGACAACCTTGTGGAGAGTGGGACTCGAACCCCCAACCTTTGGATCAGCGATCCGGCGCCTTATATGAGGGTAACTGGCTGTTCCAAATTGCCCCTAGGTGTGAGTGTGGGTAGGAATGGCTGTGTGTGCTTCCCTGCTATAATTTGGTGAGCTGTTCAGGATGTGCCATTCCTTCAAACACTATTTGCTGAGATAGGCTCCAGTCTCCCTATGACCCCAATAGGAATAGCAAATGAGTGGTTGAGTGTATAAGATTTGTGGTGTTCCAGGAAAATAATCACATTCTGGAAGTAAGGTAACACTGCTATCACATAGTATTATTATTATTATTATTATTATTATTATTATTATTATTTTTAACCCTTTAACCCCTGAATTATTTTTTTCAGTTAAAAAAAATAATAATAGTTTATCCTAATAATAAAGGCCTAAGAAAACACCCTGAACACATTTATTTCAACAAAATTATCGCAATAATAATAATAATAATAATAATAATAATAATAATAATAACAACAACAACAAATAATAACACTCACAAATTCGTGAACAACACAATCCTGTGCACTCAAGGTCGTCTCACAGCTGACTGACTGAAGCATGTGGGACAAATCTGCGTGGCATCAAGTGATGCCATAACAAGTATAGAACACTTGAGCAGACCTGAGTACAATGCTTCTAGTAGTTACAGACACGCCCTGACTTACGTTTTTAATTGGTTCCGGACAGGCCGAACATAAGTTGAAAGTGAATGTAAGTTGTTACAGTGACGTATGATGTGTGACATATGATGCTCATACTGTTCTATACATCCATAAATACCATTACCGTATCTCATAAAACACCCCTAAATCAATTATTATAAACATAACATTGTAAAATAATATCAAATATATCAAATAATATCAACATTAATTTCAAATAAGTCACTTATTTATACTAAGTCACCTTACATGAAGCTTAAAACAGCCAATCAACGCTTACAATATGTGAGGCACTCAGAACAGAAAGTAGTGTACTTATGAAAGTAGTGTACTTCCTGTGGGTTATACGGACTTCCGGTCTTTCAAGTGCGCAAGGGTGCCATTGAACTCGTTTAGAACACAGCCTGCACTGATGTGAATCACTAGCAGAGCGGAGAGTTCTTTCTTTTGTGTAAGTAAGTAAGTAAGTAAACTTTATTCAAGAGATGCATACAAAGAACAAGTACAAATCCTAATGAATATTAATATAAAAATAAGTGTACACTCTTAGGATTCTGCTAAAAGATAATAAATATCTGTAGTTGTTCTGTAATTTGTGGATTCGAGTTTTCATTCATTTTACAACTCTCTTTGCTTAACTGAGTATTCATGGTAGATTGTGCTGATCTGAGCAGATAGTTAATTCATCTCTGTGTATGAGACTTGCACCCATGCTAGTAGGCTTACACTTCTAACCAACCATATTTGCTTAGGGTTACAAAAGTCCGCAAAACAGTGTAAACACAAAGATGACAGAGACATCCATCTTTGTGTTTACACTGTTTTGCGGACTTTTGTAACATAAAGGTAACACACCTATATTATATTATATATATATATATATATATATAAAACTGAACTGGGAAGAAGGAGGGGCACGTTCAGCCTGTTGTTTGTAAACAATGGACGCAGCATCATTACGTCATTGCGTCATTACATCAGCATACTACGTATGTCTAAACTCAAAATTTGACTTTTTCGAAAAAAAAAACGTAAATTGGAGAGTGTCTGTATTAGCATTTTTGAAAGAGGACCATATGGTCCTGTCGAGCATTAAAGGGTTAAATAAAGAAATACATATAGCACTGTGGTGCAGTGGTTATCACACCCACCGTTTACAGCAAGAAACTCCTTTGTGTTTGATTCCCAGGCTTGGGGTGCTTCTGTGTGGTGTTTCCATATCCTGCAGGTGCTTTCCTGTGTTTTATCTGGCTACTTCAGCTTCCTCCCACAGCCTGAAACCACACACAGTAGGCTAATTGCCCCTAGACATAAGAGCAGGACCCGCCTTGGTACAAATCTAGCAGTTTTTGTTTTTTTTTTAACTGCAACAATCTGTCCACCAGTATTGCACCAATTCCACATTACTTGAAGTCTTATTAAAGTACTTGATCTTTAATTAATAATTAATATTCAATCAAATTTATGTTAGTTATTTTCTCAAATTAAAAACAGCATTAAGTTATTCTATACAAAAAAAATAATAGAAGTGATGGTATTCTTACAACCAAAAAGTTAATTACTTGATTTATGTAGATATTTGAGTTGAAGCAAATTTGTTCAGATATGATGAAGCATCTGAGGTTTGTTCAAACTCAGATTAATCACATTCATCACCACACGAGGAGGATATTCTGAAGGTTAATCGAATATTCTCTGAATTCATATTAATCACATTCATTAAGACGTAATGGAGATTTACTGACCAGTAATGAATTAACCACGTTACGTTCAATCAGAATTCAGATAGAGATTTTATGAAACATGTTGGAAGATCAACATGGATAAGGAAATATATACAATTTCACTCGTATTGAGTAGAGCAACAGCGGGATGCCTGCTCGCACCCAGCGATGGTGCTGTGCCACAACTGCTCTACTTGCTTTGTGAACCAGTGGTCAGAGTGCCCCACCCCTTCCTCTATCTAACTAATTAATTCAAGTACAAACCTCCCCTGAGGAAGCAATTAATGATAAACTTATTAAACACTAAAAGCCTGGGAGGCCCGCATCCTATCTGAGCCGCAGCACTGCTGCTTGTGCCACTTACTCAACTGTCACATCCAATGACTCAGAGAGAGAGAGATGCAGACAGAAAGGACTCAAATACAGACTGTGTGTCTGAGAGCCAGACAAAGAGAGATGAATGTTGGATTTGATTAAAGGTTCTAAGTTATAATTTACACTGAGAAAAAAAAAAAAAATCTCAAAGAACACCCCCACAACTCCAGAACAAGAAACGAGTGCAGCAAGTTATGCCAAGTCAATAAGGCTGATAAAAACGCCGGGTGTGAACAAATTTATCTTTATGGCTGATATGTGTTCATTGATTCGCCAAACCAATTAACCCTACAGCGGTTACAGGGAGAATGGAGCCTATTTCAGTCAACTGTGGGTAAAGGCAGATCACACCCTGAACAGCTCATCAATTTATTACATTGCAAACTCACACCCACACTTACGTTCACACCTAGGGGCAAATTAAAACAGCCAGTTAGCCTAATGTGGAAGTCCTTAGACTGTAAGCAGATACCGGCGTACTCAGTCATGCACGTGACAAACATGCAAAACACCACAGTCTCCCTCCCTTCTCTCACAAACGCTGGAACTTGAACCCAGGATCATCATATTGTGAGCATGATGTACTAACCACTACACCATGTATTAGGTTGAGATATTATCTGATGTTACGATCATATATCTTATGATATATACTTACATCGTATAGTGTATTTCTGTGATAGTCACTTGATTTATGACCACCATATGAATGTTACATAACCTAACCTTGCCCTGAGGCGCATTACTGGTGATGTGGTGGGTAGGGTGCTGGGTGCATGATTTAGAGGTGGTGGGTTCGCTTCCCTATTAGACCCTTAACATGCTGACCCCTGAGCAAGGTCTTGACCACAAGTGTACTTCTGTCCACCCCAGCAGTATAAACGGAGAGCAGTAAAAATACCGAGAAGGTAAACTTTACATTGTGATGGGCTATCATGACATTCAGGAGGAGTTGAACTCATGCTACAGGAAGTGGAGATAAGCTCCAGCCCCGATTCACCAGTCAGGTCGAGTGTAAAAGGACCAAAAGACTAATTATGGAACTATTTTATGTAAACTAATTGTAAGACTTTGACAAATGACTGATGACTCACTGAGCCCAAGGTTGGGGTTCGAACCCCACCCTCAACAGGGGGTCACTGTCCCACCAGTGCAGCTTCACTGGGTTATCAAAGGCCAGCCATTTCTCTCACTGTCTATGGTGAGCGTTTCATGTAAAAGAACCGTTGCTGATCTTCGTCAAGAGTAGGCTGCGTGGACATCAGCTTGTTTCCACCCTACAATGACCTAGAGAGCTGTCCAGGGTGTACACTGCCTTTGAGCAAAGTTGGCTGAGATGGGTGACAGCCTACACGCAACCCGAATTAGGATTACGCGGTTCAGAAAATGAATGAATCAGTGGTGAATGAAACAGGTGAGTCTCCTAAACGCATCCACAGCTGAATTTGCAGAATTTACCTAATTTTGTCAAGAATCCGGTGTCTGACGTGTGTGAATACATTTACTCAACTACTTTCGTTAAATTTACTTGAGTGTTTTTATTCTATGCGACGTTATACTTTTACGCTCATTAAAGAGGTGATTTTGGATTTCAGTGTTTGTGTTGAACTGCAGGATTGTGTTCCTTTACAGTTTGAGGAATTTGTTGTACTTTGTATTAAAGAAAAAAGGCATTGAGACAAAGATGAAAACATTGGTGATTTACGGAGATTCACGGCTGTCACATCACTGTATATACAGTAAAGTAATAGACAGTAAATACCGTATAAAATAGTTCAAATTCATTTGACATCTGTGAACTGCAATATACACTTGAATAAAGTAATCTTAGTTTTTTTTTTCATTGCAGAAGTCAGAACTTGATGAACGTGAGATATCTAAACACGTCAGAACATATCTTGGAGATATGTCCAAGCAGAGCAGACAAGGCTTTGAATCTGACTTGTATGGTGGTCCTGTGTCTGTCTGGTGTCCTCGTGAGCCCACCACAGAAAACCCAATAAGGCTTCCGCATTTAAAATACAAACAAACAAACAAACAAACCAAAAACCTGATTTATAGTTACTGATAAATCCAAAACCAGGGGCAGTGGTGGCCTGGTGGTAAAGGTGTTGGATCACTGTCCCTAAGGTTTGGGGTTCAAGCCCCACTCTCAACGGGTTGTTATTGCCCCCCCCCCCAGTGCAGCTAATGGGGTTATCAAAGGCCGGCCATGTCTCTCACTGTCCATGGTGTGAGGTTCATGTAAAAGAACCATTGCTGACTTTCGACAAGAGGAGCTGCATAGCCATCGGCGTGTTTCTGCCCTGCGGTGGCCCGATGAGCTGTCCAGGGTGTAGTCTGCCCTCGCCCGAAGTCAGCTGGGATGGGCACCAGCCTCCCCGTGACCCTAATTAGGATTAAGCGGTTACAGAAAATGACTGATGATGATAATGAAATGGACAGTTCACTGTTTTATTCATTTGTTTGCTGAATCACTTAATCCTCATAGTGGGGAGACTAACGCCAATCTCATTTGATACTGGGCAAAGGCTGTGTCTCCCCTGAATTGCTAGCCAGACCACTGCAGGGCCAACACAAACACAACTATTCACACCGATATTCACTTCTTGGAGCTTTATGGAACATCCAACTAGCCCGCTGTGCATGTATTTGGATGGTAAGGGGAATCCAGAGGAAAGGAATCCCCTGCAAGCATGTAAAGAACATGTAAAGTCCACACAGAAACGTCCGAAGCCAGGGATTTGAACCCAGGAGCTTCTTTTTGTGTAATCAGTACAACAGAAATTCCTCACAGTTCTCTGTTTGAGAAGAAAAATAGATGCATTTCATTTACTGACCCGATGATATTATTTCTAAAAACCGACAAATATTGAGGTGTTATTGTTTTTATTTTGAGTGGAAGTTGAAAATTAATTTGTTTTTGAGGCGAGTCAAATCTCAAAAGAAATCAGCAGAAGAAACCCAGATGATAAATTTACCTGCATCGCAGAAAAACGACAGCCAACAATAAACAAGACATTTCTTGTTTCAGTCTCTCTCTCTCTCTCTCTCTCTCTCTCTCTCTCACACACACACACACACACACACAAAACTCTGTTTCTCTTGTGTGTTTTGCCAAATGCCGACTCCGCCCACACACAAAGCGCAGCCGACGGACCAATTCTATTTAATGTTTAAATGTACAGGATGTTGTATTTAAAGCGGAACTACAGGAACTGTTTGAAAGATCAGAGGTCCTGATTCAATATTAACTTGCTTTCTTGTGAGATTGGCGGTTCTGTCCCACGGAGCACTCTGTTTTCATGCTCCTTCTGCTTCAATATCGTGCCGAAATAATCACCTCCATCACTGTATTTCCGCTTTAAGGTCTCCTGCTGCTTCAATATCGTCCCGATTGGAGAGGGGTTTCAGCGATAACGAAATATAACACTGCATGATCAATCTCAAAACAAGTCCTGTTCAACTCTCCATCACGCGTGTGATAAAACAGGAAGTATGAGTACAGGAAGTATGGGTACAGTTCAGCTCCCTTCTGGCCAATGGGAGGCCAGCGAGGCGGGATGTTTGGAAAGAGCAAATAAGAGAGCAACTCGCGCATTGTTTGAATTTTGAATGGCACGTTTGAATTTTATGAATGGCGCTTTTGGTTCTTTTTGTAAAAAGAGGTTGTTTTCGTAAAAAGAAGATAAAAATTTAGAAAATGTAGTAGAGGGCCGACTGTATACTGTAGGCCTACATCATAAATCGATTATATATTATATTTATGTATATACAGACTACACATAGATACATATCGGTGGATTTCAATGTTGTCAAACAGCAGTCACGTGACTAATGTGCGCGCACAGAATGACTTTTGTGTTCTTGTTGTTTACTGGTATGTTACTGATATGTTACTGATATGTGATTGGTTGATCATCAGGGTTTTCTTGAGTTTTGTTATGTATGTTGTTTGTTAGAGGGACAATTCCAGACATCCCATCCTCTATTTCTAAACGTCTTTCAACAGGGGGCTGATTTTCGTCATTTATGTCTCTTCTGCACTTTCTTTCATACCTGTAAAAGCACCGCAGAATTTTTTATTTTTATTTTATTATTATAGGTATCTTAAATAACAAATGGCAGGAACTGAATTTTGTGCATTTTTTTTTTCTTTTTTTGTTTAAAAAAGTTATATTTAAAGTTATAACTAATAGTACTCTGTTCATGGTTTATATATTATATATGATATAATAATTCAGTACCATTTCACTGTGATGGTATGGAGAGGAGGGATTTACATGAAAGAAAATATATGTAAGTAAAATCTGTAGGATTTTGGATTAAAAACCAGCATTTCTATTTAGACCAAAAACATTTTACAATTCTCTTATCTATTCGCCAAGGTCAGAATCAGAAGAATGTCAGATGCTGTGGAGGAAACACTGAGAAAAGAACGAGCAGGATTTAAGAAACAGCGAGAATGTTTAGACCAGATATTTGCACTCAAACATCACTGAACAATGCACAGAATGGCAACGACAGCTATATGTAAACTTCGTGGACTTTGAAAAGGCATTTGACAGTATTCACAGAGATAGCCTTTGGAACATCCTTCGACACTACGGCATTCCATCAAAGCTGGTACACTTGATCAAGAGCTTCTACAACTTTAGATGCTCTGTGGGCCATAATGGCACCTTCTTCCAAGTTAAGACAGGCGTCAGGCAAGGATGCGTGATGTCAGCAACTCTCTTCAATTTGGTCATTGATTGGGTGATGAGGAGGACAACAGAGGACATATCTAGAAGGATACACTGGAGTCTCCTCGCAAACCTAGAAGACCTTGACTTTGCCGATGACCTGGAACTGATGTCCTATACCTATACCATACCTAATTAATTATGTATACATCACATGAAATCCATCTAGGGGGGCATGCTGGATCATAAATGACACGACGTTCGCTAAGATAATGTGGAACAAGACCATTCAAAGTAGTATTATATTTTATATACAATTCAAAATTTAACTGGGAGAAAGTGCAGTGTAAATGAGGTTTGACTTGATGGGAGATACGAATGTAAAAGAACCATCGCTGACCTTTGTCGATAGTAGGCTGCACAGCTGTCAGCATTTTGATAGCCTGGCGAGCTAGGTGTACTGCCCAGAGTCGGCTGCGATGGGTGCCAGCCTACCAGTGACCCCATGGTCAGTGAGAGACATGGCCAAACTTTGATAACCCAGTTAGCTGCACTGGGGAGGACAGTGACAACCTTGTGAGAGTGGGACTCGAGCCCACAACCTTAGGCTCAGCAATCCAGCACCATTTACCACCAGACCATCACTGCTCAGTCACAGCAATGTCTAAGGGTCCGAATCCCCGAGCTTCTGTTGTTATGTTAATAGTACTAAGAATGGCTATTTGACGAACGAAACAGAAGTACATTTAGTGCTATGCTTCTCAAATAGTGGGGCGGGGTGACCCGGGGAATATGCTTTTTTGGAATACTGTACGAGAGTTAAGTGTAATTGCATATCCACTCCAGTAGTTGGCGGTGGCGGTCTCATTGTTGCGTGATGGTGTAGGGGGTTTTCTGCATAGTGTAAATGATAGTGCAGTAAACAACTCCTCAAGAAACAAACATGGAATTTTTCTATTAGACAAATTGGTGCACTTTAAATCTTTTCTGTTTACAGATTAAAATACAAAATAAAAGGCATCTTATTTTTAAACGAGACAGCGCGATCGCCATACACCTAAGTGTAGATGGGGTGTGATCGTAGTGAATACATTCTGTTCAACAGGGAACAACACAAGCACGGAATGTTACACAAATCTTAAAAAACAAGTTAATTGTAATAACATACAGAGGATATTGAACACTATAAAATGGCATAGAGATACCACTTGTGTTGTATTTACTGTGACATAAGAGGGGTGGCGTGGTTACCTGTTGTGATGACCACCCACGACTCAAATAAAATGTCACAATTGTGACGTTGCAAATATAAAATGTATTTATAAAAATAGTTAATTTCAACGTGTAGCTTGAATCATAATTATTGAAATGTTTTTCCCCCACATGATGGATTTACACGCTGTGACTCTGCTTCTGCTCACATGCACAGGTGTTATTTTATATATATATATATATATATATATATATATATATATATACATACATACATACATACATACATACATATATGTATATATATAATTCTATGTATGTTTTATTTATATATATATATATATATATATATATATATATATATATATATATATATATATATATATACATATTATATAATTCTATATATGTACATATATATGTACATATATAATTCTGAAATACAGTATTAATGTGCGTATTTTATCTGATTTATTTTTCATTAGATGACTATACATATATATGTGTATTTATATATACACAGGTGTTATAGGTATATATTTTCATCGACACAATTATCAGGAACAATACAGAGAGGAACCAGATTACAGTCTGAAACATCTCTCTCTCTCTCTCTCTCTCGCTCTCTCCCTCTGTCTGTCTCTATCCCTCGCTCTGTGGTATATTACATGCTGTTTACTTGTTCAGTATTTATTATGCTTTGTCTTCCTGAATGTATTCTAATTATGAAGTTTGTTTTGCTTTTGTATTAATTTGTTTCTTCACACAGGAGTATGTTTTGCTGAACTGCTCTTACCGGATAGAATAAATAAAGCAGTTGGAGACAAAGTGACTTTTACTCCGATCCGAATTCCTGATCCTCCATATGATGCGATCACTTGGACGGTTAATGGTACAAGGATTGCTGCATCTATAAATGGCATACACATATACAAAAACTACAAAAACCGAGCCACTCTGGACAACGAAACCCTTTCTCTGGAGCTCAGGGGTCTAACTCTGAAGGATAATGGAACATATGTGCTGACCGTAGAGATTGGTGAAGATCGTTTCACAGCTAACACCTCCCTGCAGATGTTTGGTGAGTAAAACAGTATTTTAATAGAACTGCAGTGAGATTTTCTCTCTTTAATCTTGCAGATTGCTTGTTTGCTAAATTCAAGGAAATGTCTTTAAAGCCAATATTTTATATTTACAGTTATGTAAAGGTTTAAAGGTACACAAGTCAGAACTGTTTTAATTCTAAAATACAGTATTAATGTGCGTATTTTATCTCATTTAGTTTTCATTAGATGACTATGAACATGCACTGAACTCCCGATTCAAACCAGCAAAACTTCATCATTTACTTCAGCTGTTTCAATTGATAGTGGGGCCGGTGGGTAGTGGTTAGGGTGCTGCGTTCATGATTGGGAGCTTGTGAGTTCAAATCCCACTGAGACCCTCAATGTGCTAAGACCCCTGGGCAAGGTCTCAACCACAAGTGTGCCTCTGTTCACCCAGCAGTATAAATGGGTACCAGTAAAAATATACTGGGCAGGTAACCTGCAATGGACTAGCGTCCCATCCAGAGGGAATTGAACTCCTGGTCGTTTCATGCTATTGAAACCGGGGATAAGCACCGGCCTGATGAGCCGCTAGGCTCGGGTGTAAAAACCCAACAGATTCATTTGATAGGTCATATAACCAAATTAAAACATTTAAAAAAGCTGCTTGGCAAATGAATGTTTAATGAAATGTTAAATTCCTTTATTATCATTGCACAAATTCATGTGCAACTCATTTTAGAATAAAATACATAAATAATAAAAATAAAAATGCTGTTAAAAACACATACAAGGTAACTAGCGCTAGGGTAAAGACTATTCCGCAGGCTGGAGGTGCGTCGCTGAAAAGCCTGAGTGATATTTTCTGATAAAAGAAGGATGAACAAGTAGTTGCCCTTTGTGGGACGAGTGTTTAATTTAGCTCTGTGCAGGTGCCAAGCTCTGTTTTGTCAGATACATATTTACCTCAGAATGAATGCGGATAAATGAAGGATGCTGTAAAATAATTTTCCTGTAAAATCAGTTCGTTTTTATTGAGATTATGAAACTGTACTTCTACTTTTACAACTGTCTGCATTTCTACTTGAGAAAAAAAATGTGCGTATTTTAATTGGCAAAAACAGAACGAGCCTGGAATAACCCAAATCTGAGCCCAGCAGTATCACTCTACAGATATTCCCCGACTTACATTCATCCGTTTTACGTTTTTTTACGTTTACCTTTTCAAAAAAAAGTCAAATTTTGAGTTCAGACGTACCTACGTAGTACTGATGTAAAGACGCAATGACGTAATGATGCTGTGTCTTTGTTTACAAATGACAGACTGAATGTGCCCCTCCTTCCCAGTTCAGTTTATATATATATATATCAAACGTCACTGTAACAACTTACGTTCATTTTTAACTTACGTTCGGCCTTCCAGAACCAATTAAAAACTGTAAGTCGGGAGGATCTGTATTTAGTGGGTTCGTCATGTGCGACAAAAATCAGACATATGTTTAAAAAAATAATAATAATTTCTCTGAGTTTTTCCTTCTCTTTTTCAAGTTTCAGACAACTGACAAAAATACCACAAAATGATAAGCTCAGACATTTTAATATTAAAAGAAAAATAATTAAACATTAACAGACTTTAATATGGATTTTTGGTTTTTAAACCTTTGTTTTCCTAAAAAGCGATTCACATTTGAGGAATTTGTGTGACTGTTTTGAGAAGTTATTTTATTTTTAATTTCCCTCATGTGTATGGTTTCACTATTTATTTATTTAATTCTATTTAATTTTATTTACAGAAAGCATCTGTGGAACATTACTCATAGGACCATCAGATCTAGATGTTACCATTCGTTGTAAAGCAAATGGGACCATCCAAGGAATTGAATGGATGAAAGATGATGCGAAACTTCTAGAAAGTGACAGAATCGTATTCTTAAATAATAATTCAACATTAAGGATCAGTCCATTGACCAGAGCAGACTGTGGTATATACAAATGTACAGTCAGCAACCCAGTCAGCTCTGAGACGGCAACATTCCCATTGACCATGATCTGTAAGTATAAATATATTCCTTGAGCTTATTTGATTTTGAACTGGGAAAAAAAAAGAATTACATCTCCCAAGCTTTCAAAAATGCAGCCATAAGGTGGCGGTGGGTGGGTAACCAGTGTCTGTCCCCCTTATGCCGGTCCCAAGCCCGGACAAATGCAGAGGGTTGCGACAGGAAGGGCATCCGGCGTAAAACTTTTACCACATTTCCAATGCAAATGATCAAAACAAAATTCATACCAGATCGGTCGAGGCCCGGGTTAACAACGACCGCCATCAGTGCTGTCAATCAACAGAGTGCTGATGGAAATTGGACTAATGTTGGTCGAAGACATTGAGCATCTCTCATACATGTCCTGCACCACGCTAACATACTTCTCTGCCACCCCAGACTTCCTCATGCAATAACACAGTTCCTCTCTCGGCACCCTATCATATGCATTCTCCAGATCCACAAAGGAAAAATGCAGCTTCCTCTGGCCTTCTCTGTACTTCACCATTAACATCCTCAAAGCAAATACTGCATCTGTGGTGCTCTTTCTTGGCATGAAACCAAACTGTTGTTCACAAATGCTGACCTCTGCCCTTATTCTAGCTTCCACTCTTCTGTCCCATAACTTCATCGTATGCCTAATCAACTTTATCTCTCTGTTTTTGCCACAACTCTGCCCATCTCCCTTGTTCTTAAAAATGGGCACAAGCACACGTCTCCTCCATTCCTCCGGCATCTGCTTACTCTCTAAGGCCTTGTTGAATGTTCTTGTCAGGAAATCTACTGCTACCTCTCTTAGACACTTCCATACCTCCACCAGTATGTCATCAAGACCAACTGCCTTTGCACTCTTCATCCTCTTCAATGCCCTTCTCACTTCACCCTTACTAATCTTTGCTACTTCCTGGTCAACTGTCACCTCTTCTACTCTTTTTTTCTCTCATTTTCCTCATTCATCAGAATGCAGCCGTGAGGCGGGGGGGGCGGGTGCTCTAACCAGTGTCTCTCCCCCTTATGCCGGTCCCAAGCCCAGAGAACTGCAGAGGATTGCTACAGGAAGGGCATCCGGCATAAAATTTTTGCCAAAATACAAAATGCAAACCAGAAAGTCTAAACTCATACTGGATCGGTCGAGGCCCGGGTTAACAACGACCGCCGTCAGTGCTGTCAACCAACAGGGTGCTGATGGAAATTGGACTACTATTGGTCTAAGATGTCGAAGAAGGAGAGGTGGGAGGCGTGTCCGTAGGCAGAGAGAGAAGCGGAAAAGCACGAGTCTAGGACTGCGAGTAGGGACTTTGAATGTTGGAACTATACAAGGAAAAGGGAAAGAGTTGGCTGACATGATGCAGAGGAGGACGGTGGACATACCGTGTGTTCAGGAGACCAGGTGGAAAGGTAGCAAAGCTAAAAGCTTAGGAGCAGGGTTTAAGCTGTTTTATCATGGTGTGGATGGGAAGAGAAATGGAGTAGGAGTCATCTTGAAGGAGGGGTTTGTCAGGAATGTTCTAGAAGTGAAAAGAGTGTCAGACAGAGTGATGAGTCTCAAGTTAGAAATTGAAGGTGTGATGTACAATGTTGTTAGTGCTTATGCCCCACAGACAGGATGTGAGCGAGAAGAGAAGGAGAGATTCTGGAGGGAGTTAGATGAAGTGATGCAGAGGTGAAAGAGGTCATTGGTGCAGATTTTAATGGACATGTTGGTGCAGGCAACAGAGGGGATGAGGAAGTGATGGGCAGGTTTGGTATCCAGGACAGGAACGCAGAAGGACAGATGTTGCTCGAGTTTGCAAAAAGGGTGGAAATGGCTGTGGTGAACACTTTCTGTAGAAGAGACAGGAGCATAGGGTGACTTATAAAAGCGGAGGTAGGAGAACACAGGTAGACTACATCTTGTGTAGGTGATGTAATTTGAAGGAAATCAGTGACTGCAAAGTAGTAGCGGGTGAGAGTGTTGCCAAACAGCATAGGATGGTGGTATGCAGGATGACGCTGATGGTGAGGAAGGTGAAGAAGGAAAAGGCAGAGCAGAAGACAAAGTGGTGAAAGTTGAAAAAGGAAGAGGGTGGTGTTGTCTTCAAGGAGGAGTTGAAACAGGCTTTGGGTGGTCAGGAAGTGCTTCCAGATGACTGGAAAACCACAGCCAATGTGATCAGGGACACTGGTAGGAGAGTACTTGGTGTGTCCTCTGGAAGGAAAGTAGATAAGGAGACTTGGTGGTGGAATGAGGAAGTGCAGGAGTGTGTACAAAGGAAATGGTTAGCTAAGAAGAAGTTGGACATTGAGAGGACCGAAGAGAGTAAACTTGAGTACAGGGAGACACAGCGTAAGGCGAAAGTAGCAGTGGCTAAGGCCAAACAGAGGGCGTATGATGACTTGTATGATAGGTTGGACAGTAAGAAGGGAGAAAATGATCTATACAGGTTGGCACAGCAGAGAGCTAGAGATGGGAAGGACGTGCAGCAAGTTAGACTGATAAAGGATAGAGAGGGAAATGTATTGACTGATGACAGAAGTGTGCTGGGAAGATGGAAAGAGTACATTGAAGAGCTGATGAATGAGGAAAACGAGAGAGAAAAAAGAGTCGAAGAGGTGACCATTGAGGAGCAGGATGTAGCAAAGATCAGTAAGGGTGAAGTGAGGAGGGCATTGAAAAGGATGGAGAATGAAAAGACAGTTGGTCCTGATGACATACCTGTGGAGGTATGGAAGTGTCTAAGAGAGGTAGCAGTAGATTTTCTGACAAGAACATTCAACAAGGTCTTATAGAGTGAGAGGATGCCAGAGGAATGGAGGAGAAGTGTGCTTGTGCCCATTTTTAAGAACAAAGGAGACTTGCAGAGTTGCGGCAACTACAGAGGGTTAAAGTTGATGAGCCATACGATGAAGTTATGGAAAAGAATAGTGGAAGCTTGACTAAGAGTAGAGGTCAGCATTTGTGAGCCACAGTTTGGTTTCATGCCAAGAAAGAGCACCACAGATGCAGTGTTTGCTTTGAGGATGTTAATAGAGAAGTACAGAGAAGGTCAGAACGAACTGCACTGTGCCTTTGTGGATCTGGAAAAAGCATATGACAGGGTGCCAAGAGAAGAACTGTATGTCAGAGTGGTGCAGGACATGTATGAGAGATGTAAGACAGTGGTGAGGTGTGCTGTCGGTGAGACCGACGAATTCAAAGTGGAGGTAGGACTGCATCAAGGATCAGCTCTGAGCCCCTTCTTGTTTGCGATGGTGATGGACAGGCTGACAGACGAGGTGAGGCAAGAATCTCCATGGACTATGATGTTTGCAGATGACATTGTGATCTGTAGTGAGAGCAGAGAACAAGTGGAGGATAATCTAGAGAGGTGGAAGTGTGCCCTGGAAAGAAGAGGAATGAAGGTTAGCCTCAGAAAATCAGAATACATGTGTGTGAATGAAAAGGATCCAGGAGGAATGGTGATGTTACAGGGAGCAGAGATAAGGAAGGTGGAGGATTTTAAGTACTTCGGCTCAACAATCCCGAGCAATGGAGAGTGTGGAAAAGAGGGGAAGAAGCGTGTACAGGCAGGCTGGAAAAGTTGGAGAAAAGTGTCCGGTGTGATATGCGATAGGACAGTGTCAGCAACAATGAAAGGAAAAGTGTACAAGATGGTGGTGAGACCAGTGATGTTGTATGGCCTAGAAACAGTGGTGCTGATTAAAAGGCTGGAGGCAGAGCTGGAGGTAGCAGAGATGAAAATGCTGAGGTTCTCTCTGGGAGCAACCAGGATGGATAGGATCAGAAATGAGTACATCAGAGGGACAGCCCATGTAAGATGTTTTGGAGACAAAGTCAGAGAGGCTAGATTGAGATGGTTTGGACATGTATAGAGGAGGGATCGTGAGTATATTGGCAGTAGGATGCTGAGGTTGAAACTACCAGGCAGAAGGCCTAGAGGAAGACCAAAGAAGAGATTTATGGATGTGGTGAAGGAAGACATGAAGGTCACTGGAGTAAGAGAAGAAGATGCAGAGGACAACGAGAGATGGAGGTGGATGGTTTGCTGTGGCGACCCCCGAAGGGAACAGCCGAAAGGAAAAGAAGATTTTCCTCATTCATCAGCTCTTCAAAGTTCTCCTTCCATCTTCCGAGCACACTTCCGTCATCAGTCAATATGTTTCACTCTCTGTCCTTAATCACTCTTACTTGCTGCACACCCTTTCCATCTCTATTTCTCTCCTGTGCCAACCTGTATTTTCTCAGCACCATCCTATGCTGTTTGGCAACACTCTCACCCACTATTACTTTGCAGTCACTGATTTCCTTCAAATGACATCACCAACACAAGATGTAGTCTACCTGTGTGCGCCTACCACTGCTTTTATAAGTCATCCTATGCTCCTGTCTCTTCTGGAAGAAAGTGTTTACCACAGCAATTTTAATCTTTTTGCAAAATCTATCAACACCTGTCCATCTGTGTTCCTGTCCAGGATACCAAACCTGCCAATCACTTCCTCATCCCCTCTGTTGCCTGTACCAACATGTCCATTAAAATCTGCACCAATCACCACTCTTTCACCTCTGCATCACTTCATCTAACTCACTCCAGAATCTCTCCTTCTCTGCTAGCATTGAAAGTCACCCCTTCAATTTTTAACTTGAGACTCATCAATCTTCCTGACACTATTTTCACTTCTAGAACATTCATGACCATTCCCTCCTTCAAGATGACTCCCAGTCCCACTCTTCCCACCAACACCATGAAAAAAACAGCTTCAACCCTGTTCCTAAGCTTTTAGCTTTGCTACCTTTCCACCTGGTTTCCTAAACACACAGTATGTCCACCTTCCTCCTCTCCATCATGTCAGCCAGCTCTCTAACTCTTTCTGTCATAGTTCCAACATTCAAAGTCCCTACTCTCAGTCCTAGACTCATGCGTTTCCTCCTCTCTCTGCCTACAGACACGCCTCCCACCTCTCCTTCTTCCACCTCTCCTTCTTCCAACTCTCCTTCGAGCAACAGTAGTCCAATTTCCACCAGCACCCTGTTGGTTGATCGCATTGATGGCGGTTGTTGTTAACTCGGGCCTCGACTGATCTGCTATGAAATTAGTATTGATGGTTCGTATACTGTATTTTGGCAAAAGTTTTATGCCGGATGCCCTTCCTGTCGTAACCCTCTGCATTTATCCAGGCTTGGGACTGGCGTGAGGACGGACACTTGTTTCTTCCCATCCTCACGGATGCTGTTTTTTCAGCTGGTCAAAGAAAAAAAGATAATTTCAACAATTTCTTCACAATATTTGTTTGCTTGTATATTTATTTTCTTCTGCGGATTCATTTGGTAAACTGCTTACTAAAAGGCTTCTTGATCACTCTTAGTGTTCCATGGGTGAAATATGGAGAAAGTTCACACTTATAATTTTAAGGCATGATTTGGACAAGGGGAAGTGTAGTGGCCCATCAGCTCTCAATTGTCTAGTAATAATATGAACAATATATAGCTCGGGGGCAGTGGTAGCCCAGAGGTGTTGGTTACTGAATCCAAGGTTGAGGGTTCAAACCCCACTATCAATGCTGCCCCCTGTTTCAACTAACTGTATATGATGAGAGGATGTAAAAGAACCATTGCTGAGTTTTGTAAAGAGCAGGCTGTACACCTGTCACTGTTTCTGTCCTGGTGGGCAGTCCAGGGTGTCCTCTGCTCTTGCTCAGAGTTTGCTGAGATGGGCACCAGCCTCCCCATTACCCTGAATTAGAATTAAGCGGTTCAGAAAAGTAATGAATGAATGGATTTGGACAAGCCAATGATTCATTAAATAACTTCACATACTTCGAAACTTACAATGAATTCACTGCTGAGAAAATTATTTTGCAAGGACGCAAATATTTCTTGATCAGGAAAGTAAGGAATACAGTTCGGAGCTTTTGATTTGGAGGAAGAGCATGCTATATATACAGTAGTATTTTGTATGAGTTCTGACTTATCAGAGCCAGAACAAGAAATCATGACTTTTAATAAATAAAAACTATTTAAATATTTGTACTCATATGGAAAGTTGTATTTATTGTATTTTGAAATTCTGTCTCCCTGAGTATTTCATGTATTGTTAAAAAAAAAAAAAATCAGATATGTTGAGATTACGTGAAATGTGTCTGATTTTTTTGCAGGTGGATATGATACTGTAACTGTGATTATTATTGGGGTTTTACTCAATGTCGTTGGAACTGCTGGTGTAATTCTCTATTTTGTATAATAATCCTGTGTAAGTAAATTTAACAATTATTTTTTTAATGTCCTTGATGTTCTACATACAATATGTACTATATTCAATAGTTGAATTTTTTTTATAAAAAAAATATAAATATGTATTTTGCAATAGTGGCTCTTCAAACCAAAAAAAATCTGTCAAAATAATTGCAAAGTTATTTAGATTTAGAAACACACTTTCCACAGAAAAAAAACACAGTTTTGCAGAATCATAGTTTTGGAATGCATGTAAATATGAATCTGAATATTGCATCTGCATATTCATTAATATCTAGAGCTAATTCCTTTTCCATATTCACATCATCAGGGATGAAGTTGGGATCAGCCACCTTGTCATCATAATCCATTTCTGTCTCAGATTCGTCACTATCGTCACAAGTGGCCAGCAGCAGTTTCAACACTGATGTTTTTCCTGCCATTAAAAAGTTTTGGGGGCGATTGATATACCGGTGGTGAAATTGAATAATGAGAGACATTCACCAGTCAAATTGACTCAACGAATATGTTTTCTAAATGATGAAATTGGATCAGATTTTACCTCATGATGACTCACTTTGAATCGATAAATAACACCAAGATATTCCTCACAGAAAACAATAATGTTTATAATTGATGCTCGTATAGAGTTTCCATAAAATTTATAATCATGTTGGTATAAAAATATGATTTTTTTTTGCAGGAATTCTAAACTATGTTGCAATGGTGGGCTGTCAGGGCCTGCAAGGCCTTTCTCTGCTGGCCTAAAAAATATCTGAATCACAGACTGATGTTAATTATATTTTGTCCATGAATACTTATTAAATAATTCCAAATTGTCTGTCAGCTTCCTTTCATTGCTTTTCCCCTGGTTGTGCTGCTTCTAGATGTGTGTTTTCATATTTAAGCATTTAACCAATCACATTTCAGCTATTGTTTTTTGCCAGGGTCAGAAATGTACCTGGAGGCCTTCATAATCAGTTCTGTGGGCCCTGTAGCATAAAATAAGTGTCAGGAAAACTGTTGCTTTAGCCAATCAGATTTAGAGTTGGTGACACCAAGGCCTTCTAGCAGGCGTACGGAAACGTCAGCATTTTCACACCCAATGGTTGGATAGTGAGAGAGTGGACTAGCCAGAGCTAGCAAACTGCATCTGTAGTGAGCTGCACAAGCATATATTGTTATGTTGATTTCATAGTGGTTTTGTCAACCCACAATGGCTGAAGGAGGAGAAGAAATGGATTTGGTTGCAGATTCACTGTCAAAGCCATTTTCAAGACGGACTTTTCAAGAAAAGCTGGACATCGTTAAGAAAGGTGTTAAGAAATGCGTGATTCATTCCAAGGCTCCCAAGACTACCCCATAAACCCCTTAAAAATGATAAAAGTACACCAACTTTGTATGAAATATGTATGAAACATATGTTAAAAGTGAAAGAAAATTATTAAACTATTTAAACATTTTATTCACATATTAAACCATTTTCTTGACTTATTAATTGCACCATTATTAAACATTTTAAAGCACACACACACGCACACACACATACACACACACACACACACACACACACACACACACACACACACACACACACACAGAAAACACTGTCTGTCTATATCTCCCTATCTCTCTCTCTCTCTCTCTCTCTCGCACGCTCTCTCTCGCTCTCTCTCTCACACATACACATTTGTAGCGTGCTCCGCTGAATGTGGGCTCCGCCCACACACAGGACGCCGGAGAATTTTAAGAAGAGGAATTCAAAGCGCACTCTGTTTGACAGATCGGAGGTGCAGACTCAACTTTAACTTGTTTCCTTGAGGGATCGGAGGTCCAGATGAGCCACGTTTTGCTCACATTTAGAAGAGCACATCAGATTTATTCAACATTGACTGAATTAAACAACTTAAAAAAACAAAAATAAGCTGTAATGTGCTCTCTCGAAAGAGAGAAGCCTCCTTTCATCTCTGACTGACTGTACACAGTCTCTCTCTATCTCTCTCTCTCTCTCTCTCTCTCTCTTTCCCTCTCTCACACCTTCAAAGACACACACACACACACACACACACAGACACACACAGACACACACACACACACACACACACACACACACACACACACACACACACACACTCTCTCTCTCTCTCTCACACACACACACACACACACACACATACACACACACACACACACACACACACACACACACACACACAAAACTCTCTCTGGTGTGTTTTGCCAAATGCCGGCTCTGTCCACACGCAATGCACAGCCGTCGGATAGATTTTATTTCAATGTTTAAATGGATGGGATGTTGTATTTAAAGCAGAATTACAGATCCTGTTTGAAAGATCAGAGGTCCTGATTCAATATTAACTTGCTTCTTTGGAGATAGGAGGTCTTGTCCCACAGAGCACTGTTTTCCTGCTCCTGCTTCAATATCGTGCCGAAATAATCACCTCTGTCACTGTGTTTCCGCTTTAAGGTCTCCTGCTTCAATGTCGTCCCAGTTTGAGAGGGGTTTCGATGATAACAAAATATAACGCTGCATGATCAATCTCAAAACAAGCCAACAGTCCTGTTCAACTCTCCATCACGTGTGACAAACAGAATGTATGGGTACAGGAAGTATGGGTACAGGTCAGCATCCTCCTGGCCAATGGGAGGCCAGTGGGGCGGGATGTTGGGAGACAGCAAGTGAGAGAGCAACTTGCGCATTGTTTGAATTTTGAATGCCGCGTTTGGCGCTTTTCATAAGAATAGGTTGTTTTTGTAAAAAGAGGATGAAAATTTAGGAAAATGTTTTTCGTAACCTGGATCTTTCGTAGTCAGAGGTTTCCGTAAAAGGGCCGACTGTTAAAAAACAGCATTTCTATTTAGACCAAAAACGTTTTACAATTCTCTTAGGATAAGAATTGGCATTTACCTTTCCATTTTTTTCTGTGAGCTGGAACTGTCTTGAAACAGAAACAGTCCAGGGTTGTTTTTGCTTCTATTTGCACAGTCAACGACACAACATGAAACATGATGCTGTATTTTTATACACAAAAACACAAATTACGATAAGCCAGTCATCATCATTTAACCATTACACCTTGTGGTGTAGAGGGCAGCAACAAAGTTCCTTCACCTCTGCCTGTCCTGAACCATCCTTTTTAAAAAAACCCAAGAATGCTTCATGGCGTCCATCTCACTCTCCACTGTCCTCCTCCATGTTACTCTTGGTCACCCTCTCTTCCTCTTTCCATCTGGGTTCCAGTGCAATGCCATTCTTGCTATAGACTGTTGGTCTTTCCACAGCACATGTCCAAACCATTTCCGTTTTCTTGTAATCATGGTACCCATGTCGACTTGCTTATATCGCTTCAGCAGGACCTCATTGGACATCTTCTCAGGCCAGAAGATTCGGAGGATTTTTCAAAGGCATGTGGTGTGGAATGATCTTAGCTTAGCAAGATCTGCCTCTGTCATCCTCCAGCATTCAGATCCATAAAAGAGCACAGATATGACGCAGCTCTGGTACAGCCTGAGTTTGGTGTTGAAGCTGTACTGTGTGGATCTCCAAATGTTGTTCATCTCCTTGAAAATGCTCCTGGCCTTGCCCAGTCTGCTGTGGATGTCTTCCTTTGCACTGCCCTCAGGTTTGATGATGCTTCACAAATATGTAAACTTTTCTGCCTGACAAAGATTTGTTCCGCTCACTTTTACAGGGGCTGGGATGTTCAAATTCGATGTCATTATTTCTGTTTTCTAATGAGGAAACCGGCATCCGTGAAGCTGCAGAAGACCTAGCCATCAAGATTGACCCTCCAACCAAGGAAGAGATTGTGGCTGCCATCAAGACTCAAAAACGGCAAGTCACCAGGCCAGGATAACCTTGATGCCGAACTGTTCAATGCACACCCTGAGCTAGCAGCTGACATTCTACAACTATTTTTCAAAGCGATATGGGAGGGCGAGAGGATACCTGAGGACTGGACCAAAGGAGTGATTGTCAAGATTTCCAAGAAAGGAGCCTTGGATGATCGCAACAGCTGGAGAGGAATCACTCTGCTGTCCGTATCTAGCAAGATATTCGCCAAGGTCATAATCAGAAAAATGTCAGATGCTGTGGAGGAAAGACTGAGAAAACGAGCAGGATTTAAGAAACATTATTGAACTTTCTTCTTCTTCTTTTCCTTTCGGCTGCTCCCTTCAGGGGTCACCACAGCAAATCATGCGCCTCCATCTCACCGGGTCCTCTGCATCTTCTTTTTTGACTCCAACGACCTTCATGTCTTCCTTCAACACATCCATAAATCTCTTCTTTGGTCTTCCTTTAGGCCTTCTGCCTGGTAGTTCCAACCTCAGCATCCTACTGCCAATATACTCACTATCCCCCCTCTGTACATGTCCAAACCATCTCAATCTAGCCTCTCTGACATTGTCTCCAAAACATCTTACATGGGCTGTCCCTCTGATATACTCATTTCTGATCCTATCCATCCTGGTTACTCCAAGAGAGAACCTCAACATTTTCATCTCTGCTACCTCCAGCTCTGCCTCCTGCCTTTTCCTCAGCGCCACTGTTTCTAAGCCATACAACATCGCTGGCCTCACCACTATGTTGTACACTTTTCCTTTCATTCCTGCTGACACTCTCCTATCGCACATCACACCGGACACTTTTCTCCAACCCTTCCAGCCAGCCTGCACACGCTTCTTCACCTCTTTTCCACACTCTCCATTGCTCTGGATTGTTGAGCCTAAGTACTTAAAATCCTCCACCTTCATTATCTCTGTTCCCTGTAAACTCACCGTTCCTCTTGGGTCCTTGTCATTCACACACATGTATTGTTTTACTGAGGCTAACCTTCATTCCCCTTCTTTCCAGGACATACCTCACTCTCACTACAGCTCACAATGTCATCTGCAAACATCATAGTCCATGGAGGTTCTTGTCTCACCTTGTCTGTCAACCTGTCCATCACCATAGCAAACAAGAAGGGGCTCAGAGCTGACCCTTGATGCAGTCCCACCTCCACCTTGAATTCGTCGGTCACGCCGACAGCACACCTCACCACTGTCTTACATCTCTCATACATGTCCTGCACCACTCTAACATACTTCTCTGCTACTCCAGACTTCCTCATGCAATACCACAGGTCTTCTCTCTGCACCCTGTCATATGCTTTTTCCAGATCCACAAAGGCACAATGCAGTTCCCTCTGACCTTCTCTGTACTTCTCTATTAACATCCTCAAAGCAAACATTGCATCTGTGGTGCTCTTTCTTGGCATGAAACCAAACTGTTGTTCACAAATGCTGACCTCTGCCCTTAGTCTAGCTTCCACTATTCTTTCCCATAACTTCATCGTATGGCTCATCAGCTTTAACCCTCTGTAGTTGCCGCAACTCTGCATGTTTCCCTTGGTCTTAAAAATGTTCCTAGAGGAGGCGTCACATAATATAATTGAGAAGCACCGATTTAATGTAACATGATGCGCCCTCCATGCCCATATCCTTTTACCGTAAAACCTACTGAAGGCATCTTATTTTGGGGTGTGATCATAGTGAATACATTTTGTTCAACAGGGCACGCACACAAGCACGGAATGTTACACAAATCTTAAACACCAAGTTAATTGTAATAACATACAGAGGACATTGAACACTATAAAATGGCATAGAGATACCACTTGTGTTGTATTTACTGTGACATAAGAGGGGTGGCGTGGTTACCTGTTGTGATGACCACCCACGACTCAAATAAAGCGTCACAATTGTGATGTTGCAAATATAAAATGTATTTATAAAAATAGTTAATTTCAACGCGGAGCTTGAATCATAATTATTGAAATGTTTTTCCCCCACATGATGGATTTACACACTGTGACTCTGCTTCTGCTCACATGCACAGGTGATCTATATATATATTCTCATCGACACAATTATCAGGAACAATACAGAGAGGAACCAGATTACAGTCTGAAACATCTCTCTCTCTCTCTCTCTCTCTCTCTCTCTCGCTCTCTCTCTCTTTCTGTCTGTCTCTATCCCGCGCTCTCTGGTATATTACATGCTGTTTACTTGTTAGTTCAGTATTTCTTCTGCTTTGTCTTCCTGAATGTATTCTAATTATAAAGTTTGTTTTGTTTTTGTATTAATTTGTTTCTTCACACAGGAGTATGTTTTGCTGAACTGCTTTTACCGGATAAAATAAATAAAGCAGTTGGAGACAAAGTGACTTTTATTCCAATCCGAATTCCTGATCCTCCATATTCCAAGTTCACTTGGACGGTTAATGGTACAAGGATTGCTGGATCTAAAGGTGGTGGTGGCATACAGACATACATTAAATACAAAACACGAGCCACTCTGGACCAAAAAACCCTTTCTCTGGAGCTCAGGGGTCTAACTCTGAAGGATAATGGAAAATACGTGCTGACCGTAGAGATTGGTGATGATGATTTCACAGCTAACACCTCCCTGCAGATGTTTGGTGAATAAAACAGTATTTTAATAGAACTGCAATGAGATTGTCTCTCTTTAATCGTGATTGCTTGTTTGCTAAATAAAACAAAATGTCTTTAAAGCCAATATTATATATTTACAGTTATGTAAGTTTTAAAGGTACACAAGTCAGAACTGTTTTAATTCTGAAATACAGTATTAATGTGCGTATTTTATCTCATTTATTTTTCATTAGATGACTATGAACATGCACTGAACTACCGATTCAAACCAGCAAAACATCATCATTTACTTCAGCTGTTTCAATTGATAGGACTTCTTCTTCTTCTTCTTGTCCTTTCGGCTTTTCCCTTCAGGGGTCGCCACAGCAAATCATCTGCTTCCATCTTACCCGATCCTCTGCATCTTTTTCTCTTACACCAACTGCCTTCATGTCCTCCTTCACCACATCATGTCAGCCAGCTCTCTGCCTTTTCTTTGCATAGTTCCAACATTCAAAGTCCCTACTTTCAGTTCTAGATTCCTGCCTTTCCTCTTCTCTCTCTGCCTACGGACACACCTCCCACCTCTCCTTCTTCGATGTCTTCGACCAACAGTAGTCCAATTTCCACCAGTACCCTGTTGGTTAACAGCACTGATTGCAGTCGTTGTTAATTTCAATTGATAGGACATGTAACCAAATTACAAAATTCCATTAGAGAGTCAAAAACTGAACTTTACAGGCACTTTAATAGTGGATTTCGATAATGATCTTCCAATAAATAATATGAGTCGTGGTGTTCACGATGATTTGCTTTTGTTGAAATCAGATGATTCGCTTTTGCAACCCCTGAGAAAGTGGAAAAGAAGAAGAACATTTGTTCTTTTAGCACTTCTGTCCATCATCTGGGCAGAAGAAGCTGGATTTTTCAGCAGGGAAAACTTATTCTGCTTTTCTAGCTAAACTGAGGTCTTATGCAAGATATGTGGATATCCCAGAGTCCCCTACAATCCAATCAAAGACATGCACATTAAACATTCACAGCATTTGGTAGATGCTCTTTACATTTGATGTTTTAAACTAATTGACTGTTACAAATTGCCCCAAAGTGTGAGTGTGAATGGTTGTGTGTGTTGGCCCTGTGCTGGCAAATGGTTAAGGGTGTACAATGCCTTTGCCCAGAGTTGGTTACGAAAGGGCCGAAACTCTCCAATCTCTTGTAGGATTAAGCTGCTCGGCAAATTAATGTTTAATGAAATGTTAAATTCCTTTATTATCATTGCATAAATTCATGTGCAACTAGTTTTAGAATTAAATAAATAAATAATAAAAATAAAAGTGCTGTTAAAAACACATACAAAGTAACTAGCGCTAGACTATTAAAAGACTCTTCCGCAGGCTGGAGGTGCGTCTCTGAAAAGCCTGAGTGATATTTTCTGATTACAGAAGGATGAACAAGTGGTTGCCCTTTGTGGGACGAGTGTTTAATTTAGTTCTGTGGAGGAGCCAAGCTCTGTTGTGTCAGATACATCTTTACCTCAGAATGAATAAGGGTAAATGAAGGACGCTGAAAAATATTTTTTTTTACTGTAAAATCAGTTTATTTTTGTAGATTATGAAACTACTTCTTTTTTACAACTGCATTTCTACTTGAGAAAAGAATGTACATATTTTGATTGGCAATAACAGAAAGAGCCTGGAATAACCCAAATCAGCCCAGCAGTGTCACTGTACAGATGCTCCCCGACTTACGTTCATCTGTTTTACTTTTTTTTTCGATTTTACATTTAAAAAAGAATGTCAAATTTTGAGTTTAGACGTACCTACGTAGTATGCTGATGTAATGACGTAATAATGCTGCATCCTTGCTTACAAATAAGACTGAACGTGCCCCTCCTTCCCAGTTCATATATATATATAGACTTTTTGTTTTTAAATCTTTGTTTTCCTAAAAAGCGATTCACATTTGAGTAATTTGTGTGAATGTTTTGAGAAGTTATTTTATTTTAAATTTCCTCATGTGTATGGTTTCACTGTTTATTTATTTAATTCTGTTTAATTTTATTTACAGAAAGCATCCATGGAACATTACTCATAGGACCATCAGATCAAGATGTTACCATTCATTGTAAAGCAACTGGGACCATCCAAGGAACTGAATGGATGAAAGATGATGCGAAACTTCTAGAAAGTGACAGAATCGTATTCTTAAATAATAATTCAACACTAAGGATCAGTCCGTTCACCAGAGCAGACTGTGGTATATACAAGTGTACAGTCAGCAATCCAGTCAGCTCTGATACGGTAACATTCCCATTGACCATGATCTGTAAGTATAAATACATTACTTCTGCTTATTTGGTTTTGAACTGGGAAAAAAAGAATTACATCTCCCAAGATTTTAATAATTATGTAACTGGATGTGAAATATTCTGATGTTGTGTTTAAGTTTTACATTTTATTATTATTTATCTCATTGAATAAATAATATTCCATAAGGGAATAAAGCCAAAAGGAAAAGAAGAGCGTCTGTATATGAATTAACTCATTCGAGATGACTTGCTCTTCAAAAGTGCCAATTAATATAAATTAAGTATTACACGTTTTAAAAAATGCATAGGAAAATGCATAGGTAACAAATTTATAATAATACAGTAAGTTAGAATTGCTGGTTCTATCATAATAGTAAGGAAATAACAATACTCTGGTTTCTTCTTTTTTTCCATTCGGCTTTTCCTTCAGGGGCCGCCAGGGCGAATCATCTGCCTCTATCTCACCCTATCCTCTGCATCTTCTACTCTTAGTCCAACTACCTTCATGTCCTCCTTCCTCACATCCATAAATCTTCTCTTTGGTCTTCCTCTAGGTCTTCTGCCTGGTGGTTCCAACCTCAGCATTCTACTACCAATATATTCACTATCTCTCCTCTGTACATGTCCAAACCATCTCAATCTAGCTTCTCGGACTTTGTCTCCAAAACCTCTTACATGTGCTGTCCCTCTGATGTACTCATTCCTGATCCTACCCATCCTCGTTACTCCCAAAGAGAACCTCAACATTTTCGTCTCTGCTACCTCCAGCTCTGCCTCCTGTCTTTTCCTTAGTGCCACTGTTTCTAGGCCATACAACATCGCTGGCCTCATCACCATCTTGTACACTTTTCCTTTCAGTCTTGCCGATACCCTCCTATCACACATGACACTTTTCTCCAACCATTCCAACCAGCCTGCACACGCTTCTTCATCTCTTTTCCACACTCTCCATTGCTCTGGATTGTTGAGCCTAACTACTTAAAATACTCCACCTTCATTATCTCTGCTCCCTGTAACCTCACTGTTCCTCTTGGGTCCTTGTCGTTCACACACATGTATTCTGTCTTACTGAGACTAACCTTCATTCCCCTCCTTTCCAGGGCAGACCTCCACTTCTCAAGATTTTCCTGCGCTTGTCCTCTGCTATCACTACAGATCACAATGTCATCTGCAAACATCATAGTCTATGGAGATTCTTGTCTAACCTCATCTGTCAGCCTGTCAATCACTATAGCAAACAAGAAGGGGCACAGAGCTGACCCTTGATGCAGTCCCACCTCCACTTTGAACTCTTCTGTCACACCGACAGCACACATCTCTCATACATGTCCTGCACCACTTTAACATACTTCTCTGCCTCTCCAGACTTCCTCATGCAATACCACAGTTCTTCTCTTGGCACCCTGTCATATGCTTTCTCCAGATCCACAAAAGCACAATGCAGCTCCCTCTGACCTTCTCTCTATTAACATCCTCAAAGCAAAAACTGCATCTGTGGTGCTCTTTCTTGGCATGAAACCAAACTGTTGTTCACAAATGCTGACCTCTATGCTTTCCTATAACTTCATCGTATGGCTCATCAACTTTATCCCTCTGTATTTGCCACAACTCTGCACATCCCCCTTCTTCTTAAAAATGGGCACAAGCACACTTCTCCATTTCTCTGGCATCTGCTCACTCTCGAAGGCCTTGTTGAATGTTCTTGTCAGAAAATCTACTGCAACCTCGCGTAGACACTTCCATACCTCCACTGGTATGTTATTAGGGCCAACTGTCTTTCCACTCTTCATCCTCTTCAATGCCCTCCTCACTTCACCCTTACTAATCTGTGCTACTTCCTGGTCCTCAACAGTCACCTCTTCTACTCTTTATTCTCTCTCATTTTCCTCATTCATTACTTCTTCAAAGTACTCTTTCCATCTTCCCAGCACACTTCTGTCATCAGTCGATACGTTTCCCACTCTGTCCTTAATCACTCTAACTTGCTGCATGTCCTTTCCATCTCTATTTCTCTGCTGTGCAAACCTATATAAATCTCTTTTTCATTCCACCACCAAGTCTCATTATCTACTGTCCTTCCAAAGGTCATACCAATAATCCTCCTACCTGTCTCCCTGATCACATTTGCTGTAGTTGTCCAGTCATCTGGAAGTACTACCTGACCACCCAAAGCCTGTTTCAACTCCTCCTTGAAGACAACACAACACCCTTTGCCTTCTTCTCCTTTCTCACCATCAGGATCATCCTGCACAGCACCATCCCATGCTGTTTGGCAACATTCTCACCCACTACTACTTTGCAGTCACTGACTTCCATCAAATGACATTGCCTACACAAGCTGTAGTCTACCTGTGTGCTCCTACCTCTGCTTTTATAAGTCACCCTATGCTCCTGTCTCATCTGGAAGTAAATATTCACCATAGCCATTTCCATCCTTTTTGCAATATTTTTCAACATCTGTCCTTCTGTGTTCCTGTCCTGGATACCAAACCTGCCCATCACTTCCTCATCCCCTCTTTTGCCTGAACCAACATGTCCATTGGAGTCTGCACCAATGACCACTCTTTCACCTCTGGGGGTTCTCTGCATCACTTCATCTAACTCACTCCAGAATCTCTCCTTCTCTTCTAGCTCTCATCCTGCCTGTGGGACGTAAGCACTAACAACATTGAACATCAAGCCTTCAATTTCTAATGTGAGACTCATCACTCTGTCTGACACTCTTTTCACTTCTAGAACATTCCTGACAAACCCCTCCTTCAAGATGACTCCTACTCCATTTCTCTTCCCATCCACACCATGAAAAAACAGCTTAAACCCTGCTCCTAAGCTTCTAGCCTTGCTACCTTTCCACCTGGTCTACTGAACACAAAGTATGTCCACCTTCCTCCTCTGCATCATGTCAGCCTCTACCTTTTCCTGTTATAGTTCCAACATTCAAAGTCCCTACTCTCAGTCCCAGACTCATGCTTTTCCTCTTCTCTCTCTGCCTACGGACACGCCTTCCGCCTCTTCTTCAACCTCTCCTTCGACCTCTCCTTCTTCAAACAACAGTAGTCCAATTTCCACCAGCACCCTGTTGGTTGACAGCACTGATGGTGGTTGTTGATGGCCTCGACCGATCCGCTATGAAATTAGTATTGACGGTTCGTATGGTGTATTTTGGCAAAAGTTTTACGCCAGATGCCCTTCCTGTCGCAACCCTATGCATTTATCCAGGCTTGGGACCGGCGTGAGGATGGACACTTGTTTCTGCCCATCCTCACGGCTGCATTAAATAACAATACTCTGGTAAAAGAAAAAAAATAATAATTTAAACAATTTCTTCACAATATTTGTTTGCTTGTATATTTATTTTCTTCTGCGGATTCATTTGGTAAACTGCTTACTAAAAGGCTTCTTGATCACTCTTAGTGTTCCATAGGTGAAATATGGGGAAAGTCCACACTTATAATTTTCAGGCATGATTTGGACAAGGGGAAGTGTAGTGGCCCACCAGCTCTCAATTGTCAAGTAATAATATGAACAATATATAGCTTGGGGGCAGTGGTAATGCAGCCATGAGGTGGGGGGGCACAACCAGTGTCTCTCCCCCTCATGCCGGTCCCAAGCACGGAGAAATGCAGAGGGTTGTGTCAGGAAGGGCATCCAACGTAAAACCAATGCCAAACTTTTATGATGCAAATCAGAAGTATTACCCCCATACCGGATCGGTCGAGGCCCAGGTTAACAACGACCGCCATCAGTGCTGTCAATCAACAGGGTGCTGATGGAAATTGGACTACTGTTGGTCGAAGAAGGAGAGGTGGGAGGCGTGTCCGTCGGCAGAGAGAGAAGAGGAAAGGCATGAGTCTAGGACTGAGAATGGGGACTTTGAATGTTGGAACTATGCAAAGAAAAGGTAGAGAGCTGGCTGACATGATGCAGAGGAGGAAGGTGGACATACTGTGTGTTCAGGAGACCAGGTGGAAGGGTAGCAAAGCTTAAAGCTTAGGAGCAGGGTTTATTCAGGAGACCAGGTGGAAGGGTAGCAAAGCTTAAAGCTTAGGAGCAGGGTTTACGCTATTTTATCATGGTGTAGATGGGAAGAGAAATGGAGTAGGAGTCATCTTGAAGGAGGGGTATGTCAGGAATGTTCTAAAAGTGAAGAGTGTCAGACAGAGTGATGAGTCTCAAGTTAGAAATTGAAGGTGTAATGCTCAATGTTGTTAGTGCTTATGCCCCACAGGCAGGATGTGAGCTAGAAGAGAAAGAGATTCTGGAGTGAGTTAGATGAAGTGATGCAGAGTACCGCCAGAGGTGAAAGAGTGGTCATTGGTGCAGACTTCAATGGACATGTTGGTGCAGGCAACAGAGGGGACGAGGAAGTGATGGGCAGGTTTGGTATCCAGGACAGGAACGCAGAAGGACAGCTGTTGATAGATTTTGCAAAAAGGATGGAAATGGCTGTGGTGAATACTTTCTTCCAGAAGAAACAGGAGCATAGGGTGACTTATAAAAGCGGAGGTAGGAGCACACAGGTAGACTACATCTTGTGTAGGCGATGTAATTTGAAGGAAGTCAGTGACTGTAAAGTAGTAGGAGGTGAGAGTATTGCCAAACAGCATGGGATGGTGGTGTGCAGGATGACGCTGATGGTGAGGAAGGTGAAGAAGGCAAAGGTAGAACAGAAGACAAAGTGGTGGAAGTTGAAAAAGGAAGAGTGTCATGTTGTCTTCAAAGAGCAGTTGAAACAGGCTTTGGGTGGCCAGGAAGTGCTTCCAAATGACTGGACAACCACAGCAAATGTGAAAAGGGACACTGGTAGGAGAGTACTTGGTGTGTCCTCTGGAAGGAAAGTAGATAAGGAGACTTGGTGGTGGAATGAGGAAGTGCAGGAGTGTGTACAAAGGAAGAGGTTAGCTAAGAAAAAGTGGGACACAGAGAGGACCGAAGAGAGTAAACAGGAGTACAGGGAGACACAGCGTAAGGCGAAAGTAGCAGTGGCTAAGGCCAAACAGAGGGCGTATGATGACTTGTATGATAGGTTGGACAGTAAACAGGGAGAAAATGATTTATACAAGTTGCCACAGCAGAGAAATAGAGATGGGAAGGACGTGCAGCAAGTTAGATTGATAAAGGACAGAGAGGGACATGTATTGACTGATGACAGAAGTGTGCTGGGAAGATGGAAAGAGTACTTTGAAGAGCTGATGAATGAGGAAAATGAGAGAGAAAAAAGAGTAGAAGAGGTGACCATTGAGGAGCAGGATGTAGCAAAGATCAGTAAGGGTGAAGTGAGAAGGGCATTGAAGAGGATGGAGAATGGAAAGACAGTTGTTCCTGATGACATACCTGTGGAGGTATGGAAGTGTCTAGGAGAGGAAGCAGTAGATTTTCTGACAAGAACATTCAACAAGGTCTTAGAGAGTGAGCAGATGCCGGAGGAGTGGAGGAGAAGTGTGCTGGTGCCCATTTTTAAGAACAAGGGAGACTTGCAGAGTTGCGGCAACTACAGAGGGATAAAGTTGATGAGCCATGCAATGAAGTTATGGGAAAGAATAGTGGAAGCTAGACTAAGGGCAGAGGTCAGCATTTGTGAACAACAGTTTGGTTTCATGCCAAGAAAGCACCACAGATGCAATGTTTGCTTTGAGGATGTTAATAGAGAAGTACAGAGAAGGTCAGAGGGAGCTACATTGTGCCTTTGTGGATCTGGAAAAAGTATTTGACAGGGTGCCAAGAGAAGAACTGTGGTATTGCATGAGGAAGTCTGGAGTGGCAGAGAAGTATGTTAGAGTGGTGCAGGACATGTATGAGAGATGTAAGACAGTGGTGAGGTGTGCTGTCGGTGTGACAGAAGAGTTCAAGGTGGAGGTGGGACTGCATCAAGGGTCAGCTATGAGCCCCTTCTTGTTTGCTATGGTGATGGACAGGCTGACAGACGAGGTGAGACAAGAATCTCCATGGACTATGATGTTTGCAGATGACATTGTGATCTGTAGTGAGAGCAGAGAATAAGTGCAGGAAAATCTAGAGAGGTGGAGGTATGCCCTGGAAAGGAGAGGAATGAAGGTGAGCCTCAGAAAATCAGAATACATGTGTGTGAATGAGAAGGACCCAGGAGGAATGGTGATGTTACAGGGAGCAGAGATAACGAAGGTGGAGGATTTTAAGTACTTAGGCTCAACAATCCAGAGCAATGGAGAGTGTGGAAAAGAGGTGAAGAAGCGTGTGCAGGCAGGCTGGAATGGTTGGAGAAAAGTGTCCGGTGTGATGTGCGATAGGAGAGTGTCAGCAAGAATGAAGGGAAAAGTGTACAAGACGGTGGTGAGACCAGCGATGTTGTATGGCTTAGAAACAGTGGCGCTGAGGAAAAGGCAGGAGGCAGAGCTGGAGGTAGCGGAGATGAAAATGTTGAGGTTCTCTCTGGGAGTAACGAGGATGGATAGGATCAGAAATGAGTATATCAGAGGGACAGCCCATGAAAGATGTTTTGGAGACAAAGTCAGAGAGGCCAGATTGAGATGGTTTGGACATGTACAGAGGAGGGATAGTGAGTATATTGGCAGTAGGATGCTGAGGTTGGAACTACCAGGCAGAAGGCCTCGAGGAAGACCAAAGAAGAGATTTATGGATGTGGTGAAGGAGGACTTGAAGGTCGTTGGAGTCAGAAAAGAAGATGTAGAGGACAGGGTGAGATGGAGGCGGATGATTTGCTGTGGCGACCCCTGAAGGGAGCAGCCGAAAGTAAAAGAAGAAAGAAGAAGATAGCTTGGGGGCAGTGATTGCCCAGAGGTGCTGGGTACTGAATCCAAGGTTGAGGGTTCAAACCCCACTATTGATGCTGCCCCCCTGTTTCAACTAACTGGGTTACCAAACTACAAACTGTATATGATGAGAGGATGTAAAAGAACCGTTGCTGAGTTTTGTAAAGAGCAGGCTGTACACCTGTCACTGTGTTTCTGTCCTGGTGGGCAGTCCAGGGTGTCCTCTGCTCTTGCTCAGAGTTTGCTGCGATGGGCACCAGCCTCCCCATTACCCTGAATTAGAATTAAGTGGTTCAGGAAATTAATGAATGAATGGATTTGGACAAGCCAATGATTCATTAAATCACTTCACATACTTCAAAACTTACAATGAATTCACTGCTGAGAAAATTATTTTGCAAGGACGCAAATATTTCTTGATCAGGAAAGTAAGGAATTCAGTTCGGAGCTTTTGATTTGGAGGGAGAGCATGCTATATATACAGTAGTATTTTGTATGAGTTCTGACTTATCAGAGCCAGAACAAGAAATCATGACTTTTAATAAATAAAAACTATTTAAATATTTGTACTCATATGGAAAGTTGTATTTATTGTATTTTGAAATTCTGTCTCCCTGAGTATTTCATGTATTGTTTAAAAAAAAAAAAGTCAGATGTGTTGAGATTTTGTGAAATGTGTGTCTGATTTTTTTTGCAGGTGGATATGATGCTGTAACTGTGATTATTATTGGGGTTTTACTCAATGTTGTTGGAACTGCTGGTGTAATTCTCTATTTTGTATAATAATCCCTGTGTAAGTAAATTTAACAAGTATTTTTGTAATGTCCTTGATGTTCTATATACAGTATGTACTATATTCAATAGTTGATTTTTTTTAAATAAAAATTTTATAAATATGTATTTTGCAATAGCGGCTCTTTGAACCAAAAAAATCTGTCAAAATAAATGCAAAGTTATTTAGATTTAGAAACACACTTTCCACAGAATAAAAAATACCAATAAAAAACACAGTTTTGCAGAATCATAGTTTTGGAATGCATGTAAATATAAATCTGAATATTGCATCTGCGTATTCATTAATATCTAGATCTAATTCCTTTTCCATATTCACATCATCAGGGATGAAGTTGGGATCAGCCACCTTGTCATCATAATCGATTTCTGTCTCAGATGCGTCACTATCGTCACAAGTGGCCAGCAGCAGTTTCAACACTGATGTTTTTCCTGCCATAAAAAGTTCTGGGGTCGATTGATTTTATAGAGTTTCCATAAAAATTATAAGCATGTTGGTATAAAAATACATTTTTTTGCAGGAATTCTACTTTTTGTAAACTATGTTGCAATGGTGGGCTGTCAGGACCTGCAAGGCCCTTCTCTGCTGGCCTAAAAAATATCTGAATCACAGACTGATGTTAATTATATTTTGTCCATGAATACTTATTAAATAATTCCAAATTGTCTGTCAGATTCCTTTCATTGATTTTCCCCTGGTTGTGCTGCTTCCAGATGTGCGTTTTCATATTTAAGCATTTAACCAATCACATTTCAGCCATTATTTGTTGTCAGGGTCAGAAATGTACCTGGAGGCCTTCATAATCAGTTCTGCAGGCCCTGTAGCATAAAATAAGTGTCAGGAAAACTGTTGCTTTAACCAATCAGATTTAGAGTTGGCGACACCAAGGCCTTCTAGCAGGCGTACGGAAACATCAGCGTTTTCACATCCAACCATTGGATCCAACCATTGCATCTGTAGTGAGCTACACAAGCAAATTGTTGTGTTGATTTAATAGCGGTTTTGTCCCACAATGGCTGAAGGACGAGAAGAAATGGATTTGGTTGCAGATTCACTGTCAAAGCCATTTTCAAGACGGACTTTTCAAGAAAAGCTGGACATCGTTAAGAAAGGTCGAGCAAAAATGAAATATTTGAGTGAGAGCATGGGGCAGCTGTACACATTTGTGTGTTTTGCGGTGACCATCCCCGTGTCCACTTCATCTATCGAACGGACATTGATTCAGACGGATCACTACTGAAGGCCTCGGTGTGAAATGCACGGCCCGCCACTGGATGTAAGTAATCACTGTTGACGGCCAGGCACACCTGATGCCTGATGTGACGAAAACGTCATATAAAATGTGGCAGGTTTTTTTTTAGTAAAATTAAATCTAAACTATTTCTACCTCTTAAAATTACTAAACTACCATTATTCTTCAATGATGATTTTTTTTTATGTGTATGAATCTTCTTTTCCTTTCGGCTGTTTCCTTCAGGGGTCGCCACAGCAAATGATCTGCCTCCATCTCTCCCTATCCTCTGCATCTTCTACTCTTACTCCAACGACCTTCATGTCCGCCTTCACCACATCCATAAATCTTCTCTTTGGTCTTCCTCTGGGCCTTCTGCCTGGTTGTTCAAACCTCAGCATCCTACTACCAATATACTCACTATCCCTCCTCTGTACATGTCCAAACCATCTCAATCTAGCATCTCTGACTTTGTCTCCAAAACATCTAACATGTGCTGTCTCTCTTATGTACTCATTTCTGATCCTATCCATTTTTTTGTGCATGAATATCACCTGGTATTTGATCCATTGTGCTTTTAGTAGTGACACTTTGAACCATGACTCACGGAGGTCACTCACTCACGATGTCTCTAGCCTAACTGAAAAAAGAGCGGGAAAAGATGACGCAATACCATTCTCTGCTTAAACAGGAAATGTACCGCATTCGTCCCAGTTGTAACCCAGATGCCCGTAGTGATATGAATTAGTTTTTTAGGCTCTTAATTCTTGTGTGACGAATTAGTCACTGTCAGGCGTAAAGGGTTAAGACAGAAATAAGTTAAATGAGTTTAAATAAGGATGCATTTTTTTTTTTAATTTCAGGCACATTGGTGCACTTTAAATCTTTTCAATTATAGATTAAAAACAACGTTAATGAAGTTTTTCCTTATTGTAAGTTGAACTATATTTCTTTCCTTTTTTTGTTTTTAATGTTAAAGATACAATGTTATGCAGAGGTGTAGTAATAATTTTATATACAAATAATAGTATTTATAGTTGCTCATGGTGGGGGGAGGTGAAATGTTTTTTTTTTTTCTTCCTAGAGGGGGCACCACAGAAAGTAATTGAGAAGCACTGCCCAAACCAAGTGTTTCTCAAATAATGGGGGTGTGGTGTGATGCCAGGGGCGGCGGGGTGTGTGTGACCCCAGGGAACATTCTTTTTCTTTTTTTGTCTTATTAGGATAAAGTGTAATTCTACATCCACTACATCAGGTGGCAGTTGCTTCCTCACTGTCAGAGTGTACCCAGGGGTAAAATAAGTGAAGTTAATAAAACCACCATAGAATTTCTTAACAGGGACAGAAAGAGAGACGAATATACAGTGAGCGAAACGAGAGTCTCGAGAGCTAAGTTGAGGAGGTATGATGGAGCGAATGTAGCACTCGGCTTCATTGTGCTGCGGAGAGAATCGAGGAAAGACCACTGTGTTTACTGTGTCTGAAAACATTGGCAGCGGACAGTATGAACCCAAATAAATTCAGGCGTCATTTAAAAACATAACACCCCGATCATGTGATGAGCCGCGTGAGGTTTTTCAGTGAAAACATGCTGAGTACTGCCAACAAACATCCTGCTTTGTGAATGATATTCCAGTCAACCAGCGAGCTCTGTTAGCATCAGATCAGGTGGAGAAGGTGAAGTTTATGGTAAAGTTTCTTTCTAATAGACAGTAAATATAAAATAGTTCAAATTCATTTGACATCTGTGAACTGCAATATACACTTGAATAAAGTAATCTTAGTTATTTTTTCATTGCAGAAATCAGAACTTGATGAACGTGAGATATCTAAACACGTCAGAACATATCTTGGAGATATGTCCAAGCAGAGCAGACAAGGATTTGAATCTGACTTGTATGGTGGTCCTGTGTCTGTCTGGTGTCCTCGTGAGCCCACCACAGAAAACCCAATAAGGCTTCCTCATTTAAAATACAAACAAACAAACAAACAAACCAAAAACCGGATTTATTGTTACTGATAAACCCAAAACCCAAAAACCAGGGGCAGTGGTGGCCTGGTGGTAAAGGTGTTGGATCACTGTCCCTAAGGTTTGGGGTTCAAGCCCCAATCTCAACGGGTTGTCATTGTCCCCCCAGTGCACCTAATGGGGTTATCAAAGGCCGGCCATGTCTCTCACTGTCCATGGTGTGAGGTTCATATAAAAGAACCATTGCTGACTTTCGACGAGAGGAGCTGCATAGCCGTCGGCGTGTTTCTGCCCTGCGGTGGCCCGGTGAGCTGTCCAGGGTGTAGTCTGCACTCGCCTGAAGTCAGCTGGTAAGGGCACCAGCCTCCCCGCGACCCTAATTAGGATTAAGCAGTTACAGAAAATGAACTGATGATGATAATGAAATGTACAGTTCACTGTTTTATTCATTTGTTTGCTGAATTACTTAATCCTCATAGTGGGGAGACTAACGCCAATCTCATTTGATACTGGGCAAAGGCTGTGTCTCCCCTGAATTGCTAACCAGACCACTGCAGGGCCAACACAAACACAACTATTCACACTGATATTCACTTCTTGGAGCTTTATGGAACATCCAACTAGCCCGCTGTGCATGTATTTGGATGGTAAGGGGAATCCAGAGGAAAGGAATCCCCTGCAAGCACAGAGTGAACATGTCAATCCACACAGAAACGTCCGAAGCCAGGGATTTGAACCCAGGAGCTTCTTTTTGTGTAATCAGTACAACAGAAATTCCCCATAGTTCTCTGTTTGAGAAGAAAAATAGATGCATTTCATTTACTGATCCGATGATATTATTTCTAAAAACAGACAAATATTGAGGTGTTATTGTTTTTATTTTGCGTGGAAGTTGAAAATTAATTTGTTTTTGAGGCGAGTCAAATCTCAAAAGAAATCAGCAGAAGAAACCCAGATGATAAATTTACCTGCATCGCAGAAAAATGACAGCCAACAATAAACAAGACATTTCCTTCAGCACAAAATTATAGAAAATTTAATATCTTTAATGCGATTTTATGTAATGTGCACTCTGAGAACTAAAAGTACGAAAGTGCATTTCTTTGTCACTGGGATGGAACCAATAAATCTTCATTTTGTGTTTGGGTCATCAGTGAGTGCATCAGTGCTCCTTAAAATCTATCACGTACCCTCTAAAAAAAAAAAAAATCAACAAGGTTTTCCAAAAAAATTAAAGTTCTTGAAAAATCCACAGGGTTCTTCAAAAGGTAAAAGAGTGCTTCACAAGATGAGGGGATCTGCACAACAAAAATGGGCTCTTCAATGCAGCCATGGGGGGGGGGTCACAATGCAGCCATCAGGTGGACACAAGCCAGTGCTCTCACTCATGCTGGTCCCAAGCCCGGATAAATGCAAAGGGTTGTGTCAGGAAGGGCATCCGACGTAAAACCTGAGCCAGATCAAATATGCAAATCACAAAAATTACCGCCATACCAGATCAGTCGAGGCCCGGGTTACAATGACCGCCATCAGTGCTGTTAACCAACAGGGTGCTGGTGGAAATTGGACTACTGTTGGGCAAAGAAGGAGAGACGGGAAGCCTGACCGTAGGAAGAGAGAGAAGAGAAAAGGTATGAGTCTAGGACTGAGAGTAGGGAGCTATGACAGAAAAAGGTAGAAAGCTGGCTGACATGATGCAGAGGAGGAAGTTGGCAATACTGTGTGTTCAGGAGACCAGGTGGAACGGTAGCAAGGCTCGAAGCTTAGGAGCAGGTTTAAGCTGTTTTATCATGCTGTGGATTGGAAGAGAAATGGAATAGGAGTCATCTTGAAGGAGGAGTTGTTGTACATAGTGAATCTATTGGTAGTAGGATGCTGAGGTTGGAACTGCCCGGCAAAAGGCCTAGAGGTAGAGCAAAGAAGAGATTTATGGATGTGGTGAAGGAGGACATGGCAACCCCTGAAGGAAACAGCTGAAAGGAAAAGAATATATATATATTATATAAAAGTATATATATATAGATACTTCCGTAAGAGAGTGCTCAATACTTTTTCGTAGAGCAAATATAAGTAAAAATAAAAGGACAGAACAAAGACTTTCTATTGAAACTTCATTTTCACGACAGATCTGTTTCAAGGGGTGGTGAAACCATCCTCTCTCTTCAGGTGATTATAGAAGAATCAGAAAAGTTTCTGATAAACTAATAATCTCTCTCTCTCTCTCTCTCTCTCTCTCTCTCTCTCTCTCTTTCTGTCTGTCTCTATCCCTCGCTGTGTGGTATATTACATGCTGTTTACTTGTTAGTTCAGTATTTCTTATGCTTTGTCTTCGTGAATGTATTCTAATTATGAAGTTTGTTTTGTTTTTGTATTAATTTGTTTCTTCACACAGGAGGATGTTTTGCTGAACTGCTCTTACCGGATAGAATAAATAAAGCAGTTGGAGACAAAGTGACTTTTATTACGATCTGAATTCCTGATCCTCCATATGACGCGATCACTTCGACGGTTAATGGTACTTTTAATGGTAAATTGTTACTGGCTCAAGTGGTCGTAGCATACAGATATACAGAAACTACAAAAAACGAGCCACTCTGGACAACGAAACCCTTTCTCTGGAGCTCAGGGGTCTAACTCTGAAGGATAATGGAACATATGTGCTGACCGTAGAGATTGGTGAAGATCGTTTCACAGCTAACACCTCCCTGCAGATGTTTGGTGAGTAAAACAGTATTTTAATAGAACTGCAGTGAGATTTTCTCTCTTTAATCTTGCAGATTGCTTGTTTGCTAAATTCAAGGAAATGCCTTTAAAGCCAATATTTTATATTTACAGTTATGTAAGGTTTAAAGGTACACAAGTCAGAACTGTTTTAATTCTAAAATACAGTATTAATGTGCGTATTTTATCTCATTTATTTTTCATTAGATGACTATGAACATGCACTGAACTCCCGATTCAAACCAGCAAAACATCATCATTTACTTCAGCTGTTTCAATTGATAGGACATATAATCAAATTTTAAAAATTCCATTCGAGAGTCAGAAACTGAACTTTAGTAGTGGTTTTCTGTAATGATCTTCCAATAAATAATATGATTCGTGGTGTTCACAATGATTTGCTTTTGTCTAAATCAGATGATTCACTTTTGCAACCCCTGAGAAAGTGGAAAAGAAGAAGATTTGTTCTTTTTGCACTTCTGTCCATCATCTGGTCAGAAGAAACTGAATTTTTTGTGTTTCCGTGTCGAGTTTGCATGTTCTCACCATGCTTGGGTGGATTTTCTCTGGATATCCCAGAGTCCCCTACAATCCAATCAAAGACATGCACATTAAGCATTTACAGCATTTGGCAGATGCTCTTTACATTAGATGTTTTAGACTAATTGACTGTTACAAATTGCCCCAAAGTGAGTGTGAATGGTTGTGTGTGTTGGCCCTGTGCTGGCAAGCGGTTAAGTATGTACAATGCCTTTGCTCAGTGTTGGTTAAGACAGGGCCCAAGCTCTCCAATTTCTTGTAGGATGAAGCTGCTCGGCAAATGAATGTTTAATGAAATGTTAAATTCCTTTATTATCATTGCACAAATTCATGTGCAACTCGTTTTAGAATACAATAAATAAATAATAAAATAAAAGTGCTGTTAAAAACATACAAAGTAACTAGCGCGAGGGTAAAGACTATTCCGCAGGCTGGAGGTGCGTCTCTGAAAAAGCCTGAATGATATTTTCTGATTACAGAAGGATGAACAAGTGGTTGCCCTTTGTGGGACGAGTGTTTAATTTAGTTCTCTGGAGCTGCCAAGCTCTGTTGTGTCAGATACATCTTTACCTCAGTAAAATCAGTTTATTTTTATAGAGATCATGAAACTGTGCTTCTACTTTTACAACTGTCTGCATTTCTACTTGAGAAAAGAATGTGCATATTTTGATTGGCAAAAACAGAAAGAGCCTGGAATAACCCAAATCTGAGCCCAGCAGTATAACTGTACAGATGCTCCCCGACATACATTCATCCGCTTCACGTTTTTTGATTTTACGTTTTTTTTTTTCTAAAAAGTCCAATTTTCAGTCCTTCTCTTCCCAGTTCAGTTTTATATATATATATATATATATATATATATATATATATATATATATTAGTTATATAGCATGTTACCCGTATGTTAAGACATCATCTCTGTGATCTTTGTGTTTACACTGTTTTGCGGACTTTTATAACCCTAAGCAAAAATGGCTGGTCAGAAGCATAAGCCTACTAGCATGGGTGCAAGTCTCATACACAGAGATGAATTCACTATCTGCTCGGATCGGCGCAATCTACCATGCATACTCATTTAAGCAAAGTTGTAAAATGAATGAAAACCCGAATCCTGAAAAGAATGAGAACTCTCCGCTCTGCTGGTGATTCACATCAGTGCAGGCTGAGTTCTAAATGAGTTCAATGGTGCCCTTGCTCACTTGAAAGACCTGAAGTCTGTATAACCCACAGCAAGTACACTACTTTCGGTTTTGAGCACCTCACATATTGGAAGCATTGATTGGCTGTTTTAAGCTTCATGAAAAGTGAGTCGGATCAGCTTCATGTAAAGTGACCAGCCGTCGACCATCAGAACCATTTACAAGCAGAAAGATCGCATCCTAGAGAATGTTAAATGTTATATTTGATACTGTATTTGATATTTGATGAGTGAATTTGATTAAAATTTATCAATTTGAAATTATTTTGTTTGAATTCAATTTATTTGAAATTAATGTTGATATTATTTGATCTATTTGATATTATTTTACAATTTTATGTTTATAATAATTGATTTAGGGGTGTTTATGAGATACAGTAATGGTATTTATGGATGTATAGTACAGTATGAGCATCATACATCACACGTCATAAGCCATACGTCACTGTAACAACTCAACTTACGTTCATTTTTAACTTACGTTCGGCCATCTGGAACCAATTAAAACCGTAAGTCAGGGCGCATCTGTATTTGGTGGGTTTGGCGACAAAAATCACACCAATGTAAAAAATAAATAATTTCTCTGAGTTTTTGGTTCTTTTTTTTTCAAGTTTCAGACAACTGATAAAAATTTCACAAAATGATAAGCTCAGACATTTTAATTTTAAAAGTAAAATAATTAAACATTAACAGTATGATGTAGTCTACCTGTGTGCTCCTACCTCCGCTTTCATAAGTCACCCTATGCTCCTGTCTCTTATGGAAGAAAGTATTCACCACAGCCATGTCCATCCTTTGTTGCAAAATCTACATCTGTCCTTCTGTGTTCCTGTCCTGGATACCAAACTTACCCATCACTTCCTTGTCCCCTCTGTTGCTTGCACCAACATGTCCATTGAAGTCTGCCCCAATGACCACTCTTTCACCTCTGGGGGTATTCTGCATCACTTCATCCAACTCACTCCAGAATCTTTCCGTCTCTTCTAGCTCACATCCTGCCTGTGGGGCAGAAGCACTAACAACATGGAACATCACGCCTTCAATTTCTAACTTGAGACTCATCACTCTGACACTCTTTTAATTTCTAGAACATTCCTGACCAACCCCTCCTTCAAGATAACTCCTACTCCATTTCTCTTCCAACCAACACCGTGAAAAAAACAGCTTAAACCTGCTCCTAAACTTCTAGCCTTGCTACCTTTCCACCTGGTCTCCTGAACACACAGTATGTCCACCTTCCTCCTCTGCATCATATCAGCCAGCTCTCTACCTTGTCATAGTTCCAACATTCAAAGTCCCGACTCTCAGTCCTAGACTCATGCTTTTCCTCTTCTCTCTCTGCCTACAGTCATGCCTCCCTCCTCTCCTTCTTCGACCTCTCCTTTTTTGAGCAACAGTCATGGCCCTGCTGGTTGACAGCACTGATGGCGGTTGTTGTTAACCCAGGCCTCGACCAATCCGATATGAAATTAGCATTGACGGTTCGCATAGTGTATTTTGCTAAAAAGTTTTATGCCGGATGCCTTTCGTGTCGCAACCCTCTGCATTTATCTGGGCTTGGGACCGGCGTGAGGACGGACACTTGTTTCTGCCCATCCTCACGGCTGCATTAAATAACAATACTCTGGTAAAAGAAAAAAAATAATTTAAACATTTTCTTCACAGTGTTTGTTTTCTTGTATATTTATTTTCTTCTGCGTATTCATTTGGCAAACTGCTTACTAAAAGGCTTCTTGATCACTCTTAGTGTTCCATAGGTGAAATATGGAGAAAGTCCACACTTATAATTTTAAGGTATGATTTGGACAAGGGGAAGTGTAGTGGCCCATCAGCTCTCAATTGTCTAGTAATAATATGGACAATATATCGCTCGGGGGCAGTGGTGGCCCAGAGGTGCTGGTTACTGAATCCAAGGTTGAGGGTTCAAGCCCCACTATCGATGCTGCCCCCCTGCTTCAGCTTACTGGGTTACCAAACTACAAACTGTATATGATGAGAGGATGTAAAAGAACCATTGCTGAGTTTTGTAAAGAGCAGGCTGTACACCTGTCACTGTGTTTCTGTCCTGGTGAGCAGTCCAGGGTGTCCTTTGCTCTTGCTCACAGTTGGCTGAGATGGGCACCAGCCTCCCCATTACCCTGAATTAGAATTAAATGGTTCAGGAAATTAATGAATGAAAGGATTTGGACAAGCCAATGATTCATTAAATAACTTCACATACTTCAAAACTTACAATGAATTCACTGCTGAGAAAATTACTTTGCAAGGACACAAATATTTCTTGATCAAGAAAGAAAGGAATTCAGTTTGGAGCTTTTGATTTGGAGGAAGAGCATGCTATATATACAGTAGTATTTTGTATGAGTTCTGACTTATCAGAGCCAGAACTAGAAATTATGACTTTTAATAAATAAAAACTATTTAAATATTTGTCCTCATATGGAAAGTTGTATTTATTGTATTTTAAAATTCTGTCTCCCTGAGTATTTCATGTATTGTTTTTTAAAAAAAATCAGATATGTTGAGATTTCATGAAATGTGTCTCTAATTTTTTTGCAGGTGGATATGATACTGTAACTGTGATTATTATTTTTGGGATTGATTTTACTCAATGTCGGAACTGCTGGTGTAATTCTCTGTTTAGTCAAACAATCCCTATGTAAGTAAATTTCACATTTTTTTATGTCCTTAATGTTTTACATGCAGTATGTACTATATTCAATAGTTTATTTTTATTTTTTTTTAAATCATGCATGAGCTACAGGAGCAAGTGCTGGGATGAAAAGCAAAGAGAAGCCTGAAGCCCAGAGATCTAATGCAGCAGGATCCGCCTCTCGATAGCCTTCCAGCAGATGGGGGACTCGCTCATGTGGTCGCGCACAGCTGGCAAGTGCCATGGCCGCACGTGAAGATCATGTTCTGCAGACGATTCAGGCGCCGCCCACACTCAGTTTCACGCACCACGTTTGTGGCACGCTCTGTGGCGCTCTCTGTCGCTGCCGAGGCCGGAGCTTTTGAGATGGGGCGCGACTCATCCGGATCGCCGATCTGTCAAACAGGTAAATGCACTTCGAATACCTGTTGAGTACAGTACTAAACATTCACCTGTTTGCTTGAGGGATCAGAGGTCCGAATGAGCTATGTTTTCCCTCATTCGGCGTAACGCGCCACATTTATTAAACATTTACTGAATTAAATAACTTAAGAAAGGAAAAATAAGCTGCAATAAGCACTCTCAAAAAACTCACGAACCAACAGTACAGCTCTCCTTTACGCATGTGACAAATGAGCTTTATGGGTGCAGTACTATGGAGATTCAGTTCCCTCCTGGCCAATGGGACGCCAATGGGAGGCCAGTGGGGTGGGATGTTGGGAGACAGCCAATGAGAGGGCAACTCAGGCATTGCTTGAATGTTTGAACGGCGCGTTTGTCACTTTTCGTAAGAAGTTGTTTCATCTACAGAGGACAAAAATTTAGGAAAATGTTTTTTGCATATTGGATTTTTCGTATTCAGTGGTTTTCGTAAGAAGGGGGCCAACTGTAATAATAATAATAATAATAATAATAATAATAATAAAAACGGGTTATGTATTTGTGATAAACTGAAGAACCCTTTTTAGTTCTTCAAAGAACCTTTTTTTTTTTAGAGTGTGTGATAATTTATTATAATTGGGGCAGCACAATTGTGTAGTGCTTAGCACTTCCGCCTCACAGCAAGAACAGCTCCGGATCAAGTCCAGGGCTTCGGTGTTTCGGTGTGGAGTTTCTCTTCCCTCTGCTTGTGAGGGTTTTCTCCTGGTTTTCTGTTTTTACAAAATTATCACGAGTTTTTCCGAATCAAAAAGGGCTAAAGAGAAACCCCAAACACATTTCTTTCAACAAAATTATAATAACACTAATAATAGCAAATAATAACACTCTCACAAATTCATGAACAACACAATCGTGCGCACTCAAGGTCGCCTCACAGCTGACTGAGGTAAGTGGAACCAAGCTATGTTGCATCAGGCGACACCACAAGTATAGAGGTTTTGAAGTCATGTGACCACCGAGTAGCTGCCGCCATATTGGTGTGAAAACAAACATATACTTTGCAATAGATGTGCCTATTTTTAGCGTGGTCGATGATATAAATATGAATGTCGACAGCCGTAATACAATCCCAGTGCTTTCCGAGCTCTCTGGTAATTATGATAACGATCATAAACAACAGTATATTCAAAAACTACGGTTATCAGGGCTAACAAATGACCCATACATTTTGCCCGATGGTTTAACATAACATAACATAACATGAGTGGTGAGAACAGGCCATTCAGCCCAACTAAGCTCACCATTGTCCTATTCTAAAGTGACTCTAACCTTAAAGACGCACCATGACTAGATGGTATCCAGCACTAGATCAAGTCTGCTTTTGAAGACTTGTAAGGTTTCTACAAAACTTTTGTTTGTTAACTGCATGGATGACGCACCCGACAGGACCGGACTGGTTTAACATACCCAGATATCTATAATTAATTGATTAATCCCACATCTGATTATACTCACGAAAAACTGAAAAGTGTCAAAGGGCTTAGTGTGTACCAATCATTGTTAATGATTACTCCCCCCGGAACTTGGTATATTCCGGTTCTGTAATGCATTGTGGGACAAGTGAAGCGGAAACCAAGGAACGGCATGTTTGCTGTGTGTATTAGAACACGTACTGTATTAAAGACTGTTAAAGTTAAATCTGGGAAACGTATGAGTATTTTTTATCTGGATGGGTTTCCGCACTTCGCGAGCATAGTATACCCAGGAAAGCCTCTAATATCGCCCATGGCAAGCTGTGTTAGGACACCAAAGGATTAATCATGGCAAAGGTAATTATGACTCACATTTTTTAAATAATTTTGCCTACATTATATATTAAACACAAACATATGGATCTAAATCTATGAAGTATTGTAATAGTTATATTATATATACTGTACATGTTATAATAAAGACGAAATAGCATTTTAGCTGCCCTCAGCTTATAAATGGACACCAGATATACAGTTAAATAGAATCAAACTGTGGTTAAGACAATAAATATTAATATATCTACTGATAAAAATTACTTGCCTCCAACAAACTGTTCGCTACATACATGACTGGTAGGAGCTGGTCACCAATCTTTCCTTTTGTTATCAGTATCAGGTCTTTTCAAAGCAGAAATCCATTTCTCTCGGGCCTTATTAGCAGGGGATCTATGATATTTAACACCTGGTTTCTTTCCTCTATAATTTGTACAACCGACAGCAACACAATTAAGTTCCATTTTGCACTTGTTTAATAAATAAACGCAGTATTCAACCCTTACACACGCTTGTGCTATTGTGTTGGGGCCAGAGTGAATGGTTTGTTTTCACACCAATATGGCTGGATGACGTATGCATGATGTCAGCTGCAAAACCTCTATAGAACACTTGAGCAGCACTGAGTACAGTGCGTCAAGTATCCATTAGCATTTTTTGAAAGAGGACCATATGGTCCTGATGGGTGTTAAAAGGTTAAATTAAATGGCTTATTCAAATTCCTCCTAGATGTGAGCATGAGTGAGTATGATGCATGTAAAAGAACCATTACTGACTTTCATAAAGAGTAGCTGCAAAGCCGTCAGCGTGTTTCTGTCCCTTGCTAAAGGGTTGTGACAGGAAGGGCATCCGACGTAAAAACCTACGCCAAATCAAACGTGTAAATCTGATGATTTGCTGTGGCGACTCCCAAGAAAAGGGAAAAAGCCGAAAAGAAAAGAAGATTCAAATTCCTTCTAGATGTGAGCATGAGTGAGTGTGAACAGCTACTTGTGTGTGTTGACCCTACAATGGTCTTTCATGCTGTTTAAGGTGTACGCCATCTTAGACTCAGAGTTAGCTGAGATAGGCTCCAGCATACCCTTGAGGCTAATTGGATAAATTTAATTTTTCTTTGCTCACATGTTCGGATATCCCCATATGCCCGTTAAACATGAAGTGCATTCACTGACATATCAGCCGAACTGCAATCAGAAACGGTCAGAGATGGGGTTTCAGTAATTTACACCAATGCTGATAAAGATAAAGGAAATGAACAGCTGTTGTTTACTCACATGTTGCAGATAACCATGTAAATTCAGTCTCCACCTGGGAAGACACCTACGCTAAACCTGCAGTACACATAATTTTCTGAGAGAGGATAAATCATTAGTGGGAAGCAAGTAGTGAGTAAATTGAGATAAATTAGGCTGGTCTGATTGGAAGAGATAATATTCTGATTTTAACCTCAAGTTGATATTAAAATTCTGAGTATCTGAACACCTTAGGAAATGCTTTGATAACCCAGTTGGCTGCACGGCGGGTTAACTTGAGCTATATGGACTATATACAATATTCGTGTATAATATAAAGCGTTCAGACACACCTAAACTTTTACCCTAAATCTGCTATGAACTACTTTCACTAAGACGGAAACCAGACTGAGGATACAAGGTTTATTGACAGTTCATGGATCCAAGGCGGTTACAAGAAGTAGATCACATGCTATTTTTATTGCTTTTTATTGGTTAATAAATAAATGTCACACTGACAGATTTTAAGAGCGAATGATAGCATTTACTTTTTGCAAACGCTACACAGCTTCTGCCCAACATCGAAGCTCTATAATTAGATGGTTGCATGGGCTATCTCAGGGTACTCCAGTTTCCTCCCATAATCCAAAAACATGCAAATTAGGGCAACTGGTTACTCCAAATTGCCCCTCGGTGTGAATGTATACTAGTATATGAATAGTTGCATTGACCATGTGATAGATTGGCAAGCTGTTACCTGACTTCACCCACATTTGGCTGAGATGAACTTCATCCTTCTCATGACCTTAGTGAGATATTTAGTTTATAGATATTTAGATTAATAATAGATTAATTACCCCCAGTGCAGCTAACTGGGTGATGGTCATGTCTCACTGTCTATGGTGGAAGGTTCATGTAAAAGAACCATTGCTGACTTTCGAGAATAGGAGCTGCATAGCTGTCAGTATGTTTCTGCTGTGCAGGGTGTACTCTGCACTCACCCAGAGTAGGTTGAGATAGAGGCCAGCCTCCCTGTGCCCCTCATTAGGATTAATCGGTTCAGAAAATGAACGCATGAATAGAATAAATATTAAACTGTATTAATGCCTCATCGTATGATTACAGTGAACCCTCACTTTTTCACAGTTAATGGGGACCGAGACCCTCCGCAAACTGAATTTCTGCAAAGTAGGATCGACCCCCCCTGACTGACGTATACGTACATGTATATGTGTATATAATATCAATAAATACACATTCAACTGTATAAATGCTTATGATAACAATTAAACATTCAAAAATGATGCATAAGATCAAAATAAAATATAAATACACACACATACAGACGCGCACCTCACATAAAAATGTATGTAGTTTTTGTTGGGGGGTTTTGGGTTGTTCTTTTGTTTTTGTTTGTTTGTTTTTTTGCATAATTGGTCTTGTTTTGTTGCATTTTACTTAACCTTCTCCCTATTTTTCCTTATTTTCTTTATTTTTTTACATTTATGTGAATTTTTTTGAAAACCCCACAATGCACTGAAGTCACAGGAACTGAAGCACGGAGTAGCGAGGGATCACTGTATATAAAATAATGTTATATAAGAGCAATATATATATGAATTAAGAAATGAAGCCATCACTTTTAATATAGACCCTATATAGCTCTAACTAGATGTTCTTGCAGCATAGAGCTTCTGCCTTGAAAAGATTTAGATTCTAACACATGTATTTTCTTTCCTATTGTAATAACCAGGTTATATAAATACACGTCCCTTGTAAAAGTGTCCAAGTGGGACTTCTCAAGCAAAATGACAGTTAAATAAATAATAACTCAGGCTACAGCCAATAAATCTTTATGAGAAGGATGTGTTTCATAAAGGAAACTTTCACAGACAATAACCTGGGGCATAAATCATAGCAATACTTTGACGTGCAAAGAAACAGATTATCTAGATGACAGGTTGGAGCAGTGAGGTCAGTTTCAGGGTACCGTCGGCGTGACTGTCTCTGAACGCTGGACAGATTGCTGAATGCTTATGTGATAGATGGTAGAGATGGACTTGCATTTGTCTTTTCTCTTTTCCATTAAGAAAAACGCTGATGGTGTCCTCGGGGATGCCCAGACACTGAGAGTACATGGACAGAATGGGAGTCGAACCTGAATGCGAGCTTAATTGTGCACCTCTGATCGCCTGAGCAGCATTTCCATCAGTGTGCGTTTGGGTGACTGCTGTCGAAATGTTAATTAAAATGGGAAAATTATGAAAAGACTATTGGCTGTTTTGTTCCCTTTAAGCATGCCGATGGTTAGGATTCATTAAACAATTCCAGATCCGCATTCCGAGAATAAATTTGCATTTTGATGGCGATTCTTTTCTGAAAGCAACGCTACATACGGCAGTGTTTTATTCCTGTCTGAAAATTTATCCCTAGGGCTCCTGAGACTGAATCAGTTGAGGCCTAATTTCACAGGGCCGACAACGACTCAGATCGGCACAAGAAACCTAATCAGCTCTGTCTCTCCGCCATTTCTTTATAAGTGTGTTCGTTCAGACAGGAAGTGCTGCACTTTTTTTTTTTTGCTAGGCCGTTAAATACATTCCGGGGCTCATTCTCAAGCTGCAGCAATATTGGAACGAGTTCTAAAAACCACCAGGGAGAATCTGGAGTGAGTGAAGAACAGGAAAGGAGACTGAAGGACGCTGCTGATGCCTACCACCGCCGCAGTTTAGTATTCTCTCTCATCACTGACAGTGATTCCTCTATCTCCGCTGATCACCTGTGAAGTCTGTTTGCCAGACAGAATGCTTAATAATCATACAGAGCACGACTTCGGTCACCTCTGAGAGCTTATATAAAGAATAACACATTTTCGTGCTGTAATAGGAAAATAATCAGTATTATAGAGCCAAACTTATTATTTATGAAAAGATAGAGGAGAATAATATACCCAATGGTACTGGGGAAAATATCTGTGTTTATATTGTAAGGTATTGCAATATTGCAGTATTTTTTTTTTATGATATACATTCTGTACTACTGTATTAGCGTTAAAAATATTATGTGATAGTTTGTGTCATGCATGAATCACAATTTTTATTTAATACTGTACACTGTAAATCGATGACATATATATATATATATATATATAATCATTCATTCTAAGCCATTTAATCCTAATTAGGGTTGTATTGAGGCTGATGCCCAGCTCATCTTATCGATTCTGGACAAAGGCAGGGTACACCCTGAACACTTTTCCAAACAATTGCATGGCCAACACCTATCCAACCATTCACTACTCCCACCAAGGGGCAATTTGGAACAACCAAGTAGCTTAATATGCATGTTTTTAGACTTGCAGGAAACCAGATTACCTGGAGGAAACCCATACAAGCACCTTAGGCCTTATTTAACCAAGGCCTTATTCCTGTGAGGCAGACATGCAAACTGTGGCTGTATATACAGTATATTCATCATCATCTTCCTTCGCTTCCGAGGTTGGGTTGCGGGGGTAGCAGCCTAAGCAATGAGGTCCAGATGTCTCTCTCCCCAGCCACTTCTTCCAGCTCTTCCGGAGGGACACCGGCCTGTTCCCAAACCAGCCGAGAGACATAATGCCTCCAGCATGTTCTAGGTTTCTCTTCTCGGTTGGACATGCCCGAAACACCACACCAGAGAGGTGTTCAGGAGGCATTCTAACATTCTAACCAGATGCCCGAGCTGCCTCAACTCAGTCCTCTCAGTGCGGAGAAGCAGCGATTCTACTCCGAGCTCTCCCCAGATGGCTGACCTTCTCACCTTATGTCTAAGGGAGAGCCCCGACACCCGGCGAAGGAAACTCATTTCAGCTGCTTGTATCCGCAATCTTGTTCTTTTGGTCACTACCCAGAGCTTGTGACCATAAGTGAGGGTTGGAACATTGAACAACTGGTAAATTGAGAGCAATGAGAGCAACCCCCTTCACCACGGCAGAGTGATACAGGCTCCACTTTACAGCAGAGGCTGCAGCGGTCCGCTGGTTGAGCTCTAGCTCCATTCTTCCTCTACGTGGGAGGAGATGAGTGGTTCCAGAGCCCAAGCTATGCATTGAGGCGAGTCCAATGATATCTAGTCTGTATCGCTCTTCCTCATGCACCAGCTCAGGCCTCTTTCCTGCCAGATAGGTGATATTCCATGTCCCAAGGTGACTACACACCCTGCAATCCACAGCTAACTTAATTTTGGTGTCCTTGGGTCAAAGGTGAACGCCAGAGTGAGGTCACAAATTTTTGGAGATACAACACTTCTAACTTCAATACCCAATTCTGATAGACCCGCTGTTAGTATGGAGAAATAAGAAAGAACAGATGGACTTTAAAATAAGACAATTTCCTTTGACCTTGAACAACCTTGAAATGTAAAAATGAAGGTCACAAGAATTGTGCATTTATAACTTCGAAACCAATACTGATAGGCACTAACACTAATAGGAAACCATAAATGGCCTTTCAAATGGCAGACATTTACCTTTGACTTTGCGATGGCAAGGTCAAGTCCAGCCATCTTGTAAGTTCTTAAAGGGAGAGATTTTCTCTAATTTGGTAACATGTAAGTACAGGAATCTTAAGTACAGGGGAATGAGACCCCCACTCCAACTGCCAATTTCCGTGTAGTAGGATCAACCCTCTGACTGACGTATATGTACATGTATATGTATATATGATATCAATAAATACATATTCAACATTATAAATTCTTATGATACCAATTAAACATTCAAAAATCATGTATAAGATGTAAATAAAAATATAAATACACACATGCAGATGCACATCTCATATAAAAATGTAAATCGTTTTGTTGGGGAGTTTTGGGTTGTTGTTTTTTTTTGCATAATTGGCCTTGTTTTGCTGTGTTTTGCGGCACTTTCCTTAACTTTTTCCCCTTAATTTCCTTATTTTTATTTATTTTTCATTGAATATTTTTGAAAAACCCGCAATGCAATGAAGCTGCAGAAACTGAAGCACGGAGTAGTGAGGGATCTGGGTAATAACATGAGCACTGGTAAAAGCCGGTAGAGAGCATACAGGGCCTATATGCTACATTATATATGGCATTGGTCAAAGTTATTTTGCGCTGTATGAATTTGTGCTGGTCTGAAGGCTATGCTAACTCAAATAACCAGTCTTTATAGCCAAGGTGAGGAGAGAAACATCTCATGGCATGTCAAACCTTGAATTTGATGAGGTAAAGCGGCAGATGTTCACAACAAATTTCATTCCTGTCAAAGAAAAAAGAAATCTAACGCTACAGCGTGCACGTACATTACATTGTCTACTGAAAGAAATACAATCATAAGACAGAAAAAATAAATAAATAATTGAAATGTATTTCCCTTTACAGCAATAATACGATTCTGAATTTGTAGTTATGCACAATAAACACAGACCATAATAAAAATCGTGTTAATGTGCTGTATAAAGATTTATCTTTAATACACAGAATCTGGATGTTGAATTGAATGTATGAATTCATCAGGGTTTAAAAAGCAGGTCTGTTCATATCATTAAATCAGCCAAATAAAGTTTATTACAAATTAAATATCTACATTTAGAATCGGCGCATGCAGTGTGTTTTCAGACAAAGACATCAGCATGTGCAATAAAGAGGATGTTCACTCGTTAGCAGTTAATTTAATCTCAGTAATGGCTGTGATGCAATAAATGTAGCTTTCCCCTTGTAGATTTTCAGGCGTATCTGATTCTCAATAAGATGAATAATCTGCAGTACTTTAGGTAAAACAGTGAGTGTATTTTCTTCTTTTCATTATCCGTGACATGACAGCATGTCTATGCTGAACAGATAACTATAAATTATTCTACCTTTGACCGTGGCTTAAATAGATTCTTTAAAAAGCTGTTTCGGTTTCAATCTACTCCATGTGGCAGTGCTGATCTTGACATGAGCCCTCTATTTTCTTTCCTACAATGATATGAAGGACACGAAGAAAATGAATGAAAGAAGACTTTCTCAACTCCATTATACCCTCCATTCACTCTCTATTAGGTTAAATGTGAATTTTACTCTCCGGGTCCATGTGACTTACACTGTAATTATATAACCATGCATCATAACTATCCTACTGGAGTGACTGAGTGAAATACTTTGAGATTAAACATTGAGTTTAAGGGAATACATCAGTATATATACCGTATCATTTTCTGCAACCGCTTAATCCTAATTAGGGTCACGGGGAGACTGGCACCCTTCCCAGCTGACTCCAGGCATGGGCAGTTCGCCAGGCCATCACAGGGTAGAAACACGCTGATGGCTATTCAGCTCCTCTTGTTGAAAGTCAACAATGATTTTTTTTTACATGAACCTCTCACCATAGTTAGAGACATGGCCGGCCTTTGATATCCCGGTTAGCTGCACATTCACCGAACCCTTCATCAGTGAAAAATAAAAATATGATTTTTTACAAATTCAAGACACAGGTACTGTTGTGTTCTTGTATTCCCCATCTCCATGCAGTTTCACGAAGTGTTCAGTTTGCCGGTGCGAGACTAGAGTTGCTCAACTTGGCATTGCAAATCATGCAGATAGGACGCTGAGTCCCATCATGTTCCATGACGCATGTGAATCCATGGAGTACATGTTCGTCCGACCAATTTCTTTTTTAGCTCGACATAGTTAGTATGGATTAAAATATTCAGAAAAAAATCTCACGACTTCACACATTGACTACTGAGCGCGCTAAATTCCTCAAGGCACTGATTGACCAAGCAATGTAATGTGATCATCTGCAGCCAGTGATGGCCAAGCGGGGCGTGTCATCACTAATTGACATGATGAGTCGGGTGTGTCTTGACCTCCGTGGCACAGGCTCTGCCGAACCCCTGAGACCGACTCACCGAACCCCTAGGGTTCGATCGAAGCCAGGTTAGGAACCACTGTGCTAGAGGGAGAGATCAGTGCTGGAGGATCTGAGTGAACATAGAGCAGTGCGAGGTGTGATAAGTGCTTGGAGGTAGGAAGGTGCAGCTCCATTTTTGGCTTTGGAGGGAAGTGTTAGTGTTTTAAATTGAATGCGAGCAGCTACAGGAAGCCAGTAGAGCGATCGTAGCAGTGGTGTGGTTTGGGGAAAATTTGGAAAGGTTGAAAACAAGCCATTTGCAGAGGTCAAATAGCACTCGAAGGTAGACCTGCCAAGAGTGAGTTGGAGTAATCTAGTCTTTAGATGACAGGGGATTGAACAAGTATCTGAGTGGCCTTACTGGAAAGAAATGGATGGATTTTTGGATATTAAAGAGAAGTAATCAACATGATAGAGAAAGATTAGTGATATCAGAAAAGGACAGGCACTTAAGTATGGTTACTCCAAGGCTTTGTGCAGTGCCTGAAGGAGAGATCATGGCATAATCCAAGGAGATTGCAAGATCTTGATGTAAGGATGAGTCAGCTGGGATGAACAGCAATTCAGTCTTGCTGAGATTAGGCTTCAGCTAGTGAGCTGCCAACCATGAGGAAATACTTGCCAGACATGCAGAGATCCAGGCAGAAACATCAGTGTCTGAGTGAAGAAAAGTGAGTGATTTATTATTTTTTTATAATGTATTATTTCCCACAAGGGAAATTAAAGTACATTTAACCCATCCAGAGTGGGAAAACACACACACACTCGGGGTGCTGGTTAACCACTTACAAACTGGGGGCACATGGAGAGTAGTTGGGGGTTAGGGACCTTGCTCAAGGGCACTTCAAGGAAGGGAGGGTATGGCTCACTCCTCCACTGCCACATTTTTTCCCCTACTGGTTCAGGAATCAAACAAGCATCCTTTCAGTCCCAAAGCTACATCTCTAACCATTAGGCTATGGATCCATTCATTCATTCATTCATTAATCTTCTGATACACTTAATACAAATTGGGGTCACGGGGGGGCTGGCACCCATCTCAGCTGACTCTGGGAAAGGGCAGGGTACAACCTGGACTGCTCACCAGGCCATTGCAGAGCCAGCATTCAGACAACCTAGGCTATGGATACCTTAGCACGAACATTTCCAAAAACTAACAAATTCAGTTTTATTTTATATGAAAATGCTTGTCTATCAGTTCAAAGGGCAACAATATACACAAGAGATGCTTTTCTGACAAATGAAGGCTGCTGGGTTTTGATGCAAAAATGAGAAACAAGTGTAATGGTCAATTGAAAAATGAAAGGCGATTCGGTGTGAGATGCTGTGATTGTGATGGTGAGATTTAATTCTGTTTGAAGCAGTCCTATTTTCTAAAGAGTTTTGGAACTGCAAGGCTGCTGTTATAGAATGTTTTACAGATTAAATGTAATAAAAGGCGGGACATCTGTGGTGTATTGTGAAGCAGAAAAACTGAAATAAACAAGTTCTTCAAAAAGGTTCTTTATTATCGATTCAAAAATCTCATCAACAAATTTAAGTCACCTCAAGTTCCAAGACTCAGCCACTTTACTACATAAAAGCTTTTTTGGGATTCAACAGACACCTTATTTCTCTTTGAAAACAAACAAACAATCAAAAAACACAAATTTGTGGCTCAGTTTTCAAGACCTTCGCATGAGAGATTGTTTTATCCCGCCTAATGTAGAAATCTTTTATTTGGTTATTTTAAATGCGGTGGCCTAGTGCTTAGTACATCTATCTCACTGGGTTCAATTCCTAGCTCAGGCCTTTCTGTGTGGAGTCTGCAGGTTCTCCCTGTGCCTGCATGGGTTTCCTCCCGCAGTCCAGAAAACTGCACAGTAGGTTCATTGACTGTTCCAAATCATCCCTAGGTGTGAGTATTAATGGTTGTGTGAGTGTTGGCCTGGTGAGCTGTCCAGGGTGTACCCACCTTCACCCAGAGTCAGCTGAGATGGGTGCCCGCCTCCCCGTGACCCTAACTGGGATTAAGTGGTTCAGGATATGAATAAATGAATGCTTTGATAGAACCATAGCTCTGCAGAGCTTCTTTGGCAAATGGCCCAAGACCTTCATACAAAACAGTATACTGTATATGTCAAGAGATTGAAGGTATACAGTGAGACAATATAAGAAAATGTAAAAAATGTCTCTGAAAATGTCCTTTTTATTTTCTGACCTTTAAAATCTTTTTGTCTTGGTTTCTCTTTGGGTCTTTATTGGTAGAGGTGTATTCGAAGTACTCAAGTAGAACTTCAATCAGTATTCTTTACTCGAGTAGAACTTCAGAAAGAAAAGTTTTTAAAAAGAAAAGTAGTTGATGGAAATAAAGGTAATGTTTCACTTTTTACTGAAGGGAAAATAATAGGATACAGGCCCTGTAATGTACTCAGTAGAAAAGTTAAAAAGCACCTTTTTGAAGGACATTTCTACCAGGCCCCCAGTGCAGCTAACTGGGTTATCAAAGGCCGGCCATGTCTCCCACTGTCTACGGTGTGAGGCATGTAAAAGAACCATTGCTGACTTTCGACAAGAGTAGGCTGCAAAGCCGTCAGTGTGTTTCTGCCCTGCGATGGCCTGGCGAGCTGTCCAGGGTGTACTCTGCCCTCGCCCGAAGTTGGCTGGGATGGGCACCAGCCTCCCCGTGACCAAAATTAGGATTAAGCGGGTACAAAAAATGAACTGAATTTCTACCAGGGGTTTGTGTGAAAAGTTTCTGATAAACTAATAATCTCTCTCTCTCTCTCTCTCTCTCTCTCTCTCTCTCTCTCTCTGCTCCACAATGTGCTTCACCTCTCCATGCCAAACTCACATTGCTCACTATACTCATGTTATAAAAATATATAAACAATATTTTTGAAAATGGTGGCATGTCTACCTCACAGCAAGAAGGTCCTGGGTTCAGTCCCCAGCCTGGGAGTTTCTGTGTGGAGTTTGCATGTTCTCCCCGTGCTTGTGTGGGTTTCTTCCAGGGACTCAGGTTTCCTCCCACAGTCCAAAAAACCATGGTTAATTGGTTGGTTAATTGGCCCATTCCAAATCGTCCCTATCTGTGAATTGTGTGAGTGTTGGCCCTACGATGGTCTGGTGAGCTGTCTAGGGTGTTCCCAACCCTTGCCCTTCCGATCGTAGACTGCACGAAGATGTTTCGGAAGGGTTAGTTGACTTATTGTTTATTCTTGTTTTATTATTATTATTGACTTAGCAAGTTGTCCAGGGTGTACTCTGCCCTCACACAGCTTTGGCTAAATTCAGAAAATGAACTGAAATTAAATGACTCAAGTCCACCCCTGCTTACTGTCCAACCCTACCAATCACTGACAAGCAACTTGATTTGTTTCCACTCCAAGTCGCCCAGTGGTTGGATTTAAAATATTAGAATATATTCATTGATTTTTTTTTAAATTTTATTTTAAAACCACTTAATCCTAATTAATGTAACAGGAAGGCTGTTTTCCATCTCAGCTAACCCTGAGCAAAGGTTGCTCTGGACAGCTAACCAGGCCATTGCAGGGCCAATACTTACATGAACATTCACATTCACACTCACACCGCTGGTTGATTTGGAACAGTCAGTTAGCCTACAGTGCATGGTTTTGGACTCGGGAGGAAACTGAAGTACCCAGAGGAAACCCAAGTCTATACAGAGAGAACATGCAGGCTCCACACACAAGGGTTTGACTCCGAGCCTGGGAATTGATTCGAGGTCTTCTTGCTGTGAGGCGCACGTGCTGCCTACTGTGCCTGAATTAAAATATATTTCATATTTAAGTTTGTATTTTAAGTATTTTTGTTGTAAATGGCGAGGTCTGGACATTTAAACTGATTCTGTTTGTTGTGGTGGCTTTTCTTTGTTGGCATTTTTACAACGACTAGAATACAGATCTGCGAGGAAGAAAACAATTTGCTGTAATTTGCGTTAAACATCAGCGTCTATCGGTTCCATAAAAGTAAAAATGTAAATGTAGTCATTTTCATTCAGAATATCTGCCTTGATATTTTATTACAGCGTTTCAAACCCAACACGTTTTTATACCTTTAATAAATTTGATTTGTGGTGCAGGTAAACGTGAATGTGAATGTGATGTCAGTGTGTAATGATGTTGCATTCATACATTTTAATCATCTTTGGAACATCTATAAAAACATCTGGCAGGTTTTCTTATAAAGGTAGAGATGCAAAAAAAGGGGGGAAAAAATTCAGATTGTTAAATTGAATTGAGCTAATAGTTTAGGATGTTGCCATATCTGTGTGATTGGTTTTCAACCAGGATAAAAAAAAAAAATATATATATATATATATATATATATATATATATATATATATATATATATATATATACATACAAAAATAAAAGGACATGACAAAGACTTTCTATTGAAACTCCATTTATCACTACAGATCTGTTTCGAGGGGTGGTGAAACCATCCTCTCTCTTCAGGTGATTATAGAAGAATATAGAAGATTATAGAAGTTCTTCTATAATCACCTGAAGAGAGAGGATGGTTTCACCACCCCTCGAAACAGATCTGTAGTGATAAATGGAGTTTCAATAGAAAGTCTTTGTCCTGTCCTTTTATTTTTGTTATTTGCTCTACCAAAAAGTATTGAGCACTCTCCTACGGAAGGATCTACTCAGAAAATCATATATATATATATATATATAAGAAAAAGAAAAAACAAACAAATAAAACAAAAAAAGTAAAAACAGTTAGAAAACCAACATTTTCAAGTATACACATGAAAATCAATGGATACCCCTTGGTTCATGCATATACTGACATACTGTGTGTGTGTGTGTGTGAGAGCGAGAGAGAGAGAGAAAGAGAGAGCATGACATGTTTTAAGAACCCAAAGGTAATAGACAAATCCAGCATTATTTCGTGGGAGTTCTTTCTGCCCGCGGACGTGCTGATATGATTAAATAATGACATGTCGTACTTGTCATCAATTTATAGATGCACGTAATCTCCTGGAAGGTCCATGAAACAAGTTGGTTCCTGCCATGACATCATTACTTATCGTAGAGTCAAACAAGTCAGTAACTTATGAGTCTCTCTCTCTCTCTCTCTCTATCTCTCTCTCTCTCTCTCCGCTCTCTCTGTCTCTACTTTCCTTCTCTCTCAATCGTTTTCTCTATCTTTCTCTCTCTCTCTCTCTCTCTCTCCCCCAAACACATGCACATGAGGCTTATTCAATATTCTCGATTGAGCCTATGTGCTTTCTCTCTCTCTCTCGCGCTCTCTCTCTCTCTCTCTCTCTCTCCTCCCTCTCTCCTTCTCTCTCTCCACCCCCTCCCTTTCTCTTGTACAGTTCTCTTATTCCAGAAAGCACAGATTTCTCTATCTTGAGATTGTTCCCGCATCAGAAAATGTTATATGAAGTGAATCATATACAGGACAAACCTGAATCAACCTCCATCGGCACCGACCGACAACCACCTCGGCTCAGTCATGTTTCTGTATTTTCAGGTTTGGAAATACAGTGTTATATAATTTCTCATCTTGCTTTATCTGAAAGTTGACTTGACTTGCAATGCTCTGAGGGTTATTCATATGAAGACACCCTGAAGTTCATGACAAACTCTGGGTTTTTTGTGTGTACTTGTGCCTCATTATGGCCACCTTTCATCTACATGTCCTTATCTCTGCTGGAAAGAGTCATCACAAAAAATATACTTTCAAAAAATACAATTTATTCACTCAACCAATCACTCACTCATTTATTTTCCAAATCACTTAATTCCACTGGAGTCATGAGGAGGCTGGAGCCTATCATTCCACGTTTAGTAGAACAGGTTTAAATTATTTTATGCTTTATAAACTCCTACTTTTACTGCGTGAAGCTGCTTTGGGACAACATCAATTATAAAAAGTGCAAATAGAAATAAAACTGAATTGAATTAAACTGAATAACTCAACTGACCCTGGGTGAAGGCACAGTACGCCCTGAACAGATCATTAGACAATTGCAGGGTCAAATACATGCGTGTGCACACACACATACACACACACACACACACACACACACACACATACACACACACACACACACACACACACACACACACACACACACTAATTCACATTTATACAAACACCAAGTGCCAAATGAAAATATCTCATTAGCTTAACATGCATGTCTTTGAATTGTGGGAAGAAACCAGAATACCTGGAGGAAACCCACACAAGCACCGGAAAGCATGCAGACTCCACCCAGAAGCATCTTGTAAAATATCACGATACAGTGATAAATAACAAACACACTGTAGGTGTGTTCATGTTGTATTAAATAATGTTCCTGAGACAAATCTTAATATAAAAATTTATCTCATTCTATCTGGATGCTTTAAATAAAGTGTCGAGTCAACTCACTTCCATTTTTATTTAAATTTCTGATATGCAGTATTCACTTCTGTAGAATCCTTTCTGCTGAGATAATCATTTGTGATAAATACTATGCAGATGTTTCTTTTTATTTTACAAACTGCTTTATAGTTTACGAGGGGTTGTGGGGAGGCTGATGCTCATCCTGACCAACTCGGGGGAAAAGGTGGGGTACACCCTGAATAGATTGCAAGACCATTGATGGAGACACACACACACACACACACACACACACACACACACACACACACACACACAGAGTGAGAGAAAGAGAGACAGATAGTGAGAGAGAGAGAGAGAGAGAGAGATCAGAATAGGTTGTAAATCCCTCAGTTCAATTAATGCAATTTAATGGCAATAATAACAGTATACAGGTACTAAACTAACAAATTTACTTTGTTATTTTACACTGCGTTTAACAAGTCCAACTTGAGTTCACACACACGCACACACACACACACACACACACACACAGAGAGAGAGAGAGAGAGAGAGAGAGAGAGAGAGAGTCATTTACGCTCATATTCGCACATAAACTCAAACGAGAATATTGAATAAGCCTCATGTGCACGTGTTGGACCATGGGAGAGAACCAGAGGACCCAGATAAAGCCTAGGCAATCACAAAACAACAATGCTTTTGCCCGGCACAGAGTTCGAACTCAGAACCTTTCTGCTGTGAGGCATGAGCGCTAAGCATTACACTTCCATGCTGCCTACGTGGATGTTTTCCTGTAATTTGCAGCGTAGTCTGTATTGGTGGAATAAATAACACTGTTTATATTATCCCTATCCCACAGTCATCCCCGATCATCACCATGATGTGGCTCACCACTAAAAGTTAATGAAGTGTTACATGGTCCATACAAAAACTCTAAAAAAAAAATGGATATGAAAAAAATAGATTTTGATATAAAGTTGTTAACTTGTTTACAAACAAACAAATAAACAAAAACATAACCTTGTTGGTGAAGGTAATAAATGCTCACAGTCTTATGTACTGTATATTAATGCATTTGCTACACCCAAGAATGTTAATAACAACCCAGTGAGGAAGTGGTGATGGTGTTTGTTGCGATCCAAAGTTTCCAAGGGAACAAATCAATTAAGCCAACGATCCATTTAAAGGTTTTCCTTTCTGCTTATTTTATGGTCTGGTTTTCATGGACTTTACTGAGCCATATAGTGCCACTGCCATTATAAAGCACAGAACCTGAAACAGAGTTTTAGTTGGGCAGAGTTAGGCTGGGGAGGGGCAGTGACAACTCAGTGATCGTAGGGCTTGAACCTACCAACCTTGGTATCAGTAATCCTGCAGCTTACCACTGCCCCTTATAAGTCAACAATTTGTTCAATTTCAGATCAAGAAGATTCTGAGGAAACTTCTCTTACACCCCTAAGTAAAGAAACCCAAATATAAAGGAGCATCATTAATATGTATGACGGGAATTTCAAGGCATCTCTGATGGTACATTAAAAGAGTTTATATCACAAGGAATGGAAATCTTTCTGTACGGTACTTTCTTTTAAACTTACAGGAAATGAAAGGAAATATTAAATATATATATATATATATATATATATATATATATATATATATATATATATATATATATATATATATATATATACATATATATATATATATATATATATATATATATATATATATATATATATATATATATATATATATACATATATATGTGTGTGTGTGTGTGTGTAGTATAGAGCCTTGAAATGGCGAAACTCAATTGGGTACCTCTTATTCATTTGATGAAAGAAGGAATAGCATCCCATTCAACAGTATATTCAGTGAATGTAGCTTTTCATGGTGTCTTCTATTACCAGAATCAGATCTCACTTTTCTTACAGATTACTGTGAATAGTCCTACTGTCCTGCCCTCTGCCGATGAAGTCTTCTGCACAATAACAGACAAACAGCAAGGACTTCTAAGACAAATAAACATAAAGAAAAAGAAAACACGCTACTGCTACAAGATGCCACACAGTCACGAAGTAGGAACGAAGGAAAAATATAAGCAGAAGTTTCATTTCAGAAGTTTTTTTTTTTGTCTCAGCATCGATGCGACAGTTGCCAGAGGCGGATACCAACTCTGACACGAGACAAACACTGATGTGTGTTTAAACCCAGCTCACTGTAACTCATCGTTATCCAGCTTCTTCATCTCAGCCGAAGTGGATTTTCTGTGGACGTGAGAGAAGCCCTCTGCCTATCCTCCTAACCCTAAATGCATATTCGTTGTGACACTAATTCCAGGTTTTGCATACAGGCGGATTCGAGAGATGGAGAAGTTCAGACTCGCGATAAGTATCAAGTTTCAATAATGTAAATTCCAATTAAGTCCAGATGCTCTCTGTCTTTTTATTTGTCCTCTTGTGGCAGCAGGCTGGGTTTCGTCTCAGAGATCAAGACTTAAAATCAAAGTATTCATGTCAACGGCTTTGGTATTCAAGATGGACCTTCTGCCCTGGTGTGAGAAAATTTTGTAAGTCACATCTTCGGAATTTTGAGAAAAATGGGTGAAATTGACTAAAATTAATAATAAGTGAAACCTCAGTCCCATGATTAAATATGGGATTTATTCATCTATTTACTTTCTGTAATCGCTTAATCCTAATTGTGGTCACCCATCCCAGACAACTCTGGCCAAAGGCAGAGTACACCCTGGACAGCTTACCAGGCTATCACTGGGCAGAAACATGCTGACAGCTATGCAGCTACTCTTGCTGAAGGTCAGCAATGGTTCTTTTACATCAGTGGTTCTCAAATAGTGAGGTGCACCCCCCTGGGGGGGAACACACGTGTGACCCCTGGGAACATGCTTTTTTTTTTTTTTTTTTTTTTTTTTTTTTTTTTTTTGCTGTATTAGGATAAAGTGTAATTCTACATCCACTACAGCAGGTGGCAGTGACGTCCTCACTGTCAGAGTGTGCCCAGAGGTAAAATAAGAAGTGAAGTTAATAAACCCACCATGGAAATTTTTAACAGGGATGGAAAGAGAGGCGGAGAGAGACGGAGACAGTGAGAGAAACGAAAGTCTCCCGGAAGCTAAGTGGAGGAGGTATGATGAAGCGGATATAGTTCTCGGCTTCACTGTGTTGCGGCGAGAAACAAGGAAAGACTGCTGTTTTTACTTTATCTGAAAACATTGGCAGCGGACAGCATGAACCCAAATAAATTCAGGCGTCTCTTAAAGGCATCACACCCTGATCACATGATGTGCCACGTGAGTTTTTTCAGCGAAAATGTGCTGAGTATTTCCAACAACCATCCCGCTTCGTGAATGATACTCCAGCAAACCAAGCTCTGTTAGCATCAGATAAGGTGGAGGTCCAAACTGCTCAGTGTAGAAACTCCCCGCAGCAGAGCAGAGGAACTGATCCTACCTGTAGCACACACAGTCTCTGTCATGCTGGATGACATCACTGCTGCGAAAATAAGTCCAGGTCCCAGTTCAGCATTGAGCAGGAGCTGAGAGTTCAGTATCGGGCTTCAAACCCGGCTTCGAAAAGCTATGCACTGAGAAATGTGCTCATTGTCTGTCTTCCTTTCGGCTTTTCCCCTTTTACTCGGGAGTCGCCACAGCAAATCATCTGATTCGCATGTTCGATTTGGCAGAGATTTTTTACGTCGGATGCCCTTCCTGTCACAACCCTTTTAGCAAGGGACAGAAACACGCTGACGACTTTGCAGCTACTCTTTACGAAAGTCAGCAATGGTTCTTTTACATGAACCTATCACCATAGACAGTGGGACATATGTTGTTTTATATATATAAGATAAGATAAGATAAGATACAGCTTTATTAATCTCACAATGGAGAAATTCACTGTTACAGGCTCTTGAGGTACTATCAGTAGGGGGTGCAAAAATAGATACAAGTACGAACATACCCACATACATATATATTATATAAGTAAATAAATAAATAGATACATAAATAGTATAAATTACTAAACAATAAAAGAAAAGAATGGAGCAACTTTATAGATTGGCCTATATTAAAGTGTAATGTATCTGAGTGCAGAGTAGATGGGTTGATATGGTTCACAGTCAGTGGGGTAGATGTGGTTGATTAAAGTGCACGGGGGTTTTTATTGTGGTTATATATATATATAGTGATATCTCACCCTAGGATAATCCCATAATCCCAGCAAACAAAACAATCCAGGTTACGAAAAACATTTTCCAAAGTTTTTGTCTCTGTGTACGAAACAAGTTCCCCTTACGAAATGCGCCAAATGCAACATTCAAACACTGTACGAGTTGCTCTTCATTGACTATCTCCCAACATCACTGGACTTCCATTGGCTAGGAGGGATGACGCAGCTCTCTCCCATTGCCTATCTCCCAACATCCCACCCCGCTGGCCTCCCATTGGCTAGGAGGGATGACGCAGCTCCCTTGAGCAGTTTCAATGAGTTTTAATTTTTTGTCTCAGGCTTTTAACCTTGCATAAACATTTGTAAGATTATAACTCTGCTAAGAAGACATTGTCAACATGAAGTAAGGACCTTAAAGGGTATGCTTTTATAATTTTTAAAAGGTAGTATTGGGAGCCTTGGAACGAATCACGTGTTTAACATGTAAAATGCGGTTCTACTTACGAAAAAGAGTCTGGAACGTATTAATTTCATAAGGTGAGGGACCACTGTATATAAAACTGGGTTATCAAAGGCCGGCCATGTCTCTCACTGTCTATGATGAGAAGTTCATGTAAAAGAACCATTGCTGACTTTCATAAGGAGGAGCTGCAAAGCCGTCAGCGTGTTTCTATCCCTTGCTAAAGGGTTGTGTCAGGAACGACATCCGATGTAAAAACCTATGCCAATCAAACATGCGAATCATTCGCTGTGGCGACCCCTGAGAAAGTGTGTGTGTGTGTGTGTGTGTGTGTGTGTGTGATTTCCATTGTTGGTTTGTTTACTTTGAGATTTATGAGGTTTTACGTGCTCAAATTGTTTTTTCCTGATCACGGAATATTTGAGGATAATTATTTAAAAACTATATTCAACTTCACACTAAAACAAATCCCAGCAGTGTGCAATCCTGTATATTAACAAGGAAAAGATTAAGTAACCTGTGCTTTCTTTTTATTTCCTGGAGGCTATAGGTAATGATGAAGGAATAAAACATTTGGATGCATGCAGTAAGAAAGCAATAAGAACGTAATTAGTTTCTCTTATACTTCACTTCATGCTTAATTCTCTCTTAAATTCAAACAAAACGCAGTTCCATGCTCCGTATTTTTAAATTAGGAATATAATAATAGAGCTTTGTTCTTCATTCGCGTCCACTTGTAAACAAAGCAGTGATTCATTTACCAGGCTGCCTAATCTTACTAGAGATGCAAGGAGACTGGAGCCTATTGCAGCCGACTCTAGACTAACACTCTCAGTGGACCATTTCCGAGCTAATCCTCAAGCAACCATTCATACTTACCTTCACAACGATTGGGGGGGAGGTCCCAATTATTCATTCATTCAGTCATTCATTTTCCGAACTGCTTAGTCCTAATTCGGGCACTCTTAGCCAACTCTGGGTCAGGGAAGTGTACACACTGGACAGCTCGCCAGGCTATCACAGGGTAGACGGTTATGCAGCCTACTCTTGTCGAAAGTCAGCAATGGTTCTTTTTCATGAACTTCCCACCATAGACAGTGAGAGACAGGGCCGGCCTTTGATAACCCAGTTAGCTGCATTTGACAGACAGTGACAACCTGCTGAGTGTGGGGCTTGAACCCCCAACCTTAGGATCGGTAATCCAGCATCTTTCCACCGGGCCACCACTGCCCATGCCTTTGGATTTTAGAAGGAAACCAGAGTAGCAAGAGGAAACCCACACACACATTTACGTTTACGCCCTTTGATAAGGTGAACGCCCTCACCGAGTTCAAGACTCGTGGTCACGTTGCAGCCATGTCGCTACAACGTTACTTTGTAGACTCAAAATAGACTTGTAGACTTTGTAGACAAACATCCCCAAACTGTTGCTGCAACATCACGGGCGACGCCCTTGATGAATGTGGCAGAAACGTTGCTGCAACGTCGCAGGTGTTGTGCAAATGTGGCGGAAACGTTGACATGTTCACGTTGCAGCAACGTCACTACAACGTTTACATGACGTTACTTGCAACTTGACGAAATTGCAACCTTACTGCAACGTTGCAAATGGTCGCAACGACGTTGCGTGGCCACAAGTTCAAAAGTTATGCTGGAACACTTACAGACTGTTCCAAGGCGCTAATCATATGTTTGAGTCTAAAGCTCCTCCCATGATGTTATAAACATCTCCTTTCTGAATGTTCTTCAATAAACATGTTATCAACCTGTCTTAGTTATATATCCTGATGACCCAGTCGTCAATCAGATGCAAGAATTTAACAGCTCCGTGGAAACAAACATGTGGTCACTCACATCTAAGAAGTCGTTGCCGTTACTGATATCTGCTTTCATACCGATTAAAGCAACACACTGTTATCCAGTCATGACTTAATTGTTCAGCCTAAGAGGAAATCAATACTCGCAGGTGAAGGAAATCTAATGAAGGCGAGAAAGACGAAGGCAGCAGAGGACCTCTGAGAGTTGCCAGGTAACACCTGACGGACATCTTCAGCTCCTTATCTTGCAAGCGGAGGCGGTCGATGGCCCTCAAGGTCAGGAACAAAATCATAAGTAGCTACATAATGCGAGTACTTGAGTTTCATCTGAGGATGTGGAGAGACCGAGGAGTGCAAACATGCTTCACGGTCTAAGATTAAGATCATCCTGCTGCCTTGCGACAAAATAAAATAAGTGGGGGTGGGGGACTAAAACTGACCTTTATGTAAGAATATCGAATCTTATGGAATTCTCTGCTAGTGCATTATGGGTAGGCACATATCTTGGCCATGTAATCACGTACAGCATTTGTGTCCCTTTAACTGAAGCCTATATGTCAAGAGCAATATAAACAAGAGCGATATAAACAAGAGCGATATAAACAAGAGCAATATAAGCAAAGTCCAATCAGTTAACAAAGATTTCTAGTTTTAACACACATGACCTCATGTGCTCCTACTGTGATCCTGTAGCCCACCAGCTCTGCCTCAGTAATGTCTGTTTTTGAACGTTGAGCCTGGCGTAGCATTGATTTTCATAGCACTCTGATTATCTCCATATGGTACTTGCTGTTTTTCCTCCACCCCCCACCTAATAGTCTATTTTGTTCAGTGTACCCTCTTGCTGTGCATCGGAAACAGTGGCATAAGTAAATTAGCTATGAATAAGTGCTAGTGGGAACCCCCCATTAATCCAAGACACCCCGCTGGCCGATAGCTGCGAACTTCCCTCCTGATCCCTTGGCACTGAATTAGACTAAGGAATAAGAGACTGAAACAGCCATTGTCAGGCTCCAATTATTTGCAAAGCGACGTGCATTTGATTACAAATTATGTGCAGCCGATTTGCCCCTGTAATTAGCCGTGCTCTGTTTTACCGTCGGCTCCGACAAGGTACAAGATCATTAATGACAGTCCATGATCAAGACATTAATGCAAGGGGACTGATTGAGACCAATTTGGCCAGTGTTACCGTGATGTCAGGCCAGTCAGGCTGTAAAGGCCACCAGCTCTGCACGTACACAGCCTTTATACCATTTTTGTAATTTAGTGTTTTGTTGCCAACACACGAGACTCGTGCTACCAGATAATTGTTAAACCTATTATAAACTTTATGTTTTTAATTTACTTAATTTCTATTTACAATTTATGTGATTAAAATAATTAATGATTTTTTTTTAACTGAGAAAAGTACTGTTCACCGAAAATTACTTAGAATGAATGTTTAGTGATAGTTGGGAAAATATTTCCACAAACATTTTAAAAGGAATATAATTCAGGGGGATTCTTAAATTAAAAAGTGCAGTGGTGGCCTAGTGGTAGGAGGCTTCCTTTTTGATCTGAAGGTCAGGGGTTCAAGCCTCGCCATCATCAATTTGGAACTACTGTCCACCCCAAGTCCAAATATTTGGTCAAAGCAATTCATATTAAATTTAATCTGTCTTTCCCTCTGATCACAGGGAGGCTGGCACCCATCTCAGCTGACTCAAGCGAGGGTGGGGTACACCTTGGACAGATCACCAGGCCATCACAGGGCCAATACTCATACAACCATTCATACATCTCAGGCTGATTTTGAATAGCCAATAACCTATTGTGCATATTTTTGGATTGTGGAAAGAAAGTGGTACCCTGAGGAAACCCACACAAGCACAGGGAGAACATGCAAACTCCACACAGAGACACTTGAGCTGGGAATCCAACCAAGGACCTTCTTGCTGTGAGGCAGACGTGCTAACCACTACGCCACCGTACCGCCCTATGTATGTACGTGTGTGTGTGTGTGTGTATATATATATATAAAATATGTGTGTGTGTCATCATCATCATCATCATCATCATCTTCCGCCAAGTCCAGGGTTGGGTCGCGGGGGCAGCAACCTAAGCAAAGAAGTCCAGACGTCCCTCTCCCCAGCCACTTCCTCCAAGTCTCCTGGGGGGACACTGAGGTGGTCCCAGACACGCCGAGAGACATAGTCCCTCCAGCGTGTTCTCGGTCGACCCCGGGGCCTCTTCCCAGTTGGACATGCCCGAAACACCACACCAGGGAGGCATCCAGGAGGCATTCTGACCAGATGCCCAAGCAACCTCAACTGGCCCCTCTCAATGCGGAAGAGCAGCGGATCTACTCCGAGCTCCCCACGGATGGTAGAGCTTCTCACCTTATCTCAAAGGGAGAGCCTCACCACCCGGTGAAGGAAGCTCATTTCAGCTGCTTGTATCCGCGATCTTGTTCTTTCGGTCACTACCCAAAGCTTATAACCACAAGTGAGGTTGGAACGTAGATCGACTGGTAAATTGAAAGCTTCGTCTTGCGGCTCAGCACCTTCTTCACCACGATGGACTGTTACAGCAGAGGCACTTAACAGCAGAGGCTGCAACCATTTGCCTGTCGATCTCTCGCTCCATCCTTTTCTCACTCTTGAACAAGACCCCAAGATACTTAAATTCCTCCACTTGGGGCAGGACCTTATTCTCGACCTGGAGGGTGCATTCCACCCTTGTCCGACTGAGAACCATGGCCTCAGACTTGGAGGTACTGATCCTCATCCCGGCTGCTTCGCACTCATCTGCGAATCGCTCCAATGAGAGCTGAAGGTCCCGACTTGATGAAGCCAAAAGGACAACATCATCCACAAAAAGCAGAGACGAGATCCAATGTCCACCAAACCAGAACCCCTGCCTTAACTGCGCCTAGAAATTCTGTCCATAAAAATTATGAACAGAATCGGTGACAAAGGACAGCCTTGGCGGACTCCAACTTCCACTGGAAACGAATTCGACCTGTTATTGTCAATACGGACCAAACTGGCTCCGATGATACAGCGACCGAATAGCCCGTAGCAACGGGTCCGGAACGCCATACTCTCGGAGCATGCCCCACAAGATTGTTCGAGGGAGACGGTCGAAAGCCTTCTCCAAATCCACAAAGCACATGTGGACAGTTTGGGCAAACTCCCATGCCCCCTCCAGAATCCTGTGAAGGGTATAGAGTTGGTCAAGAGTGCTGCAGCCAGGACGAAAACCACATTGTTCCTCCTGAATCCGAGGTTCGACTATCGGTCTGATCCTCCTCTCTAGTAATGCTGCATCGACTTTCCCAGGTAGGCTGAGGGGTGTGATTCCCCGATAATTGGAACACACCCTCCAGTCCCCCTTCTTAAAAATCGGGACCACCACCCCAGTTTGCCAATCCAGAGGTACAGCCTCCGATGACCACGCGATGTTGCAGAGCGTGTCAACCAAGAAAGTCCTACAGCATCCAGAGCCCTGAGATATTTCAGGCAGATCTTGTCCAACCCTGAAGCTCGACCACCGAGGAGTTTTTTGACAACCTCAGTGGCCTCCACTCCAGTGATGGGCGGACCCCCACTCAAACCCCCAGGGTCTTCCTTTTCCATGGAAGGTGTGTTGGTGGGATTGAGGAGGTCCTCAAAGTATTCCCTCCACCTCTTGATGACATCCCCAGTCGAGGTAAGCAGCTCCTCACCTCTACTGTAAACAGTGTTTGTGGAGAACTGCTTCCCCCTCCTAAGGCGTCGAATGGCGGTCCAGAACCTTTTTGAGGTCAACCAATAATCACTCTCTGGGCCCTCACCGAACTCCTCCCACGCCTGAGATTTTGCATCTGCGACAGCCTCGGCTGCAGCACGTTTGGCCTGCCGGTACCTGTTTGCTTCCTCAGGAGTCCCACAGGCTTATAAAACCCGATAGGCCTTCTTCTTCAGCTGGACAGCCCCGTTCACCGCAGGTGTCCACCATTGGGTTCGGGGGTTACTGCCACGAAAAGCACCAACGACCTTATGGCCACAGCTATGGGCTGCCGCCTCAGCAATGGAGGCATGAGACATGGCCCATTCGGATTTCATGTCCCCCGCCACCTCTGGGACATGGTTGTAGCTCTACCAGAGGTGGGAGTTAAAGGCCTCTCGGACAGGGGACTCCGCCAAACGTTCCCAGCAGACCCTGATTACACGCTTGGGCCTGCCAGGTCTGGAAGGCAACCTCCCACACCACCAAAACCAACTCACCACCAGGTAGTGATCGGTAGACAGCTCAGCTCTTCTCTTCACCCGAGTGTCCAGAACATATGGTCGCAAGTCCGATGACACGACTACAAAGTCAATCATCGAACTGCGACCTAGGGTGTCCTGGTGCCAAGTGCACTTATGGACACACTTATGTTCGAACATGGTGTTCGTGATGGACAAACTGTGACAAGCACGAAGTCTAACAATGAAACACCATTCGGGTTCCGACTGGAGACGCCGTAATTACCGATCACACCCTTCCAGGTCACACTATTGCTGTCCACATTGGCTTTGAAGTCTCCCAAGACAACGAGTGAGTCTCCTGAGGGAGCCTTCTCCAACACACACCCCAAAGACTCCAAAAAAGTTGGGTACTCTGAACTGTCATTTGGTGCAAAAGCACAAATAACAGTCAGGACCCGTCCCCCCCACCCGAAGACGGAGGGAAGCTACCCTTTCGTCAACCGGGGAGAACCCCAACATTTGGGCACCGAGACGGGGCCGCCTCTTCCCATGAGCAATTCCAGAATAAAATAAGGTCCAGCCTCTCTCGAGATGGATGATTCCAGAGCCCAAGCTATGCGTTGAGGTGAGCCCGACTATATCTGGTCGGTATCTCTCCACCTCACACACCAGATCAGGCTCCTTCCCTGCCAGAGAGGTGACATTCTATGTCCCATGTCCCGAGGGTCAGAGTAAGTAGCCAAGGATCGGTCCGACGGAACCCATGCCTTTGGCTGCCACCCAACTCACACTGCTCTCGACCCCTAAAACTCCTCCCACGGGTGGTGGGTCCATGGAAAAGCGGACCCATGTCTCCTTTTCCACCAGGCGCACACCTTCGAGCCCCTCCCCCGGGCCTGGCTCCAGGAGGGAACCCCGGTGACCCGCGTCTGGGCAAGGTAGACTGCTTCCTTGGATGTCTCTGAGATGTCATTAGGGTCTTCTGAATATATATATATACTTTGTTGAACAAGTAGTTAAATTAATATTTGACATCATATTCCTGATAACTCAGCCCTCATTTGCAATTCACAGTTTCAGCTCCTGGTAGCTGCAGGGTGAAGTTCTTTGTAAACCAGACTGCTGTTCAGTTTGTGACAGTTACTGCTTCTTACATTATCCCTGAAAATGTCCTGGTCGGAGATGTTAGTATATTACACTAAAGTGGAGAGCATTTGTCCTCCACATATGTTCTGAGGTCTTTTATTGTTTTAATACTGATGATTTTGGCATATAGCTCATGAAAACCCAAAATTATTCATATCTCAAAAAATTAGCATATTTCATCCGACCAAGAAAAAAAAGTGCTTTTAATACAAAAAAAGTTAACCTTCAAATCATTATGTTCAGTTATGCACTCAATACTTGGTCGGGAATCTTTTTGCAGAAATGACTGCTTCAATGCTGCGTGGCATGGAGGCAATCAGCCTGTGGCACTGCTGAGGTGTTATGGAGGCCCAGGATGCTTTGATCGCGGCCTTAAGCTCATCCACAGTGTTGGGTGTGGTGTCCCTCAACTTTCTCTTCACAATATCCCACAGATTCTCTATGGGGTTCAGGTCAGGAGAGTTGGCAGGCCAATTGAGCACAGTAATACCATGGTCAGTAAACCATTTACCAGTGGTTTTGGCACTGTGACCAGGTGCTAGGTTGTGCTGAAAAGTGAAATCTTCATCTCCATAAAGCTTTTCAGCAGATGGAAGCATGAAGTGCTCCAAAATCTCCTGATAGCTAGCTGCATTAACCCTGCCCTTGATAAAACACAGTGGACCAACACCAGTAGCTGACACGGCACCCCAGACCATCACTGACTGTGGGTACTTGACACTGAACTTCAGGCATTTTGGCATTTCCTTCTCCCCAGTCTTCCTCCAGACTCTGGCATCTTGATTTCCAAATGACATGCAAAATTTGCTTTCATCCAAAACAAAGTACTTTGGACCACTGAGCAACAGTCCAGTGCTGCTTCTCTGTAGCCCTGGTCAGGCACTTCTGTTGCTGTTTCTGGTTCAAAAATGGCTTTACCTGGAGAATGTGGCACCTGTAGCCCAGTCCACTGCTTCCACAGGTCCCCCAAGGTCTGGAATCGGTCCTTCTCCACAGTTTTCCTCAGGGTCCGGTCACCTCTTCTGGTTGTGCAGCGTACGTCCCACTGAGGTGCCTTGATACAGCACTCTGGGAACAGCCTATTCACTCAGAGATTTCTTTCTGTGTCTTACCTTCTTGCTTGAGGGTGTCAATGATGGCCTTCTGGACAGCAGTCAGGTCGGCAGTCTTACCCATCATTGCGGTTTTGAGTAATGAACCAGGCTGGGAGTTTTTAAAAGCCTCAGGAATCTTTTGCAGGTGTTTAGAGTTAATTGATTGACTCAGATGATTAGGTTAATAGCTCGTTTAGACTACCTTTTTATGGTATGCTAATTTTTTGAGATAGGAATTTTGGGTTTTCATGAGCTGTATGCCAAAATCATCAGTAATAAAATAATAAAAAACCTGAAATATTTCGGTTGGTGTGCAATAAATCTAATATATGTGAAAGATTAAGTTTTATCAGTGCATTAAAGAAAATAATGAACTTTTTTAAAATTATTATTCAGAGTTTGTTTAAAAGCAATGAATTAAGAGAAAGGAATGTTTCGTAGGCAATAGAGTGGGGAGGAATATTGATTTAAAAAAAGAAATTTATTTCCGAATGAATTTAAAATGAATCTCCTTTGCCTTTACTAGACATTCTCATATTTTACATTTATAGCATTTACCAGATGCTGTTATCCAGAGCAACTCACACTTGTCATTTTCTGTACAACTGAGTGATTGAGGGTTAAGGGCCTTGCTCAAGGGCCCAACGGTGGTGATAATGGGGTCTGACCCGCTGACCAATGATTTTTGTGCAATTGAGTGATTGAGGGTTAAGGGCCTTGCTCAAGGGCCCAACGGTGGTGATAGTGGGGACTGACCCGCTGACCTATCATTTTTGTACAACTTAGAGATTGATGGTTAAAGGCCTTGCTGAAGGACCCAACGGTGGTGATAATGGGGTCTGACCCGCTGACCAATGATTTTTGTGCAATTGAGTGATTGAGGGTTAAGGGCCTTGCTCAAGGGCCCAACGGTGGTGATAGTGGGGACTGACCCGCTGACCTATCATTTTTGTACAACTTAGAGATTGATGGTTAAAGGCCTTGCTCAAGGCCCCAATAGTAGTGATAATGGGGTCTGACGTGCTGACCTATCATTTTTGTCCAACTGATTTATTGAGGGTTAAGGACCTTGCTCAAGGGCCCAATGGTGATAATGGTCGGGACTAATTCGCTGACCTATCATTTTTGTCCCAATGAGTGATTAAGGGTTAAGGCCCTTGCTCAAGAACCCAGTGGTGGTGATAGTGGGGACTGACCCGCTGACCAATTATTTTTGTACAATTAAGTGATTGAGGGTTAAGGGCCTTGCTCAAGGGCCCAACAGTGGTGCTATTGGGGTCTGACCCACTGACCAATCGTTTTTGTACAATTGAGTGATTGAGGGTTAAGAGCTTTGCTCAACGGCCCAACGGTGGTGATATTAGGGACTGACCCACTGACCTTCGGATCAGTAACCCATCCCCTTATCCAATAGGCCACCACTGACCCACGTGGCTTAATAAACCTGCATAATTGAACCAATGATTATGAAAGGCTCATTAAACGTGTGAGACTTTTTTCAGCTTATAAAATAACTCAGAAATACGGTGGTGCCATATGGCAGCAATATTATCCTGGTAGCAGAGAGATGAAACAGATGAACTATAGTCGTGTTTGGCTCTGTACTTTGCTCAGGTTTGGACTCTCTGAATGTTCTGAGGCTGGTTAGAGATCAAGAGCATGAAAACTACTTGAAAGTCGACTTTTCTGCTCTATTTCAGCTGTTTGTTTTTACAGTCTTGAATCATGCGTCAATCATTCAGCTATTATTGATAGCGTCTTTAATAACTCAGCTATGACCAGCCTCTTGTCAAAGTAACGTCTCAGATTTTCACAGTTTGTGCTTCCAGTGATTAAGCACTGCAGCTTCCCATAGCACCGACTCCTTTTGTGTATAATTATAGGGCAAAGACAGCTCCACTTAATGTATGGCATTCACCAACCCGTCTATTAATGAAGGTGTAGACTTCTAATGTAGTGTATCCGCGGTGTTTGCACTCTGATGGGGGAATAGGAGCGAAAATGAGCCATCCGAGTCGACAAGTAATTCACAGAGAAGAAAAATGCCCCGGGCCTCTTATGGGTCATTTATCTATCAGATACGACTCATTATGTTTTCTAATGTTTCACACTATAGACAGGAAGTCACAGTTTATTCCACATGCTATTAATATTTGAGTTGTGCTTCACACTGAAGGGCGAGTCCAGTTTATTGTCATCTTCGAATAATCCGGTTAACTTGAAATTCACTTATCGCAGAAGTTGTGTCGAAATACAAAAAAGAATAAATAATACAGATTGAGAACTAAAACAATAGTAATTACTAAACACTACATTTCCCAGCACCCCTTTCAACACTGTTTAATTTATTTTATTTTTTTTTCTAAATTTTGACATATAAGCACTCTATACGTTCTCTGCTACCTTTATATAGTTGATTTCTGTGGAGTGTTTACATTTATCCTGCTGGTCTCCGATCGTCCAGGTTTGTATATGATACCTTCTTGCTTTTGGTGCTGCCTTCAAATTGCTCTTGACGGAACTATTTGCCTGATCTGCTCACCTGTGCATGTTCTTTGTTTTATCTCTATTGTGCTTTGTAGTTATATGACATTCATTCATTTTCTGTAGCCGCTTCATTCCTAACTAGAGTAGCTGAGAGGCTGGCGCCCATCTCAGCTGACTTTAGGTGAAGGCAGAGTACACCCTGGACAGCTTGCTAGGCCATCACAGGGCAGAAACACGCTGATGGCTATGCAGCATCTCTTTACAAAAGACAGCAATGGTTCTTTTACATGAACTTCTCATCATAGACAGTGAGAGACATGGCCGGCCTTTGATAACCCAGTTAGCTACAATGGGGGGACAGCAGGGACAACCCTGTGGAGAGTGGGGCTTGAACCCCCAACCTTGGGATCAGTGATCCAGCACCTTTACCACCAGACCTCCACTGCCCTAATATAACAGGAAAATTCATTAAAACTGTGTTTTATCTGTGTATGTATCTCCTCATTATTCTGCTCCATGCCACTGTAACATTGGTAACCATGTACACGTAGAAACTGGGGTCAGGTTGGTGTTTTTGGAAAAGTACGGAATTGAACAGATTTAAAGCTTAACTAGCACATAACCTCAGCTAAAAAAAAACATGAATATACGAGGACCCAGGAGTTAAAAGTACTGAAGTGATATTTTTCAATAATTCAAGCTACAACAATATAAAAACATGTTGTGTTGGTCTAGATCAGTGCTTCTCAAATAGCGGGTGCGGTGTGATGGCGGGGTGGTGGGGTGGTGAGGTGGGTGGGTATGGAAATAAAAAAAAAAAACCACAATGTTAATGAAGTTTGTCTTTATTGTAAGTTGAACTATATATATTTTTTGTTATGTTTTTAATGTTAGTAGAGATACAGTGTTATACAGAGGTGTACTACTAATAATTTTAGAGACAAATAATACAGGGATCCCTCGTTACTTCGTACTTAAATTCATACGGCTTCAGTGCATTGCGTTTTTTTTTTTTTTTTTTTAAATATTCATCAAATTAAAAATTAAGAAAATTTAAGGAACAATAGGGGGAAAAGTTAAGAAAAATGCCACAAAAAAACAAGGCCAATTATGCAAAAACAAAAAACAAACAAAACAAACAAAAAACCCCACAAACAAACAAAAACAATGAAAAAAAAACAACCCAAAACCCCCCATCAAAACTATTTACATTTTTATGTGAGGTGCGCATCCGTGTGCGTGCGTGTGCGCATCTGTATGTGTGTGTATTTATATTTTATTTACATATTTTGTCTTATTTTTGAATGTTTAATTGTTATTATATGCATTTATAGCGTTGATATTATATACACATATACATGTATGTATACGTCAGTCAGGGGAGCCGATCCTACTTCGCGGAATTTGGCGGTTGTGGGGGGGGGTCTCGGTCCCAATTAACCGCAGAAAGTGAGGGATCCCTGTACTATTTATAGTAACGCGTGAGGCGGTGTTGGGGGGGGCGTGAATTTTTTTTTTTTCCTTCTTAGAAGGGGCATCACAGAAAATAATTGAGAAGCACTGGTCTAGATAGACACGGTGAAGAAAGCCAATGGCTGAAACCTGATTGCTTCTTGTTTCCATGCATTATTAACGATATCTGTAAACGCTAACTTCCTGATTTTGTTCGTGGGTTTTATTCCAGCTCACATGTTATCACGTTATGTTAAAGGCGGGCCATGTCTGTCACTGTCTATGGTGAGAGGCATGTAAAAGAACCATTGCTGACTTTCGTAAAGAGTAGCTACAAAGTCATCAGCGTGTTTCTGTCCCTTGCTAAAAAGGGTTGTGACAGGAAGGGCATCCGACGTTAAAAAAACCTCTGCCAAATCAAAACGTGCGAGTCAGATGATTCGCTGTGGCGACTCCCGAGTAAAAAAAAAAAAAGGAAAAAGCCGAAAGGAAGACAGACATTACAGTTTAAGAATATTGGGTGATACATCTTGATTTTCTAATTGTTTTTGTAAAGTGCACTCTATGAATATTGTTGACAGAAAATGTGTCTTTTCTCACTATAGAAGCAGCAGTTTTTTTTTTTTTTTTTAATTCTGATACACAAATGGTTCATTGGTCCAATATTTCAGTGTTGAAAGTGCCTTCATCTGAAAAGATCAATCAACACATAGCTTTATGATTAATTTAATTAATCAGTGTAAACATAATCAAGTGTTAAACTGGGAAATGTGTTTGCCTTGTGGTATCTATGTTTGTTATGATCTCTTGATGCATTGGTTGTAGGGCCGTTGTATGATAATGTCTTTGACTTGTTTTTCATTGGGCGATATAACCGCTGATTAAACTCCCGTTGTTCTCACTGCACTTTCTTCACTTGGTAACGATATCTTGTCCGAATCTTTTTTTTCTTCTGATTAATGTAATAGGGATGTTTTAAGATCCTAGGCAGTCTGTTGGGCTTTTTACACCCGAGCCCAGTGGCTCATCAGGCTGGTGCTTATCCCGGTTTCCATCGAGTGAAGCTACCAGGAGTTCAACTTCTCCAGGATGGGATGCTAGTCCATCGCAGGTTACCTTCCCAGTATATTTTTACTGGTTCCCATTTATACTGCTGGATGGACAGAAGCACGCTTGTGGTTAAGACCTTGCCCAGGGGTCTTTGCATAGTCGGGGTCTAACTGGGATTTGAATACACAACCTCCTCATCATGAGGCCAGCACCCTAACCACTACACCACATTGACATCCTAGCTATGTGCTAAACGTATCTTAAATCTAAAATCAAAAACGTTTTTGTCACTATTGGTGAAGTTCCAAAATGCTAAAACCTATATGTCAGACATCAAGGACTAGTCAGTGCTGCATAAAAACTGGTAAAGTGTGAAGGGCTGATTTTATGAGCCACTGATATTTTTAGATTTGGTTTTCTCAGAATGGATATTTTGCGACTTCAAAGGTTTGCACTACTACAAGTGCAGTACTGAGGTCAGTCACTGGTGGGCGAGAAGGTTGGTGAACAGTCAGCATTTAACTTCATCCCTAATGTGTTCGGTCTGGTGAAAGTCAGGACTCTGTGCACTACAGTCAAGTATGTCCACTTCAACCTTGGCAAGTCCAATGCACTTCAGTTGGTGTACAGGGACTCTGACATGCTGGGACATGTTTGGGAATCTAAGTTCGGGTGAAGAGGAAGGTTTATGTTGGAAGATTGTTATTAGTACACCTCTGTATAACATTGTATCTTTATTAACATTAAAAACAAAAAATAAAGAAATATAGTTCAACTTACAATAAAAAAAAACTTCATTAACATTGTTTTTTAATCTGTAACACAAAAGATTTAAAGTGCACCAATGTCCTGAAATTAAAAAAAAAAAAATCCTTATTTAAACTCATTCAAGTTATTCATGTCTTAATATTTCCGTCTCTCTCCACCTTTCTCTTCGTTCCTGTTAGAAATTTTTCCGTGTTGTTTCTTGAGGGGTTCTTTACTACACTTCATATCGTTTGCTCGTGCAAAAAAACGCAATGAGAGTGCCACTGTCAACTAGTGGAGTCGAGATGCAATTACACTTAATTCTCATACACTATTCCATAAAAGCATGTTCCCCAGGGTCATATACGTTCCCCCAGCATCACACCGCGGACCCCCCCCCCTTCCCGGCATCATATCACGGCCCCCAAGAGGGGCGCACCCCTCTATTTGAGAAGCACTGGTCTATATGGAAGGAGGAGCTATGAAACATGTCATTCCACTTGTCCAATGAACAGCAGGCATAATTTGAAATAACATGCATTTTCAGTGTTGTCAAGACATCAACAGTAGTAGGGTCTCATTATTAATCACAAGAAATAACAAGTGGAATGTTCTATTTCATCGAAGCATTCTTATAGAAACCCCATTCCAACATGTGCATGTACCTCCAAAGTAAAATCTGATCAAATTCAGCCGCAGCATGAATATACTGAGTGCAAAGAAAAGCTCTGACAAAATCATCAAACAACCTGGCACTCTGTGGATCTTCTCCATTACAAGAAAAACCTCAAAATCCATAGAAGGAGGTAAAACGTTCAAAAATGTTTGGAAAATGCTTTAAAAATAGGTTCTCGTTCAATTTCTGGATAAGCCTTCATACCCTCCAATTCCCAGAACCAATCCCAGCTCATGGTTGCATGTACAGGAAGATTTAAAAAAAAAAGAAGTAAAAATCTTAGAAAAATTAGAAAGCTTAACATGTTAAAGATGCATCTGGCATTGACTTACGTTCTCAATCAAGTAGCTAGTACAGTTTTACCAAACTCACACAATCTGACAATAGTCAAAACTAGACGTGCGGCCTCCAAACGGGCTGTCAAAGGATTTATCAAGTGGAGCAAATGAACATGGCTGGAGCATTGAAGAAACCAAATTGTACAATTGTACAATACTACAGAAAATGATCCTGAGTCACAGTCACAGGCAATTCTGTGTCATGCGACGTTAAGGGAACTTTGGAATACCCACTACATGAATTTATCCAGCAAAAGTAATAAAATCTTCTACATGTTGTTTATCCTGGGTTTACACTGGGGCAAGATAGGCCGCAGTCTCTTTCCACAATTTAAAAAAGCGAGGCGCTCCATGATTTATGAGTACGCTTGGAACACGATTTCAGTAAAAAATGGAGACAGGGTGCATCCAAGATAATAAACTTGAAAGAATCATTTCCCAGGGTGGCATGGTGGTGGAGTGGTTAGCACGCTTGCCTCACCGCATGAAGGTCCTGGGTTCAATTCTCAACTCGGGCAGCTCTGTGAGGAGTTTGCATCTTCTCCTTGTGCTTGCATGGGTCTCCACCAAAGTTCAAAAACATGCACAGTCTGTTCCAAATCTCCTATATGTGTGAGTGTTGGCCCTGTGAGTACCCTGCCCTTGTCCAGAGTTGGCGAGGATGGGTGCCAGCCTCTGAGTGACCCTAATTAGAATTAAGTGGTTCAGAAAATGGATAGAATAATTTCCCAAAGTTCACCAAGATCCCTTACTATGGTGAATCAAGGTCCATTATGTTCTGTCAAGCTCCACTGCACACTACCGCACTTCACACATTCCATCACAACTGGCTTCATATGGTCATATATCTTGATAATCTTGACAAAGATTTTTGCAATGATCAGGTCATTTCAATCCACAAAGTTCCTCTCATGTTCCTCGTGATTTTCTCACATTGTGGAAATCGTGGGCATCATGCCGCGATGAAATTCCTGGGTTACCTCATGACTACAGGACAATAAATGAAAATATACAATCATATGCTGGCGGCTCGATTCCCAGTGGACAATAAAAGTTGAATCCAGTTCTACATCACTGGCCTGTAAAGGTGCCAGTTTACATCACAACAAAGATAAGCCACACTCTTACTAGAGATGTTACTTTGAGGTGGAATAACCTTTTAGGAGCAACCAGGTTTTTTTTCTTTTTTTTTTTTTTTTAGTTCTTAGCCAAGTGCTCTTCCCAAGTGTAGGGGGATTTCTTGCCCTTCATTCAATGTTGGTGCATCAGAGAAAACAGATAACATAAATTAATAAAAGGATTTTATGGCTTGAGAAACACAGCCATGAAACTATCTAAAATCCCCACCAGATCATCACCCTTTTAAAGCCAGAGCATGCATCGTTACACATTCAGGAAACATTCCCTAGCATCACATCCAATTTCTGGTGTGTCACTCACTTTGCACCCGCCAAATCACTCTTCAGGATGATGGACGCCTTTATGAGTAGCAACGGGAAGCATACAGCTGCTTTTTGACAAACCTAAAACCTAAATGTCTTGATGCATACTCAATTACACAGGTAAAGACATCCCAAAACCCAAAACACATTTTAAATGTACCGTGCATACAGGAAATTGTACACAATGTTAGTCAATTCCCTGAACTAATCTAACAGATCTACATGGAAATTGGTGCCTGTTCAAGAATGAAAAACTTTGTAGTACTGTTGTCATGCTATTTAAAAAAAAAAAAAAAAAAAATGGATGGGATTACTCATTCATTATTTGTGCCACTTGCCTTGTTTGGTTTTGAGCGGAAGCTGGAGCCCATCCCAGTTGGCTATGGGCAAGACAAGGTTTAGACCCTGTATATCTCGTCAAGTCTTTGTATGGCCATTAAAGATAAATAATTCTATACATGAGCTGTGGGGCAGTTGTGGTCTAGTGGTATAGGGCGCTGGATCGCTGATCCAAAGGTTGGGGGTTTGAATCCCACTCTCCACAAGGTTGTGACTGCAGCAGAAGGTAACAACAATCGTTATGCTCTTCCGCACACAACCTGACGATCTCTGGAGAGCAAACATGGGAACGGCACACACAAAAATAAAGTCAATATATAAATATTTATATGAATAAATAAAAATAATAGACATAATTTATTTATATATCCCCCCAGTGCAGCTAACTGGGTTATCAAAGGCGGGCCATGTCTCCCACTGTCTATGGTGAGAGGCATGTAAAAGAACCATTGCTGACTTTCGTAAAGAGTAGCTGCAAAGTCGTCAGCGTGTTTCTGTCCCTTACTAAAAAGGGTTGTGACAGTTTTTGTGTAAAAAAAAAACCTCTGCCAAATCAAACGTGCGAATCAAATGATTCGCTGTGGCGACTCCCGAGTAAAAGGGGAAAAAGCCAAAAGGAAGACAGACAGACAATCCTATACATGAGCTGCACTCCAGAAAAGCAGCGGTGGCCTGGTGGTAAAGGTGCTGGATCACTGATCCTAAGGTTGGGGGTTCAAGCCCCACTCTCAACAGGTTGTCACTGCTGGACCAACCCCCCCCCCAAAAAGTGCAGCTATGTGGGTTGACAAAGGCCAACCATGTCTCTCACTCTCTATGGCAGGGGTGCTCAATCCTGCTCCTGGAGATCTACCTTCCAGAAGACATTCGCTCCAACCCTAATCACGCCCACCTAACCATCCAATCATCTCATCAAGACCTGACTGGATCTTACATGTCACATGGGCCACATTAGTGTTGGAGATAAAGTCATCTGGAAGGTAGATCTCCAGGAGCAGGATTGAGCACCCCTGCTCTATGGTGTGAGGTATGTAAAAGAACCATTGCTGACTTTCTACAAGAGTAGGCTGCATAGCCATCAGCGTGTTTCTGCCCTGCGATGGCCTGGTGAGCCATCCAGGGTGTATTCTGCCCTCGACTGGAGTTGACTGAGATGGGTGCAAGCTTTCCCACGACCTTTATTAGGATGAAGTGGTTCAGAAAATGGATAGAACATGAAGACTTCACACAGCTTTGGTGATGACAGAGCTCAAACCTAGAACCTTTCTGCTGCTAAATGAAACTGATAACCACTACGCCGTCATACCCAAATGATGGGATTATGTTCTTTCTATCTTAAGAACACCAACCCTTTCAAAGAGAATCCCATCAAAGCTGTCATACAAAAAATCGAGAATGATCCCTATTAACTTTGTTCACTGTTTGCACAAATTCAGCACTTGGTGTTTCTTTTTTTTTTTTTTTTTCTTTGCCAGACTAGATTAGGAGATTTATGACTCAAGTAGCAGCAAAGATAAATTTCACCAGGCCAAACCTTTTGTGTATATGATGTAGCCGTTACCTGTGATTCTGCAGGGACACTAATATGCAGTTGCCGGGGCGCTTTGTTAGGACTGCTGACTGCACTAATGGAAGTTTCCTGCATTGAAATGAATCCAGCAGACAGTATAGATGCTTGCATAGGAGAGTGTATGAGTGCAGAGCTTCTGTTCATTTAAATGTATAACAGATTTATCAGGCGATCGATCAGTCCTTAAAACCCGCTAATAAAATCAATTCTCAAAGTTGCTTGATGGGGGCCATTAGCGTATAGTGGTTAGGGTGCTGAGCTCATGATCGGGAGGTTGTGTGTTCATATCCCAGTTAGACCCCATTGTGCTAAGACCCCCGGGCAAGGTCTTAACCACAAGTGTGCCTCTGTTCAATCAGCAGTATAATTGGGTACCAGTAAAAATATACTGGGAAGGTAACCAGCGATGGACTAGCATCCCATCCAGGAGGAGTCGAACTCTTCGTCACTTCATGCTATGGAAACCGGGAATAAGCACCGACCTGATGAGCAATTGGGCTCGGGTATAAAAAGCCCAACAGATTTACCTTTTTCAGAGTTGCTTAAAATTATTTGATTTAGATCCAAGGCACCATTTAGCAAATAAAGTGGTTTTTGTCATGAGCAAATCCAATGCATCTTAGATAGAACATGTGTTGCCTATAAGCTTTAGTGAGCATCGGTATGAAATTCTGAGGTTTTCAATGAAGATTTAAAGCCCACACTCATTTATTTATTTATCAGTTCATCCAGTTCATTTTCTGTAACCGCTTCATCCTAATTAGGGTCGCGGGGAGGCTGGTGCCCATCCCAGCAAACTCAGGGCAAGGGCAGAGTACACCCTGGACAGCTCGCCAGGCCATCACAGGGCGGAAACACGCTGACGGCTTTGCAGCCTACTCTTGTCGAAAGTCAGCAATGGTTCTTTTACATGCCTCACACGATAGACAGTGAGAGACATGGCCGGCCTTTGATAACCCAGTTAACTGCACTGGCGTTTGGGGGGGCAGTGACAACCTTGTGGAGAGTGGGACTCGAACCCCCAACGTTTGGATCAGCGATCCGTCACCTTATACCACCAGACCACCACTGCCCCTTACCACTTTATTTATTCAATCATTTATTTATTTATTTATTTATTTTGGTTCATACAAAAGAGCGGCTTTCAACAGCCTTAAGCTGGGAACCCATTTCTGCTTTCATAAACTGTGGAACCACCAGTAGAAGTGTGGAGGCTCTGGATAAGACAAGCAGATAGAGAAACGATAGTCTATTGTCATCATGGCAGCCTTCCAAGAAACTTTCCTTTTGTACACCACAGCTGAAATACAAAACATTGTCTGCTTCATGTTTGAAGACTTCAACCAGTGGTTTTATTCTCCTGATATTGGACCTTTAATACAAGCACTTTAAGAGTCATGACCACTGCACAAGGTGACATGGTTGAGAGAAAGAGTGGTGTAGTGATGTCGTGGTGTTTGATCATGTGATTGGATTGTGTGTAGAGTATTGCATGTTCTCCTCATGTTTAAGTAGGGTTCCTTTGGATTGCGTGTTTTTATGCCAGACCTATAAAAATGTTGGTAAGTGTACTTTGGCACCTAAATTGCAGAATGTTTGTAACATTCGAGTCTAAATTGCAGATTGTTTGTTGACTTACTTGCTGAAATAGCGAAGGTGCGTGCGCATGGTGCCCTGACGTCGTATCGAGGGTGAAGTGCTAGTTTCAGCCTCTGCTGTCCCTTGAAAATTGGCACCTGCCTCATCGTCTGCAACGCCACTGCTATAATCTTCCTCAACCAAGTCTACCATTTGTGAATGTAGCGCAAATACTATCTTCCATTTTTACACCGAAAAGTCTTTATGTTGTATGCATTTGCTGTTTATTTATTTATTTATTTATTCATTTAGCCTAATGCGAACTCTTTAGTGTTTCCAAAAATGTTCACACATAGAAATGAACAAAAAAAAACCCTGTACTTCAGATAATTAGTCACAGCCACTTACTCATCCACTACAAATGGGAAGACTAGCAAACAAAAGATTCTCTATTCTCTAAAATAATATAACTTTAAGGCACAAATAAATTCAACAGGTCACGACATATTTTTTCCTGTTCTTTCTTTTTTTTTTTTTTTTTTTTCCTAATGATGGTGTGTCCTCAAACCTCCCCTGTTCTTCAATATCGACTCAAATTTTCAGACTAAAGCAAAAATAATACTCAACAACAGTTTATTTTTTTGGGAAGCAATTTCACCGAGGTCACTCACAGCCCAAAAGAGCTTTTAAAAAAGCATGAAGCATAGCGGGCCTGTTGAATAAAAGAAATGAATGTACAACTCCTCGAACTGAACCCTTCACTCTTTATAATAGATGAAAATTGAAAGTCAGTTCATGCAGGGTACACTTACAAAATAGAGTCGTAAATTCGAACAAATTGTGTGCCAATATTTTACACATTAGCATGTCTAATTACACTTATTTGTACACATGCTGCTACTTATGAGATGATCCTGCCACTCTCGGAAATTCATGACCCACCCTGAGGTGCTGGTCCTGACTGGCGTTCTCATCTTAAAAGCTCCTTGCTCCTGCCGATGATGTTCTACAGGGACCTAAATATGCACTGAAAATCTATGAAGATGACTTCAGACCGCTGGTGATATAAACTTAGGCAACGCAGGATCGATAATCCCTCCAGTGAGTCTTGGGTCTGCCTCAGGGTCTCATCCCACCTGAATGTGCTCGGAACACCTTTAAAGGCAGGCAACCAGGGGGCATCCTAATCAGATGTCTGAACCATCTCATCTGGCTTCCTTTGATCTGGAGGAGGACGGGCTTCCCCAGATGTCTGTCCATTCTGATTCTGGTTCCTCTCAAGGTTTCTTTCTCATGCCATCTGAGAGAGGTTTTCTCTGCCAATGTCACCACAGGGTTGCTCATGAGGGGCGTATAGAGTTTATAGAGGAATGTTTAAGAACATAAGTTTTTTGTGATGTTTAAATTACATTAATCTACTATGTCACAGACCATAATTAGGATTACGTGGTAAAGAGAATGAATGAACAGATGTTGAGCCGTTTTGTAAGAGCACATCTCTTAAGCCTCCCCATGCATATATATATAGGGTGGGACGGTAGTGAAGTAGTTAGCATGCCCGCCTCACAGCAGGTAGGCTGGGATTCAATTCCCAGTCTGGATGTTCCTGTGTGGAGTTTACATGTTCTCCCCGTGCCTTTGTGGGTACTCCGGTTTCCTCCCACAGTCCAAAAAACATGCACAATAGGTTAATTGGCTGTTCCAAATCTTCCCTAGGTATGAGTGTTGGCCCTGCGATGGCCTGCGAGCTGTCCAGGGTGTACCCCGCCCTTGCCCAGAGTTGGCTGAGAGGAGCACTAGCCTCCCCGTGACCCTAATCAACTAATCAGGATCAGGATTAACCGGTTCAGAAAATGAGTGAGAGAAATATATATATATATATATATATATGTGTGTGTACCAGTTTCTTTCCACAATCCAAAAATATGCACAGTAGGTTATTGGCTGTTCCATATCAGCCTGAGGTGTGAGTATGAATGGTTATATGAGTGTTGGCCTTGTGATGGCCTGATGATCTGTCCAAGGTGTACCCCACCCTCGCTTGGAGTCAGCTGAGATGGGTGCCAGCGTCCCTGTGATCATCATTAGGATTAAGTGGTTTAGAAAATGAATGTCTGTACAGTATATATAGTTTTTCTGGGGGGGGTTTTCTTTCTTTTTTTATGTGACAAATGTTTATGGACACATGACCCTCAGACCCATATGTATCTTCTTCCCAAACTTGTGGTCACTAAATTGAAAGGGCAGGATTGTGCGGAGTGACTTCTCCTATTGTTTGGTTACAATTTCCCTTCACTAGAGATAAGAATCTCAAACCTGTTCTATCTTGACCTCCCCGCCCCTCCCCCTCCCCCTCCCCCCACACACAGTATGTCTACTGAAAACATGCCTTACCAAGGTTATATTGGGAGAACGTGGGTGGCTTGCCTTGACCTCAACCAGAGTGAACACATTTGGAATGAACTAGAATACTAACTTCCCCAGGTGTCCCCCATCTGACATCAGTTCCTGACCTTAATAACATTCTTGTGGATGAATGATCACAAATTCCCAAAGCTACACCCCGAAATCTAATGCAGGTCTTTCCCAGAACAGAGGAATTTATTATAACATCAAAGAGCAATGAAACCATCAAAAACACATATGAGTATGATGGATAAGTGTCCAAAACCTTTGATCCATATATACATATATATATATACATATATATATATATATATATATATATATATATATATATATATATATATATATATATATATATATATATATATATATATATATATATATATATATATGTATGTATATATATATATATATATATATATATATATATATATATATATATATATATATATATATATATATATATATATATATGTATATATATATATATATATATATATATATATATATATATATATATATATATATATATATATATATATATATATATATGTATATATATATATATAATTTGTATTAATATTTTGTTGTAGCAAACCATTTACATACCAAATAATATAGAATTAATTTAAATTAAAAATAAATAAAACATCAGCTATTTTGAAAAGAGACCAAAACAACTGAATTCCATCATTTGATCACATGACACAAGTACGATCATCACGACGGCAGCTGGTTCAGGGCTTTTCTTCGTATGTTTATTACATTACCATTAATAAGGAAAAGATGCTTAGCCATCGGCTTAGTTTTGGCATATTAAGAACAACCTGCAGCGTCTGTCTGTCCGTCCAGCCATTGTATGCGTACACGTGTGGTTTCATTTTCCTGGGTTCGACTCTCAGACCTGTGCCGTTTCTGTGTGGAGTTTGTGTGTTCTCCCCGTGCTTGTATGCGTTTCCTCCAGTTTCTTCCCTCAATCTGAAAACATGCACAGTAGGCTCGCTGACTGTTTCAAATCACCGTTAGGCACGAGAGTGAGTGCGAGTGGTTGTGTGTATTTTGCCCCTGTGATGTCCAGGGAAACCGTTCAAGGTATAACGTGCCCTCAAGTCAACTGCGATGGGCGCCAGCCTCCCCTCCACCCTAACTCGGATTAAGCGGGTTAGAAAATGGATGTATGAATGAGTGCCTAGCTTCAGAAGCGAAAACTATAATAATCGACCTGATGGAGCCTCCTGGCGCTTAAGATTGTCAGGAAGGGTAACAGGTTTAGGATTTGAAGTGATATAGTGAAGGAAGGGTTTAGTTTTA
>CM045745.1:29545281-29552781 GCA_024760905.1 Plotosus lineatus
GTGTGTTGGCCCTGTGATGGCCTGGCAAGCTGTCCCAGATGTACCACACCTTCACCTAGAGTTAGCTGAGATGGGTACCAGCTTCCCCGCGACCCTAATTAGGATTAGCATCATAGAAAATGAATGATAGTTTTTCGAATAATGATGAAAGAATAATATATGAAGTTTTATGTTGCATTATTTGTGCATATAATTTTATTTTTAAATCTTTGAAACAGTAAGATTTAACAAAAATATCTTAAAAGAAAAACTTATAGGTTAATTGTAAGTTAATTGGCTGTTCTATATCACTCCTAGGTGTGAATGGTTGTGTAAGTGTTGGCCCTGAGATGGCATGGCTAGCTGTCCAGGGTGTACCCCGTGCTCGCCCAGAGTCAGCTGAGATGGGCACCAGCCTCCCTGTGACCCTAATTAGGATCAAGCTGTTCAGTAAATGAATGAATGAATGAAAAAGATATATAAACGCACTGATTAATTTAATAAACCTTAAAACGGAAACCAGTGTATAAATCTCTCTCTCTCTCTCTCTCTCTCTCTCTCTCTCTCCCTTACTGGAAGCGCTTTTTGTGCTCGACAGCGAGTACATTTTTAAACGAATGTCATCCTCTCTGGGGAAATCAGAGGGATCTCCTCCGAGACGGGACAATTTATGAACAGTATGAAGGACTACACACTAATTATACTGTGTACACAAACACCAAATTTATGAAAGGCTTTGTTTTTATTAACCAGGCCAGCTGCTTTTACTCATGTGATGGTGTTAAACACGTAAAGTCAGGCTTGGGAGTCAGTATTTGAAATAACGACCTGGTGTACATCGCTTCAGCCTTCCTTGCCTTTGGGGCAGTGCTCCGTAATGGGCATTGTGCTGCTAGCGCTGTACATTGTGCATCAGCGCTCCGAGAGCATGCTGAGAGCCAGTTTACCAATGAGCCCAATAAAAGCAATCAGCTGGTTGCAAAGAATTGTGGGAATGGGTGATTGTAATCCGACTGTACAGTTGTTTGAGGCAGTACAGCCATTTCCCAATATTGCCTCCTGCCTGAGCAATACGATCAGAATATGTATCACAGCGCAACAAAACAGCGAGAATACTTTATGATAGGCTTCTGTTAATATATTATTTACAGTATTATCCAGACTACTGTGCCAAGTATAGATTCAAACACTCACTCGTTCATTCATATGATGGACTGCATAGTACAGGGATCCCTCACTGTCGATTTCCACGGAGTACGACCCCCCTGACTGACGTGTACGTGCATGTATATGTGTATATAATATCAATAAATATATATTCAACTTTATAAATGCTTATAATAACAATTAAACGTTCAAAGATAATGCATAAGATGCAAATAAAATATAAAAATATAAATACGCACACATACAGATGTGCGCACATGCACTCAAATGTGCGCCTGAGATAAAAATGTGAGTTTTGTTGGGGGGTTTTGGGTTTTTTGTTTTTGTTTGTTTTGCGTGGGGGGCATAACCGGCCTTGTTTTACAGCATTTTCCTTAACTTTTTTCACTATTCTTCCTTAATTTCCTTTCTTTTTTTATTTTTCGATGAACATTTTTTAAAAAACTCGTGATGCACTTACGCCGCAGGAACCGAAGCAGGAAGTAGCGAAGGATCACTGTACTATTAAGTGGACCCAGTGGTGTAGCGTTTAAGGTTCCGTGTTCATGACAGAGAGGTCGTTGGTTTAAACCCCTGTTAGCCCCACCCCCGCCCTACACTCTGCTAAGACCCTTGGGCAAGGTCTTAACCTTAACCTAGTACACGTCTGTCCACCCAGCAGTATGCATGGACTACTGTGATGGACTAGTTTCTCATCCAGGTGTACCAAGTGTCAGGTGTACAAAGCCCAAAGGTAAAGCTCATTAGGGTCACAGGGAGGTTGAGCCCCTCTCAGTCGACACCGAGTGAAGACTGGGTAGGCCTTGTACAACATGTCAGAAGATCTCAGGGTCAACACACACAACCATTCACACGCTGAGGGAAATTTTGAACAGCCAATCAGCCTAATGTGCATGTCTTTGGACTTACAGGAGGAAATCAGGAGCACCCGGAGAAAACCCACACAAGCACAGGGAGGACATGGAAACCTCATATAGTATCGCCGAAGCCCGGGACTCAAAAGCCAGGAACTTCCTGTTGTAAGGGAAACCTCATAAGCACCACACTACTGTAGGGGTGAGCTGGTGTAGAAAAATAATCAAAAGAAGCTGAGCATGAGCAGCCAGGTATCAAAAGCAATATTTTTTTTTTTTTTTTTTTTTTTTTTTAATAAAGGCATGTGTCAACCGCTGTCTTCATCTGAGAATGCAGATATACTGTGCTTGATGCTTAGGACACTTCCGGGGACATGATCATGGCTGCCACACGCTCCCATGGCTGTTTAAATGTATCATCAGGCACACTGTCAGAAAATTGCACGAGGTGTTTACGTGAAGAGTTGCAGTGCCAGCAAATACCGATAGCCACATTTGCAACAGCATCAGAATGCAAATGTTTTTTTTATTCAACATCTTTCACCCCTCAATTCACAGAACACTGAAACTGGATGCTGTGTTCTCACCATGATGATTTATTGCACCGCCACCTGGTGAAATTCTCCAGCTTTACGGTATATTAAGTACAGGGGAACCTATGGGCTGAACACTGCTTGTGTAGCAGCAGCACGGGGCAAGCGTTTGATTGACGTGGTGTCGTGTATGTAAGCCTACGTTAGCCTTTTTAATTGGCCAAACTGCAGTATGTTGTTTTTCATCTGTTTATAGTTACCGTTAACACTTGCCACACAAGTCTTCCTGTGTTTTCGTTCATCCTGAATAATTTCCACTGGGTGGAGGGAAAGTTACTGACTGTTACCAGTACTGTTTAACTCAGGGGTCTCCGATCTTATCCACAAAGGGCCGGTGTGGGTGCAGGTTTTGACTTCAACCAAAGGCGAGCCACACCTTCCACGTGTTTCCGCCAATCACTGATCATCAAAACAAAACAAAAACTAGATTGGATATTACTGTTTCAATTCTGAAGTGGGGCCATGTTGGTGAGATCAACATCATTTAAGACTTAAAGCAAGTGATCTCACCAAGATGGCCCCACTTCAGAATTGAAACAGTAATGTCCAATTTAGTTTTTCTTTTATTTTCTTTTGATAATCAGTGATTGGTGGAAACCGGTGGAAGGTGTGACTACAGTTTGGTTGAAGTGAAAATCTGCACCCACACCAGCCCTTTGTAGATAAGATTGGAGAAACCTGTTTTAACTGGTTCCGCAAATGAGTGAGTGGGTGAGTCAAATAGGTTCGGTGAATCGTTTGACAAATGAGTAAGTGAGAATTAGCCTAACGTGCATATCTTAGAACTGTTCGAGAAAACCGAAGAACCCAGAGGAACCCACACAGGTATGAGGAGAAGCCAGGACTTTCCTCCTGTGTGACGGTCATGTTGGCCACCATGCTGCCATGTTCATGTTGGTGATCATTGATGATGATGATGATGATGATTTTTAGTCATTGATGATGTGAATAATACTAATAAATGCATGTGTTGGTTATTTATTTATTTTGAGGATTCGACAGGTGTTTGTTAGTTTGTTTATGCTAATTATGCTGCATTCATAGTTTGTTGATGTTCATTTCAGGAGCAGATGAAGTCGGTTAATGGAACATAATTGTTAAGCACAAAAATCTTTTTTTTTTTTGCTCACAAGGTTCATCCTTTCAACTGTAAATAAATAGCTGAAATAAATGTTTTTAGTTTCTGCACCTGATATCTCTCTCTCTCTCTCTCTCTCTCTCTCTCTCTCTTTCTCTCTCTGAGCGTGGAAAATCAACCACAGACGCGCCGTCAACTGCTGAGAATGCGATTCCGATCCTAAGAGTGGAAAAGAGATCAGAAGGCGTCCCATGATGCTCTCACTCTGTCTGTATTTTACTGTGCGCCGTTCTCCAAGGTCCCCGGGCCTCTCAATCGGGCAATGATGAGCTGGCATATGACCCGAAGCTTCTCCATCTAATTCCACAACCCTGCTCCAGTGGGAATCATTGAAGATGTCTGCGTGAATCCCACCCCCTCAGCATGAGACGTGTCATCTCATGTCACAACAATGTTTCACACATGAGCAACACGGACAAAAATTTCTGACTTGCCAGAAAATAATCGGAGCATTTCAGGCTTGTCACGGTGTCAGAGCTGCCATCAGCGTCTGCTCATATTTCGAGACATTTCACAATTGTGAAGTCAACCAGACTTGGAGAAAGTCGATCTGTAGTCATAAAATTATTTTAAAAAAAAAATGTAAATATTGTAATTACTGATAATGGATCAACTGTTAAGTTGTTCGTACTCAAAACACATGACTCTATATTCCGATGTGATTCTGTGGACAAAGAAAAAAATTAATAAATTAACTTTAAAAAATGTTCCAGATAGATACCTGATGGTGCAGCATGTCCACCTTACAGCGAGACGGTCTTGGGTTCGATTCCCGTCCTCGGGTCTGCTGGTGTGGCGTTAGCATGTTCTCTCTGGACTTGCTCGGGTTTCCTCTTATAATCCAAAAAACATTCGCCGTACTCTAATTGTTGTTTACAAATATCCTTTAGGTGTGAATGGTTGTGTGCGTTCGCTGACCCTGCAGTGGTCCAGAAAGTTGTTCAGGGTGCACCCCGTCTTCATCCAGAATCGGATTCGTATCAGCCTCCCCACACTCCTAATTAGGATCAATTAATTAGAAAATGAGAGGGGCAGTGGTGGCCTAATGATAAAGGTGTTGGATCACTGATCCTAGAGTTGGAGGTTCAAGCCCCACCCTTCACGGGTTGTCACTGTCCCCCCCAGTGCCGCTAACTGGGTAATCAAAGGCCGGCCATGTCTCTTACTGTCTATGATGAGAGGTTCATGTAAAAGAACCATTGTTGACGTTTGTTAAGAGTAGGCTGCATAGCCGTCAGCATGTTTCTGCCCAGAGAAGGCCTGGTGAGCTGTCCAGGGTGTACTCTGACCTTGACCGAAGTTGGTTGGGATGGACACCAGCCTTCCCACGACCCTAATTAAGATTAAGTGGTTCCAGAAAATGAACTGAACTGAATTAGAAATTGAATAAATGACGGGGGCAGTGACAGCCCAGTGGTAAAAGTGCTGGATCACTAACCCCAAGGTTGGGGGTTCAAGCCCCACCCTCAATGGGTTGTCACTGTTGTCCCCCAATGCAGCTAACTAGGTTATCAAAGGCCAGCCATGTCTCTCACTGTCTTTGGTGTGATAAGTCTAAAGTCTGCTTGGCTTTTTACACCCAAGCCTTGTGGCTGATCAGGCCGGTGCTTATCCCCGGTTTCCGTAGCATGAAGCGACCAGGAGTTCAACTCCTCCTGGATGGGACGCTAGTCCATCGCAGGTTATCTTCCCAGTATATTTTTACTGGTACCCATTTATACTGCTGGGTGAACAGAGGCACACTTGTGGTTAAGACCTTGCCCAGGGATCTTAGCACAGTGGAGGTCTAACTGGGATTCGAACCCACAACCTCTTGATCATGAGCCCAGCACCCTAACCACTACACCACCGGCCCCGTCTGTGGTGTGAGGTTCATGTAAAAGAACCATTGCTGACTTTTGCCAAGGGGAACTGCATAGCCGTCGGCATGTTTCCGCCCTGTGATGGCCTGGCAAGTCGTCCAGGGTGTAGTCTGCCCTCGCCCAGAGTCGGCTGAGATGAAAATGAATAATGATTAAATGTTCTGGACAGAAAAATGCGATAAACTTACCACAGTGTTTTCCACACTGTGTTGTGTCCCGACAATTTTTACTTGAATGTTTTTTTAACCTGCACATGGTGCGCACGCATTTTAAATAAACTCTGCAAAGCCAGAAGCTTGTTTTGTTTCTCCAGCTCACATAAACTCTTTTTAGAGGAATGTCTGTTATTCATTTTTTTTTAACCCCCCCATGGATGCATTCATTCACAATAGGAGAAACAAAACGGAGCTCCATGCAGGTGAAAAAGATTTTAAAACTAAGGGCAGGTCAAGGCAGAAAAATAATCAGGTGGAAATCGATGTAAAGTCGCCAGGCAGGATTTTTAAAAAATGATTTGTTACAAAGGAGAAATCCATAGAAAGAAAGAGGAGGGGGAAAAACGCGAGAAAATATACGAATGAAATCAATACAGGAAAAAGTGGTTTGGAAATAGAGCCAGAAGGAAACAAACAGCACCGACAAAGCAAAGTCAACTGGAAAGCTGTTTGAACCTGAAGAGGCGATGACCAATGAGGAGCAGGTGAGCGTGACTATCAAGCTGATGAACTTTACAAGCGACGTGTCAGCAGGGGATTTGAGGTGTGGTCTATTTCTGAAACTCTTTACTGGACCTCCGTTCATTTATATATTCATTCGCTAAAATCCTTAAACCTATCAGGATGCAGGGAGAGACCGGCTGGCCCTGGATATAGTCAGTGTACACCCTGAACAGCTCGCCGGTCCATTGCACAAACAATGGATGGACACACAAACACACACTTCACTTTTTTTTTTTTTTTTACACCTGAGCCTAGTGGCCCATCAGGCCGGTGCTGATTCCCGGTTTCTGTAGAGTGAAGCAACCAGGAGTTCAACTCTACCTGGATGGGGCGCTAATCCATCGTAGGTTACCTTCCCAGTATGTGAGAGATGATATATATATGTATATATGATATATATATATATATATATATATATATATATATATATATATATATATATTAGACGCTCCCCGACTTACGTTTTTAATTGGTTCCGGACAGGCCGAACGTAAGTTGAAAGTGAATGTAAGTTGTTACAGTGACGTATGTCGTGTGATCTATGACGCTCATACTGTACTATACATCCATAAATACCATTACCGTATCTCATAAAACACCCCTAAATCAATTATTATAAACATAACATTGTAAAATAATATCAAATATATCAAAGAATATCAACGTTAATTTCAAATAAGTCACTTATTTATACCGAGTCACTTTACATGAAGCTTAAAACAGCCAATCAACGCTTACAATATGCTCAATACCGAAAGTAGTGCACTTGCGAAAGTGGGTTATACAGTGATACCTCTGCTCACGAACATAATTGGTTCCCTGAAAGTGTGTGTGAGGCGAAAAGTTGGTCTTCCGAACATTTATTTCCCATAAGAAACCATTAAAATAAGAATAATCCGTTCCCAGGTCCCCATAAAACATAATTTTCTACTAAATAAGCCTTAAAACTACACAAAAATATACCTTATTTTATGTATAATAAATGTGCTATTGTATTGTAATTAAAGAAATAAACTGTACTGTATAATAAAGTGGTTTTATTTACCTTTGTGATGGTAGTTGATGGCTTGATGGAATGGAGTGGGAGGAGGAGGGAGGGAGGGACTTACTGTTTGGAAGGAGAGTTTGGAAACGCCTACTGTTTGGAAACACCCTTAGCCACACACGCACCCTTAATAGCTTCCTTGT
>CM045745.1:29557781-29565281 GCA_024760905.1 Plotosus lineatus
AGGATTTATTTAATTGCCAGCTGCATTGTTTGCAGTTGCGGGTCTTTCTTTGTTTTTTTGTTTGCTTGTTTGTTTGTTTTTTTGTGAATGCTTTTTGGAGAATAAGGAGGCGGAACAGATTTTTTTTTTTTAACGCATTGGGTATGTAGAAAGTTTTCTTGTGGGGAGAAACGAAGGTATTATGCATGAAGGACTCGTTTCTTCAGACGGAAATGATCTACTGAAAAATCCTCGTGAAATGAGAGCCGTGATTCAGGGTGCTGTCACCGTTCCTGTGGAAACAGGAAGTCCCTGAGAGGGGTCATTTTAGCAGAAGCTCAACACACTTAACAGTAGCTGAGATAACTAGCTAAGCATGGGTAAGAGTGACACGTGTAAAGAGTGGCAGACGCTTTTAATCTGCATGGAGAGGATTTCTCTCCCACACCTTCACCCACGTCTGTCAACTTTTGAACATGGACGACATCCGAGATGACGAGAATAAAAAGTGAATAACCCTCATCCGCTTTCTTCTCTTACAGAATGAATTGTTGGGGTGGGGGGGGGGACAATAGGCTGAAAGACATTTACTGTCAACAACTGCTGTTGCAGAGAAAGACACACCTCCTAGGGGCGGGGCATACAGCATGTCGAGTATTTAAGTGGATGAAAACAAGATGGTCCAGGATGTGCAATAGTAATAATAATAATAATAATAATAATAATAATAATAATAATTTAAAAAGAGCTACAAAATCCTAGTGAGGCTGAAGCCTATCTCAGCCAACAATTGGCGATCAGGACCAACACTCACACACAAACATTCACATTCACATTCAGGGGGAATCTGTAACAGCCAGCCTGATGTGCACATTTTTGGACTCGAGGATGAAACCAGAGTACTGGAGGAAACCCACGATAGCCTGAGAAGAACAGGTCCACTGAAGCACCCTCACTGACCCCGGAACTCGAACCCAGATCCTCTTTTCTCAAAGCTGTGATTGGGTAGTGCAAGTTGTTAGCCAATTACTGTAAATAAATCTTTGGTATCGAGTTTCTCTTGAAAATAGGAAGCATTGTCATCTCAGCTACTGTAAACTCAACAAATTTTAAAAGCTCCAGAAAAAAACCCGACAGTTTTTATGAAGGAACCTCAAAAGTCTTCTTCTTCTTTTCCTTTCGGCTGTTCCCTTCAGGGGTCGCCACAGCAAATGATCTGCCTCCATCTCTCCCTATCCTCTGCATCTTCTACTCTTACTCCAACGACCTTCATGTCCGCCTTCACCACATCCATAAATCTTCTCTTTGGTCTTCCTCTGGGCCTTTTGCCTGGTAGTTCCAACCTCAGCATCCTACGACCAATATACTCACTATCCCTCCTCTGTACATGTCCAAACCATCTCAATCTAGCCTCTCTGACTTTGTCTCCAAAACCTCTAACATGTGCTGTCCCTCTGATGTACTCGTTTCTGTAGGAACCTCAAAAGTATAAATTTGAAAGTCCCTTCAGTACCCCCAGAGCCGCTTCTGGGACCGAGAGCAAAGCCTTTAACCTTCAGCTACCGGCTGTGACTCTGGACTGTGTTCTACTTCACGTGTAGATCGCTGTGGGGAGAAGTTTGTGTGGTAAAGCGACAAATTACACGACGTGAGCAGCGCAGAGAAAAATCAACACATTCACATCAGTCTGCAGGTAAATAGCTGAAACCCCCCCCCCCCCCCCCCACACACACACACACACACACACACACACACACACTCATACACACTCATACACTTTCTCTCTCTCTCTCTGTCTCTTACACACACAATCGTTATCTCTCTCTCTCTCTCTCTCTCTCTCATCTATTTATCTGTTTTTAGCTCTCACACACTCTTTATCTCTCTCTCTTTCTCTATCTTTATCTCTCTCTTTTTATTTCTCTCACACACTCTTTATCTCTCTTTCTCCTTCTCTCTTTCTCTCTCTCTGTATTACACACACACACACACACACACACACACACACACACACACACACACACACACACACACACTTCCTCTCTCTCTCTTTCTCTTACACACACAATCTTTATCTCTCTCTCTCATCTCTTTATCTGTTTTTAGCTCTCACACACTCTTTATCTCTCTCTTTCTCTATCTTTATCTCTCTCTTTTTATTTCTCTCACACACTCTTTATCTCTCTTTCTCCCTCTCTGTTTCTCTCTCTCTCTGTCTTACACACACACACACACACACACACACACACACACACACACACACACACACACACATACACTTTCTCTCTCTCTCTTTCTCTTACACACACAATCTTTATCTCTCTCTCTCTCTCTCTCTCTCTCTCTCTCTCTCATCTCTTTATCTGTTTTTAGCTCTCACACACTCTTTATCTCTCTCTTTCTCTATCTTTATCTCTATCTTTTTATTTTTCTCATACACTCTTTATCTCTCTTTCTCCTTCTCTCTTTCTCTCTCTCTCTGTATTACACACACACACACACACACACACACACACACACATACACTTTCTCTCTCTCTCTCTTTCTCTTACACACACAATCTTTATCTCTCTCTCTCTCTCTCTCTCTCTCTCTCTCTCTCTCATCTATTTATCTGTTTTTAGCTCTCACACACTCTTTGTCTCTCTCTTTCTCTATCTTTATCTCTATCTTTTTATTTTTCTCATACACTCTTTATCTCTCTTTCTCCTTCTCTCTTTCTCTCTCTCTCTGTCTCACACACACACACACACACACACACACACACACACATGTATACAGAAGCTTGTCAGAGTTAATATTTTCTCTAACTATGTATCACAGGGTAATAATAATGTATTATAAGCTGTCCATGTTGAAAAGCGCTTCCTCTAATGATCCACCTTTAGTACAGCTGGGGCCGAGCTTTAGTCATTTCAATCAAGCTTTATTTAAGCAAAGAGTCAGACTGGGAGCAGCGCCTGCTCCTCAAACATGATTAAATACGCCGGATACTTGGACCAAGTCATCGCTGGAGCTTAGTCAAGACACCTGGCCAAAAGTGCCAGAGGGCCGGTGGATGTTTAATGATCCCGGAGCTTTGAAGAGCCCATCCAGAGAAAAAGAGTGCGAGACAGCGAGGGAATGAGGGAGATAGAAAATGAGACCGACATTTGGAATCAAAAGAGCTTCATTTGAGAATGTCAGAGCAGGGATGGTGATTAATATGAATGGGGAATATACAACGGATGAGGCAGTGACTTGTAGGTAAGAACAGAACATGGTAGACGACTGAAGAATGATATCATGGAAAAAGAAATAAAAAAAAAAAATCAGTATATCGTTTAATAATTTCTTCATTTCATACAAGCAATACTACTAATAGTACAAAATGATTATCTATCTATCTATCTATCTATCTATCTATCTATCTATCTATCTATCTATCTATCTATCTCTTTCTGTCTGTCTATCTCTTACTGTTTGTCTCTCTATCTGTCTCTCTGTCTCTATCTATCTATCTATCTATCTATCTATCTATCTATCTATCTATCTATCTGTCTGTCTGTCTGTCTGTCTGTCTGTCTATCCGTCCGTCTGTCGGTCTGTCTGTCTGTCTATTTATCTCTATATGTCTGTCTGTATCTCTATCTGTCTGTCTGTTTGTCTGTCGATCGATCTATCTACCTGGCCATATGTCACTTGCTTGCTACAGAAATAAATAGAATTAACAGCTTGATAGACAGACAAACAGACAGGCAGGCAAATAGACAGATAGATAGATAGATAGATAGATAGATAGATAGATGGATAGATAGATAGATAGATAGATAGATAGATAGATAGATAGACAAACAGACAAACAGACAGACAGAGATAGATAGATGGATGTATAGATAGATGGATGGATGGATGGATGGATGGATGGATGGATGGATGGATGAATGGATAGATAGATGTAATTACAATGGATATGATGGATTGAAAGGCTCAGAGAAATGGCTGTGCATCATGTATTGGATTAATGAGTGTAAACTGAACGGCCATCTGTGAATCATTAGCCCAGTCCACCACCACCACCCTGATATTACTATCATCCACGTTCAAGAATCTGGTGGTGTTGCTCCAGACCAACCCTCTGTTCTCAGCTCATAGACGTCGTCACTATGATAAGTGGTGTAGAAATTAAAACCTGTAGAGTATACAAAGCTAATGTCTGTTTAAGAACACATGAATAACCGACCAACAGTGGGCTAAACACATTCGAAACACATTCTCCCAAATGCCACTCGCTCTCTGACACCAGAAGAAGAGGATAAGCTCTTCCAGAACAGTGATTTTGTTTGTATAATCCAGTGGGGAAAGCATTTATGTCACTGGAGGTCTTTTTTTTTTTTTTAAGGGCGTTTTCATTTCTTTAGTCTCAGATAAACTTTCGTGACTCTTCCTGACTGTTGCTCTTTTCATATTTGCAACACCACCACAGTTGCTTTCTCTTTCTTCAAACTCTTCAGAAGAGTAATGAATGTTCTTTGAATGTCCATCATTCCAGCAGTGGTCCTTTTTTGAAGAATCAAAAAAAAAGAAAGCGAGAAAAAAAAAGGCTACATTTGAAATTCAACAGAGAGCTGGCAACCAGAAAAAAGTAGGCGTGTGTGTGTGGGTATATATATATATATATATGTATTTTATATTTATGTATATAATATAAGGGGTCAGTGGTGATCTAGTGGTATAGGGTCTGGATCACTGATCCAAAGGTTGGGGGTTCGAGTCCCACTCTCCACAAGGTTGTCACTGTCCCCCCCCCAGTGCAGTTAACTGGGTTATCAAAGGCGGGCCATGTCTCTCACTGTCTATGGTGAGAGGTTCATGTAAAAGAACCATTGCTGACTTTCGTAAAGAGGAGCTGCAAAGTCGTCAATGTGTTTCTGTCCCTTGCTAAAAAGGTTTGTGACAGGAAGGGCATCCGGCGTAAAAACCTATTCCAAATCAAATGTGCGAATCAGATGATTCGCTGTGGCGACTCCCAAGTAAAAGGGAAAAAGCCGAAAGGAATACATATATGTATGTGTGTGTGTGTGTGTATAGACTGGTCTGTACTGGGAAATTTTGGACCTCTCAACAGCTAATCAGATTTTACATACAGTGATTTGTTTACGGGTTCACCTTCTTGAATTTAAAGTTACACTGATACAGTGCCTTAAGAGTAATGACCTGTAATGAACACAATACTAACGTGCTGTCTCTTTAAGTGGGCATGGCTGAGAAAAGGTCATGACCCAGAAAGACTTCTAATCTCTGCCTCATTTGATCTCACTCCATGTGTGATGAAATAATAGATAATAAAATATGATAATATAATATAATAATAAAAAAATAATAGAGGGATCTGGGCTTTACGTCGAACTCGGCCAACTGTTAAACTCCAGCACTGAAGATGAAGAAATTGATGGATTTGTGGAAGAAAAATGAACTAAAAAAGTGAGTTTATTGTTTTATATTATTATAACCGAGCAATGTGGAGAGTTATTGTGAAGTGTAGTATTTTATATTTTATATTGTTATAACTGTGTATAACAGTGTTGAGAGTTATTTGTGAGAGTTGAACCCAGTTGGACTTATCTGACCTTTGTTTTGTTTAATGCGCCTTATAATCCACTGTGCCTTGTGTGGGGGCAGAGGCTCATTCGTTAGTGTTGCGCCTTATAATCTGGTGTGCCTTATGACCCGGAAAATACGGTAAATTGGAGAAAATAGTAAGTAAATAAAGTTAATGTTCGTATCTCAAACTCCCAAATATCCGTGAACTAAATTAATCTGGCTCTCGACCAATCAGCGCCATTGTACTCGTGTCTTCCTAGCAACAGATGAGTCATATTTGCACCGAGTCATGTGTGTTCTGAGGCGTTTCATTGGTTCAGTGTTATATGATTGGAGGAATCGTTCTGGGATTCTGTAGCATGGAGAATGTTCTGGTAGTGACTATGGAGAATAAGGAAACACCCTGAGCAACCACAAAAAAAAAAAAATAAAAATGCTGAAATAAGTGGATATTTCTATTAATGTATTGATTAACCAATTATTTTAGCATCAATAAATTGTGTTTATGGATATTGAACTCGGTGATGTTTAAAATTACGCTTTGAAGGACACTTTCATCTTACTTTTTCTATTACTCAAAACACTATCTGGAGACTTAACCCGTATTATACTGGAGTGGGTCACATATACTAACAGTAAACAGACAGCATGATGCTTATCTCCTTCGCCTTACAGCAAGAACGTCTGGGTTCGATTCCCAGCTTGGATGTATCTATGTGGAGTTTATATGTTCTTCCCATGTATGCTGGATTCCGCCCACTCTCCAAAAATCATGTATGGTAGGTTAATTGGCTGTTTCAAATCCCCATAGGTGTGAGTGTGAATAGTTTTGTGAGTGTTGGCATTGTGATAGCCTGACAAGCTATCCAAGGTGTACCCTACCCTCGCCCAGAGTCGGCTGAGAAGGGTGCCAGCCTCCCCACAACCCTAATCAGGATCAAGCGGCTTAGAAATGAATGAAAGAATGAATGAACAGGAAAACGACAGCGTGGTGAAGTTGTGGTTAGCATGTCCACCCTGCAGCAAGAAGGCCTGGGTTCGATTCCCAGACTCCCATGGGATGCTGGGTTTGATTCCCAACGTCATGTGGGTTTCCCCCAGTTACTCTGGTTTCTTTCAACAGTCCAAAGACATGCACATTAAGGCTAATCGGCTGTTCCCAACTGACACCAGGTGTGAGTCTGAATGGTTATGGTATGTGTTGTCCCGGAATAGAGCTGTTCGGGGTGTATGCTACCTTTGCCCAAATGTTGGCTGAGATAGGCTCCAGCCTCCTCACAACCTTAATAGCTTTGTATTGTTTTAAATTTTAACCAAAATCTATTATATATACAGTGAACCCTCCCTATTTCGTGCTTCAGTTGCTGCGGCTTCAGTGCATCGTGGGTTTTTCAAAAATATTCATCAAAAAAATAAAAAAATAAAGAAAAATTAGGGAAAAATTACAGAAAAGTTAAAGAAAAGTTCGCAAAACGAGGCCAATTATGCAAAAAAAAAAAACCCAAAGAAACGAAAACAAAACAAAACAAAAAAACAACAACCCCAAACCCCCCAACAAAACTACTTACATTTTTATGTGAGGTGCGCATCTGAGTGTGTGCACGTGCATCTGTGTGTGGGGGCATGTCTGTATGTATGTATTTATATTTTATTTACATCTTATGCATTATTTTTGTATGTTTCATTGTTATTATAAGCATTTATAGCTTTGAATATGTGTTTATTGATATCATATACATTTATTGATACACATATACATGTACGTATACATCAGTCAGAGGGGTCGATCCTACTTCGCGGAAATCGGCGGTCGCGGAGGGTCTCGGTCCACATTAACTACGGAAAGTGAGGGATCCCTGTAAACGTATTAGAATGCAATAAAGAAAAAACCCTTTATAATGCAGCGTACTCTGGAGATGCTTCGCACGCTCAACTGAA